>OZ037785.1:2507659-2957659 GCA_964035525.1 Porites cylindrica | reverse complement strand
GGTGTAAGATTTTGTTTTGTATGTAAATAACAGGGATCCATCTCCATTTTTTATCAGAGTTGTCAGCTGGGCAAGTAAGCTTGATGGCATACTTGCCCAGTTACAATTTATTTAGGTTGCCTGGACAAAAGTGCAAAATTATAGAAAGAACGGTGATAAAATTGTGTGCAACTTGAACATTTCTGATTTGCTCTTTATTTCCATTATAGTTACTAATAAAGGACTTCAACTTAACTGTAAAGAAAAACAGGCTTAAGGCCCGAGTCTAAACACCATGTAGACACAGTCGTAGATACAGCAAAATTTGCTGTGTCTACGACTGTGTCTAAATGGTGTTTAGACTCGGGCCTAATGTGGCATTTAATCTAAACAGTCAAATTTAATTGATTCAAACATCATGCTTCACATGCATTTAACTCTCGCATTAAGTTCGGCACATGTGAAATTCGACTTGTGAAACGGGCCTTACTGTCTTTTTTCTTGCCGTTTTGAAGGAGGAAAATGTCTTCATGTGAATTTTCAGTTAATGTAGGTTTCTATTATACAGGAGGCCATGCACAAAATGTGTTTTAGTGCTATCCTCCGATAAAATCAAGTGTGATAATCTCCCAATGCAGCACCATTGGCAATTGATTATCATCCTTTAATAGCCCTTTTGGCGGAAATGGAAAGCAGGCCTTATTCTCTTAATTCAGTTCTTCCCTACTTAGAAATTTCGGATAATCATATGTTTCTGGGAAACTGCCCACCTACTCCTCCCCTAAGCCAACACCAACACTTAGCTCTCACTTGGGGCAAAATGTTGGCTTAGGGGAGGGGTAGGTTTCCCAGAGACGTATAATGATCCCAAATTTTCTAACTGTCACCAGAGATTATAGGTGATCAAATTTCCTTTCTTATTTAATTATGAGACCATGAAAAAGACAACACTCAAGTGTTTAACATGTTAATTGTCAACAAAAAATAGAATGATATTATATTATTGTATTTTTTTCGTGCAATCATAGATTGAATTTTTTTCCTCATACATCTTGAAAAGATTTTGATCAATGATTGATTTTAATTGATAATCAACAGAATAATGTTAGATTCATTATTTTTTTTCAGACTTGGATGCTACTGGTAAACCTCCAAGTGGAATTCTAGTTGGAAATCTTGCCTGGTTAGGATCGTATGAAGAGTGCACAAAGTATGTTCCTGGTGCACATTACTGCATGGCCTTCTTTGATACTCCTATTCAACCACTGACCAAGGTGAGAATGCTTTCACCATTAATTTGATTACCATCCATGTTTGTGATGGAACTTGAGAAATACATTGTAACTTGTGAATGGCAAAACCACAGCTTAGTATCAAACAAATATGTTTCCCATTATTTGTGTAGCATTATATCAAGTCATTTCAAATGTTAAAAATAACAAAAATGAAGTTTGAAGAACTGTTAGGCTGACAGGTTTTCAGTGCAATCAGGGTGCAAAGGAAGTCAGTTTTACAGCTTGCCATTCGGGCAAGCTGTAGCTAGCATGTACTAACCTGAAAAGCATAAAACTAGCCTGAAAAAGATTTGATGAGCATGATTGATTACATTTCTTCTGTAATTTGAATTCCCCCAGAAAAAATCACTTACCCATCAGGCAAGTTAATAACAGAATTCACTAGTCTGATAGCAAAATCCACTGGTCCCAGGTTATCGAACACCATTTTCTTTGCATGCTGGCAATCCATTTCAAACTTCTTTAAGTTTGTCAATCCGTGTCTTTATCTGTAAGGAGACAGCGTGGCCAAGCGGTTAGAGCAATGGATTTGTAATCCAGAGGCTCCGAGTTCAAGTCTTGCCCTAACTGCTAGCTGGATTTGTTCTCGGTAGTCCTGAGCTCAAATCTACAGCCATGCTTGTAAATAGCCCAACCTTACTGGTGTGCCTCCTACCAGTTGGGATTTTTAACCTTGTTTTTCCATTTAGATTTATTTGTTTCATTGTCCCTAAAAAGCCCCATAAGGGGAGTGGATAATTAAGTACTTCGAAGGTTTTACTTCCTGAAAGAAGACTGTATAAATTCATACTTTTAGTGGCAGAAGTGTTTTGCAGAATGCTGAATGCAGAATGCAAAGGGCCAAATGACTCTGAAATTTAGTGATTATGGTTAGGAAACAGAGTGAATCAATTTCCATTTAGAGTCATTATACCGGAAAAGTTCAGTGGCGGTTCCAGGGGGGGGGCCCTTATTTGTAGACCAAACTAAGGGCCGAAGGTCCAAAAAAAGTTTTTGGAGACCAGGCCCCCCTCTCATCTCAGGGTCTGGATGACTGGGCCCTTCCCTTATATGAACGTCTGGATCCGCCACTGAAGTTGACCTTCACTCTGTTTCCTACCCCTAATCACTAAACTTCAGTGTCATTTGCCGTTCTGTATTCTACATTCAGCGTTCTGCATTCTGCAAATAAAATACCCGTACTGAAAATGATGGGTGTAGGCAACTTTTAAGTGCTGGTATACTCCTTATTTACTAAGAGTAACTTTTCTCTTTTCTATTTTTCCAGGCATTTCCTTTACAGTGGGGAATATGTGCACCCAAACAATGTGATGAGCACGATTTAACTAACTTGGTGGATAAATTTCTTGCCTGTAAGTTAGCCATTGTTTATATTAAAACATTTATTTTTTCATTTATGCTAACTAGGACTGCAGTGATACGTTTCTTCTGCATTATATGATACAGATCATATACATGGTGTACAAAAGCATGGTGTAGTACTTATTTGATTATAATCAATGATCAACTGGGCAGCGCGCAAAAAAGGTGGTGTCTGATATCCGGAAGCTAAAGCGTATTTTGCTATTGGGCTAGTGAATAATGTCCAGCGCTGGCCACAAGATCCCTACTTTCCTTTTTCATCCTTATACAATGTACCGGTAGTTCTCCACGGTGTGGAAGTGTGAAAGAACCCTATACTTTCCTTGCTCATCCCAAGTTCTACACTTGCACGTGAAGTTTTCCGGGGGAATTCAAATAATTTTATAGAAGTGTAATCAATCCTGCTGGTCAAGATTTTTTTTTTCGGGGGGGGGGGGGGGGGCAGGGGGGCAAGTCAAACTGACATTCTGGATAGTACATGCTAACTTCAACTTGCCCCAAAAGCAAGCTGCAAAACTGTCTTTCTTTGCACCCTGAGGGGCCATGTTTTGACCTCTTTATCCATTGGCTGATAAAACAAATAACGAACTCTTGCCAAAACCATTTTTCAAGGTCATACGAAAATTGCTTTATCAGTGGTCCTTTTTTTCTAAGTGAGCTTTGTCAGAATTACCCCACCAGACTAAACTGTCTGTAAATGGAACATGTCTGTTCCAGCTGAACTGCACTATACTCAGCTCTTGTAGAAGGACCAGCCTCACTCTCTTGTGTGAATAATTACAAGAAATTTGCTAACGAACAGTGATTTAGGAGAATAGAGATAATTAAAAAAGAGTGTAAAAAGCTGAGGTTTCGGCATCATCATGATGTCATTGGCAAATTGCCTTCTTGATAGACACCAGCTCATGATTAAACGGAACCTTTTCCCTGCAGCATTTGCCTGAAAATTAGCGGTACGGCTTGTCTGTGGGGAGAAATCTGTGACTGACCACTTTTCAAATTTGCTTTTCTCTAAATTTGTTATTATAAATGTCAGTTGTTAAATGTTTTTGTGGATTTTACTTATGTTTTACTCGTAGTGAAAATCAATGTCAAGGTTAATAGTAGAATGGAGTATTTTAGGTAAAAAATATGTTTCTAGTACCGTGATCAAGTCACATCTTCTCTCTAAAGTCATCATAAGCCAATCATGACTCACGATTTAATAGCGTTGAACTTTCTCAAAACTCAGTTCAGTCAAAAAACAAACAGCAGCACTTCAAACCACGAGTTTTTGCACTCATTACATGATAACTTATGAAAGCTGTTTTACAGGAAAAGTCAACACATATTCATGCGAACGTACAATGAAAGAATATGTTCATGGTTTGTTTACTACAGAAGTAGAAATTAATTGAACATCAGACTGTACGCAGCTGTATTTTGTTGAGTCGATCCGTAAGAATTTCGTTGTTACAGACGGAACTGACAGCTATTGTAATAGAGGACTTCATTCACTTTTTACAAGCCGCAGTGGTTTAATATCTGTTTTCTGGACTTTATCATGATCAAGAAATGCTGCGGTAATGACGTGGCTGCATTTGCGAAGTTGTCGCATGTAACTTTATATGCATGTACAGCGACCGATGGAAGTATGTCAGTGGTGGAGAAAGGTTTCTTTGCCGTAGCCACATATTGGCGTTAATATTTGTTGATTCGTGAAGTGAGGTGGTTTGAGGTAGGTTATGGCATTGATATCACTGAATAATTCGTGCAAATGTTGGAAAAAACCAGCCTGAAACTCTGACATCTTTCATCAACGTTGGCAGCTTGTTTACAACCTACAGCGGCCGATTTTGTACCCATATCTTGATCAGAGATCTCTTTTTGGAACAAGTATAGGCACAGTACTAGATAAGGAATTTAAGTTTGAGATAAAATAAATCAAGAATGCTAAAACTATCCGTTTTGTTGCTGGTTGGCTTATGGTTAAGTTTTCCTAGAGACTTTCTACACCAGAAATTCACACAGTTGTTGTCTTTCTCTGCGATTTGGCATCGTCGTGAAATGTAAACTGTTTTCCAACTTTGTACTTTATAACTTCTAAAGCTATATGGCAGTAGCGAATTGTGACGCTCAGTAATAAAATGTGGAAACCAACGCTTTTAATATTAAGAAGGGCTGGGTAAGTAACTTGTTCTGTTTTTTAGCCTTTCTAAAATCGTTATTTCCAGAACAATAGCCGGTTTTGTTTATGGTTCGTGGTCCGGATGCCTTTTTCTATGGGTTTACCGGTATAATAAACCATAGGTTTTTGACCAATCAGATCATGCGTACTATCTCAGTTATTTTATAATTAGTGATAGCACTCAAAAGTATAACAATATAACATAGTTGACAGCGTGATCAGAGTACGAAAATTATATGCTCTCTCTTTTCCTTTTTAGTTCTTAAATTAGTTAACATAACGATTGAATTGAGTCCACGAGTTGCTGAAGCAGGAAGCAAAGAGGCTAAACCTATTTACTGCAAGAAAGAACCAGAATACACAACTGGGGTAATAATTACTCTGTAAGTACATAGCTATATGAATCTTTGAAATAAAAATTGCGCAGAATTTATAGTATTATGTTACAAAGTGAAAGAAAGCTGGGTTATTTACTTGGAACAAATGCCACTAAATCGTAGTCAACAGTTACCAGCACCGTACAAATGACTTATGGACAGATCAGAATCAAGCAAAACTAACTACGAAAGAATGACTGGACGACCCAGGGGGGGCACTTGGGTATTTCTTGGGTGGTATGTGCCACCCGGGAGTCCAAATTGGCACTCCGTTCTAAAAAAAATTTCCCCTAAAATTGATACCCTGTTCTAGAATTCGCCCTAAAACTGATACCCCGTTCTAGAAATGGGCCAATTTTTTATACTCCGTTCTAAGGTGCAAAGAGTACAACAGTTTGCTTGTTAACGAATTGAACTGTATTTTTAAAAGCAATCTGTCCTTGAATAATTTCAAATGGCTGCTTACAAAACTGGAGCTTTCGTGCGTTCGAAATATTATACCCCTCTGAAATGGATACCCTGTTCTAAATCAGGAGCTTCAAAATCACGACCCTGTTGGGCGGCACATACCCGTATAGGTAATGTATGGGAGTACCCCACCCCTGGGCTGGACGACTGACAATATTTATTTGGCTAACAATAAACAATTGTTTGACTGCGACAAGACATGGATCAAAACGCACCAATGACATTACAAGTCCCGATAACCAATAACATCATGGCTTAACTGACAGAGGACCAATAACATCGCATTTTAATTGAGCAGTCAGGTCAAATAACCAGAATTTAATACCATCAGCTAATGTGATACAACTCACTTTGACTCTGAAGATGACTACCGCACAGGTTGTCAAAATGTCAGTCACTGTCAACAACAAAAGTCCTATTCAGGACTCAATCACCCAGACAATCATACTCAACCTACTTATGATGGTATTATTTATACAGAACTGGCTCATGTTCTTAAACTTCAACTTGTTTAATCAGAACATAGTGAATTTACATGTGGCCATGACAGTAAACTGTGACAAAAGCAAGCCCAAGCTGTGCAAATACTAAAATTTGATTGGACATTAACACAGTGCAATATCATCACATTATACATAAGAATAATAATTATTATTTATGTGCAATTTAGGCCCAAGCTAACCTAGCTCAAGTATTCTGTCATAAATTTGCAATATTGTTCTGCTATGTGATCAAAGTAATGCAAATTGTTGCTGCAAATATCAATATGTTTTTGTTTTTACAATTTGTATCATGTATTGGTGTGCCGATGATCAATTATAATCAACCATCAATGGAAAACTTTAAGCTGCACGATAATAAATTTGTAGAAAATGTTCAATAGATTATTGTGGGGAAAAAAAATGTCACGTTGGCAAATATGGGTATTAAATACTTGTTTGTTGTCTTTTTATCATCTATTATTATTATTCAAGGAGAAAGAGAATTTAATCACCTCAAAGCACCAAAAAATTTTGAGGTCCAGCTGAGAATCAGACTCACAGCCCTGTGAGTCCTAGATCAGATGCGCCAACCACTGAGTTACTGAAACTCTGTGATATTTGAGCATAAAATAAAAGTCGATGTTGGCAAGCACTAACTTGTGAGCCTGCAGATCACTGCGGTTTACCCCACATGGTCTTTCCTTATCTAGCACTGGGAGTGTGCCTATGCTAAATTCCCTCTCAGTCAGCACTTTCTTCTATCACTGCAAGTTCAAGCAGCAAAGTTGACCCTTCCAACCTCCTGTTATTATAGGCTTCCTGTAGTTGCTTGTCTTTTATTTTACTTTCTGCTTATTATTTGTTTTTTGTTTTTTCTTTGTGTTCAATGAATAAATTTACGGTGGGGAATTGCTGCCTGCGGCACCCCATCAGCCTTGTGCTGAAGCCCCATCGTGGAACTTGGCCAAGGACATTATCCCAGCCACACGGATGTGTGAACCATGCTTCCCTTGCAGTACAGGCATGAGGCACCCTCTCGGCATGGCACCATATGCTGAGACCCCTCATCTGGTGGGTTATCTGGTCGGTGGGTTCTAACCGAGCCTTGCTGGCTTTTCCCTGCCCAATTTCGTCTACCAAAGCCTTGTGTGTTGTGTTATTTCTTAGTCTTGTCGCTGCACCTTAACATTAATGCCCCTTATGTGAAACATATTGAATGTTTGAGATGATTACAGTGCTGTATGTGGCCATAAATCATTGCATCTTTGAAATGGTCTTGAAAGGTTTGGTGTCAAAGTGTGGGTTTGGTAATGAAATGTTTTGTTGAATAATTTGTTGTCTTTTCTTGTTGTATTTAGAACCTTGTGTGGAATAATCTTGTCTCTCTGCCTTGTTGGAACAGTCCTTGATGTACTCATTAGCTTTTTTAAACCACGCCCATCAACAGTGAACAAAAGTGATGGATTCATGCCAATCAGAAATGTTTCCATAGCTACTGATAATGATCAGGGTCCTCCTCATGTTCCAGTCTTTGGAAAACATGATGGTATAAGTGACAACTCACAAATGATTCATTCCATCCCTGAGGGGACAGTTAGTTACAGTTCTTCATTAACTAGCTTTCCTGAACAGCCAAAGGAACCAAGTAAGTTTTGAATGTTATCAGATAACTTTTTTAAACTGATTCTTGCCGGCTTCAGTTGGTACTCTTATTTATTTTACAACCTGTTAAGCCAAGACGGTTAAACATAGCACCATGAAGCCATAATTGGCTTTTACTTGGCGGGTATTGGGGGGTGGGGTTGTTGGCTAAATGGCTAATTCCAAGGGAGTGACTGGGAGAAAGGCTTGTACAATGATTAGGGCAGCTTTCTGTCTTGCCCTTTTCACCTATCTCTGCTGCAGTAAGGTCACATACTGTGGGATCAATTTCCTGTGTATCTTTTGAACCAGATTTCAGGCTTGCCTGCAGCAGATGTCAATTTTCCTTATTAGGTTATCTAAGAAAGTGAACATTATCGTCACAGTAGAATGAACAACCAAAGTGTGAAAAAAAAAAGAAATAAGCTGAAAAAAATTCAGGCTTGACTGGGAATCAAACCCTGACCTTTCCATTGGCTGGACACAATGTTCTATCCATTGAGCTAATCAAGCTAGCTGGAGAGCAAACCGTTGTGACAGGGTTGCCACAGTCAGGGAAAAGTCAGGGAAAACGAAAATTTTTCAAGGTAAGGGAAAAGTCAGGGAAAATCTTTGATATTATCAAACTCAGTGAAAAGTCAGGGAATTCTGTTTTCTGGTTTATAGTTCATAAGTGGTCTTCAAGATTTTGAAATGCATTTTCTTTTGGAAAAGAAGAAAAGTATGTTGCAAAGCAAGCAAAGCGATCAATTTGGCACTCTACATCTGACACATGTATAGTAGTTGTGGTCAGTGGTTTTCGTTGTAAATGCTTTATTCCAAATTCCTTCTTCCTCTTTCCATGAAAACTGGAAATAGGATGAAATCAAGAGAAACTATCGATGGCCTGCAAAAAAAGCTAAAGTGAATGTAAACGTCGATTGTTTCCCATTAATAAAAGGTCAGTGAAAACTGTTTAAAGGTCAGTGAAAAGTAAGGGAATTTTTAACTTTCTGATGAGTGGCAACCCTGTTGTGAGTTCGTAATATACCTGATGGTGGAATTGACATAAATTGATGAAATAAATCATATTTTGAACTGCAGAAAGACATCATGTTCACTTTCATATCTGCACTGAATATTTTTGTTGATTGTGAAAGGCAATTTATTTGTTTAATTGTTTTTTTTATACACAGATGTGGTGGCAAAATTCCTTTTGTGTTTTTCTCTTATCCAAAACACAAACCGTATTTTGAGTACTAACATTCCTCCAGGCGCGATAACATCAATCAATGGCATGAGAGTATTGAGTATGTGGTGGGTTATACTTGGACACTGTTATGCTTTTCAGACCACCGCTGGTCTTCCAAGTAAGTTATTTCAGATTTTTATCACTGATAAACTCCCAAAAATTTACTTTAGAAGAAGAAATAATTATAGTAGGCAGCAACTGTTTCAGTATTTTAAAGCCGAAAAGGGCCTTTTGTGCAACCCTGGGTCTGAGGAGTGTCAGTGTAGGTATGAGAGGGGGGTTGTTTTCCTCTCATTGGGTGGTCAGGCCACTACTTTTCCAGCTTTAGGATGGTGTAGTTCTCTCCTCAGTTCCTTAGACATTGCATCTTTGGTTGCTCACCAGAGACATTCTGAGCCCATTACTTTAATGGAGTTTTGCCAGTGATTCACACAACTGTGTTCTAAGTCATTTTCACACTGTTCACCGTGAACAGTCTCACGGAAGTATATATGGTAGACTAGAGAAACGTTAAGCAAATAACCCACTAAGTAAGGGACCCTTAAAGTCCAATGATGTCTGGAACCACAACCTAAGTTAGTCCTCCTTTGACCCATTTGCCCCTGGAATTTTTGCCCAAAAACGCTTTTTGAAGCTAGTCAAGCAGTTTTCTGGTCACTGTTGTGCTAGAAAGAGCTAAAACTTACCATAAAGCCATTTATAGGTCGTACACTTAGCGGCCTTCTGATCCAGATGCAAAATATATTTAATCCGTTTACTGCCAAACGCTTACCCCTTAACTGTGAGCATGACTGGTTGGGGATACCAGGAACAGAAACTAGAAACGACTTGCATTTAGTGTGTCTCTTCTTGAGTGATGTGTCTTTGTATGTTTTGTAGGTAACCTTTTGACATTTTTTGGCATAATTAATCGCTTTACATTTCAAGCTATCCAAAATGCAACCTTTTCAGTTGACAGTTTCTTTTTCTTGAGGTACGTTATAATATTATTGCATAAACCTTTAAACATTCTAAATTATAATAAATGATGATAAATACTTGATTATCCCCTCACCTTATGAGGCTTTTCAGGGATAATGATACAGATGATTTGAATGGAAAATAACATTGACGGCAATTAAAAACATAGACTGTAAGAGGCAAACTAGTTGGCTTTTTACAAGCCTGACCGAGGATTTGAACTACTGAGAACAGATCCAGCTAGCTATAGTGGTCATTGCAGGACCTCTGGATTACAAGTCCAGTGCTGTAACCTGTGGGCCACACAGCCTCCACAAAAACATACCACTGGGGAGATTTGGATGTTCCTTTACATGGTTAAGGTCTCCAAAAGCTGTTTCTGTTTGTATGATGGCAATAAAACAGATTTGTTTAATTCTAAACATTAATTTTTACATTAATACATATAAGAGTTCTTTGTAGAAAAACTGGGAAGTTAAAGCATTTATCAAACATGATCAGACAGCATAGGTTGAGTTGGAATTTGGAAGTGTTTTGGAAAGAGAGGGGGGAAACACCTGTCAAAGCAAAGGAGCGAACCATCAATAAACTCATAAACTCAAACCACTTATGGAGTCGAGGCCAGGATTCGAACCAGTCCACATTGGTGGGAGGTAAATGTTGTCACCACTGTAACACCCTTGCTTCTATAAGTCCCCCAGTGATAGCTTTCACGAAACAGTACAGTCCCATAAGCAATTTGACACAACAATGACCCTGTCACATGTTCAACCTCTAAATTGCCCATAGAGGGTCGAGAAAAATGTCTAATAAGGAGTGGATCATTACGGTTCTGGGAAACTGCCCATCTACCCCTCCCCTAAGCCATCATTTTGCCCTAAGTGAGAAGTAAGTGTTAATGTTGGCTTAAGGGAGGGGTAGGTGGGCAGATTCCCAGAAATCAATAATGATTTAGAACGCATCATTAGGGGCCAGGGTGCATTTGGTTGATTATAGTCCGGAATAAGAAGACACAGAAATTTGTGGCAAATCTCTTCAACTGCAAATGTTTCAACCATTAGACTGGGACATTTATCTTATTACAGTGGAACCCGCTATAACAAAGTGCCACAGTACCGAAAAAAATTGTTCATTATGGCGGGGTCTTCATTATAACGAAGAAAGAAAGACCCGGTTATTAAACGAATTATCTGGCTAACAGCAAAAATATTCATTACAGGGGGGTAATTTAATTATTAGCAATTACCAAAAATTCAATCCTCCACTTAGAAAACATTATTTTTATTCATTTGATACTGTAAAATGTAAGTGTAAAGTGCTGACAATCAAGACATCAAATTCAAAAACACTTTCAATATTAAAGCAAGTTAATTGTGATTTCTACTCAAATCTGTCATTTTTACTGACTGCTGCGAGCGACTGGACAAAGTATATGTTACAGCAGGGTAAATTGTGTGTTGCGACCATCAAAATCTATTCATTATAGCAGGGTTTTACTCTAATTCTGCTGGACTTTCAGATGTTTTTCATTACAACGGGGTCTTCTTTATAGCGGATTCCACTGTATTAATGTCTACCAAATATCTAAATTTTAGCGTGCAGTGAAAAGCAAAACACGTACTTCTTCTTCTGGAATACAGTCAATTGAAAGCATCCAAAGTTTCTTTTCTGGGGAGGCATCTGTTAAGGTGGCTCCCTAGAGTAAATTGGCCGTGCACAGCCTGAGCACTAGTATGGCGCGAGCTTTAAAATCCGTGCAAGGTCCACGCAAAAATTAAAACAAACATGACCTCTCAGTTTCAAAATATTCCCCCAAAAAGCTTTATTTACTTTCTGTTGAAGCTCATTACGCAAAACATTTGATTAGTGTAGGTCAAACATTTATGAGAGGAGACAATGTTACACCGGTTACAAATCACTATCGATCTCCATAAGAGTAAATTGTATGTAAAAACAAAGCAGAAATTTTCCAAAGACATCAATTCTTTCCCTTCAAAAGTAGACAAACGTTTAACAGTCAAAGTAAATGGTGAGTGGAAACTTTACTAAGAAAACAAAGAAATAAGTACACAGGGTGCAAAGAAAGTCAGTTTTAGAGTCTATCGTTTGGGCAAGCTGTAGCTAGCATGTACTAGCCCACAAGTCATTTCAACTAGCCCCAAAGCCCCTTTTGATTAGCAGGATTGATTACAATCCCTCTGTAATTTGAATTTCCCCCCCCAAAAAACACTTGCCCGTCGGGCAAGTTAAGAACTTAACTCTCTACAAATGTAAATAGATAAAACTACAACAATCAAGTCTGGGGTAAACAGGGAAGAGCTCCGAAGTGAACCCTTCCATTTAATAACATTTGCCCAACTGAGACGGTAAAGATACAGCAAATGTACAAAACAGGAATACATGGAAAAACGTGACAACAACAACAACAAAAAGAAAACTAAAAAAAGGGGGGGAAGGGAGGGCAGCGAAGTAACGATCTGTTAAAGCACATGGCGAAAGAACTGCGTAGAGCGCATGACAAAGAAATAAACTAGTGCCAGTCCTCCCCCCCCCTTCGGCTAGAGTTAAATACAAATAAATGCAATTATTTTAGACTTAACTCTCTACGAATGTAAATAGATAAAACTACAACAATCAAGTCTGGGGTAAACAGGGAAGGGCTCCGAAGTGAACCCTTCCATTTAATAACATTTGCCCAAGGGAGGCACGACCTAACCCCAGACAAAAGTCTCCATGAGGGAAAAAAAGAAATTCTAAACAAACGAAGCGAGACGCTTAACTGCTAGCATTCTGTCTTGAACTGGGATGTGGATATAAGACCTATAAGCATCTGACTGCCAGTCTCCTAAACGCTTAATCAGTTCTGCAGGGATTTGAGCTTGAAAAGCCAGAGTGGCCCCGCCCGAGCGAAAACTGTGTCCACTAACTTGAGACGGGTCCAAGTTCGTCTTGGCTGCTACTAGTTTTAGAAGGCAGTCAAACTTTCCATAAGTCAGAGGAGTCAGGCCCCCCCCCGTGGATGCTGGGATGATAAAGGCTGGGCCCGATAGAGGTGCTGGTACCAAGCCAAAGGCATGTCTGAGAGCGGAATAAGGGCAGAGTGGATGTGGAGCAATGCGAGGTAACGGAACAATTAAAATGCGCTGACTAAATTGGATGGTCTTCGACCATCGATTGATAATGATGGCCCAGTCATTGAAGAAGAGGATATCTCCTCGACGCAGGTGTTTGGATGGGTCAAACTTTGTTGATCCTTTGCATAGCAAATTCGCCTTACGAAGGAGGCCAAAGAACGCTACGAGGCAAACTGCCCAGAAGGTTGCATGTAAAGGGCTGTCCAAATGCAAATGACTCTTGAAGGCTCATAGGATCTGGGGTGTAATCGGCTTCTTTTGGGACACTGTTAAACCTTTTACACGCTTGATTCCTCGAAGTGTAGATGCCAATTGAAAATTGTTTTTGGTTGGGTCAGACAGACCATGTTCAAGGTGTAGAATGCGAATCGCATTTAAATAGGCTGGGATGGAGGATGCTGAGAGTGACCTTGCTAGAAAAGCTGCATAGCGATTAAGGGTTAATGCTGCTGCTGGGAGAGGTTGGTAGCCATAGTATACACAAAAGGAGAGGTATGAACGCATTTGACTCATGTAGGTGGACTTGGTAGTAGGTGCATATGATTGACGCCGGAAATTGGTGACTTCACGGTCAAGTTGCTGCTGATCTCTTGGATCTAAGGAGAGCAAGAGACAATGGCGACATGTGAGATTCGAAGTCATTTGATCTAGAGGATTTCGAGAGCCATGCTTGGAACGTTGGCCAGTAGTGCACATCATTAAGGCGTGAAATACTATCTGCTAGAGTGTTGGTTGCTCCTGGAATGTGCTTGACGAACAAACTGAAGTTGTAATACTCCTTAAGCCAAAACAGAGAACGAATCCATTCCATGATCACCGGGCAACAGGTTGAGCCTTTGTTCAGAATGGCTGCAGCCACCTGACTGTCTGTTTTGACGACTACTCGATGACCTGACCAGAAAGGTGCCCAACGGTGTGCAGCTAAAACAATGGTAAATGTCTCCTTGTAATTGATATGGAGAGAGCATAGAGATGGGTAGTCCAAGGCCCAGTTGACGTACATCCAGTCTGGTGCCCATAGGCACCCCCCGCCAGACAGGGAGGCGTCGGTAAGCACTGCTGTAGGAAGTTCAGGGATGGCTGAGGGGAACAAAGTTTTACAGTTGTGTGCAGGCAGGAGGCGGGTCCACCACATGAGGTCAGCTCTCGCGTTTAGGTTAAGATAGACGCGATGGTGCGGGCGTTTAGCCGAGTTTGCCAAGGTGATAAGCCGTCTGAGAAATGTGCGGCCCCCTCGAACAACACGTGCTGCCCAATTAAGCTTGCCAAGGAGTCGTTGGAGGTGAAGCTTGGTACATTTGCTTTTATAGCTTGTTTCCTTGAGAAGGGATAACAACTCTGACACACGATCGTCTGAGAGGCGGAGTTCACACCGAACAGTGTCGATTTCAACTCCAAGAAAAATCAGGCACTGGGTAGGGTAGACAACTTTGCTCCAGTTGATAGTGAAGCCAAGAGACTCTAGCAAGTTTAACAGGGTGTCAAAAGCTACTTTGCACTGAAGTGGGGTTGGTTCGATGATAAGGAAGTCATCAAGATATGCCAGCACAGTATACCCTCTCCGGGCCATCATACGACAGATCCCTTGTGTGAGGCGGTGAAAAACCATTGGTGAGGCCCTGGCTCCAAATGGGAGACGCTTATCATAGAGGTAGGTGGGGTGTTTTGAGTCGTTGAAGCGCCACGACATTCCTGTAACTCGCCAGCTATCGGGGTGTGTTCCAACGCTTCTGTAGGCATGTTTTAAGTCAACTTTTGCCAACCAACAACCAGGTTGACAGAGATTTGCTGCATCATCAACGGTAACATACTTGTAGTGTTCTAAATCCATATATGAGTTAGCGTTCATCGTTAAGGGTCGGCTACAATCCATGATCATTCGTAATTCATCGGAGTCCTTCTTTGGTACGGCTCCAAGGGCATTAATGATAATTGGCATGTTGGTCTTGTCTGCGATAGCAAAGTGGTCTTCTCGGAGACCTTTGATTAATTGCGCTTCAATTTGATCTTTAGCTCCAGGTCGCAGAGCAGACTTATTGTTTTGTGTAAAAGCATGTGAAACCATTAAATCAGGCGAGAGGAGCTGAAATCCATTTTTAACACCATCCAAGATAAATTCCAAGTCCGGGTCATTGGTTAGCTCTGTTGCCCAGGTCTCAAAAACTAAGTCTGTGGAGACCTGGGCTGCTTGGGGCTGCTGCTTAAATTCTGAAAAGGGCCCTGCATGAATGGGTAAACTTTCCCCACACTCTGCGGGAAGTGGTGTCCTTAAGACGGGATTAGTCCCTGCGTTTAACAATGTGGTCGAGACATCTCCTGCTAGTTCTGTAGTCAAAATACTATTTGGAGGGAGCTCTGCAGTTGAGTGTGGGTTCAGTATTGGGGGTCTTGAGCAGTAGCAGACTGGTGCTGCCATTGTGGGTGGGTTCCCAAGCACTGAGGTTTGATGCAAACATGATCATATTTACATGAAGAGGCAAAGCGGCACCCTTCACGCCGTTGGTAATCATAGCAAACTTGCTTTCCCGTTGCTGGGTTTAGGACTGGGCGGGACGTTTTGCGAGGAGATAGCCGCGGCGGTGTGGGAGTTGGATCTGGTCTGTGGAGTGTTTGGTGGGAGATGAACTGGCTGTCAGTACCCCATTTACAGTTTGTCGAAAACTGCATTCTGCGGTACAAATCATCATATTGCATCACTTTCGGTAAGGGGTAACACTTGGCTAGCTCAGATATCTTTGAACTGTACATAATGTAATGAAGGATGTCTTGGGTGGACGATAGAGACCCATCTGACATGAGAGTATGCATAATACGAAAGTTAGCCGCTGACCATTGGGGGAATGAGATTTTGTCAAGATGCAGTTTCTTGTCTTGAGCGGTCGTGGCCATCTTGGGCGCACTTGGTTGCTTGGACTCTCGCTGTAGCTTCAACAACTCGAGTTTGGTGCGTGTAAGATCCAGTTCAAACTGTAAATTGCGGTTTCGAAGATCTTCGATCGCTGTTTCGTTTACAGTGGGTTGTTCTGCTTTAAAACTGGTTGGAGTATAAGGTCTTTTATCAAAGACTCAACCTGACTCAGTTCGCGTTTGACTGCTTCGCTCATCTGTTGAGGTGTTGCCGATTCTGCCGCCAGGTCATCCGTGACGAAATCTTGTAGTTTTTTCGGAGGTTTTGTGCTCCTGCTGCTCTTTCTAGTCGCCATAGTGTAAACATCGACAACAATGCACCATAAGAAAACGATTCAGGAAGAATAAACGTGAGTTCAGCGAAGTAACGATCTGTTAAAGCACATGGCGAAAGAACTGCGTAGAGCGCATGACAAAGAAATAAACTAGTGCCAGTCCTCCCCCCCCCTTCGGCTAGAGTTAAATACAAATAAATGCAATTATTTTAGACAAAAATCACTAGCCCAATGGCAAAATCCACTAGCCCCAGGCTATCGGACACTACTTTCTTTGCATGCTGGTACACTACTAACCCAAAAGGAAGCAATGTTGCTGTTTCTGGCCTTTGGTTCATGTTCAGTGGAAAGATCTGAAAGATCGAGCCAATTCCCGAACAAACACTGAAGATTGTCTTCACTGGCGGAGCTTCTCGGTCACTTTATTTCTCTTACATTTGATTTGATTTAAGTAATTCTAGAAGTGGCTTTAAGACAAGATTACAGGGAGTGTAATTTTTTTTGTTTTGCTGACTCTATCACATTGTTTAAAAAACTTATCAGAAAAAAGGTTTCCCACTTAACTTGCATCCTAATCGAAAGAACCTTTCCATCGACGAACCAACATCCTTGTATTTTTTCTTGTTTCAAACATCCTTCAACACACATGCAAGATGCACTAGAACATGTTTTTGCACAACGAGAAATAATTTTTACTCACAGATTGACCCTTGACGAAAGCAATAGTTGTCTGTTGAGACCTATGGTCTTGTACATGTAGCTGAGGACATGATGTACGCTTATAGATTGGAGCCATCTTTTACAGCAGACTTTTAAAGAAAAACTTTGCCATCGAAATTATCCCTCAAGAAGGACAAGGTTGAAAAAGTATCCGGAAGTGGGCTGACATTAAATTTTGAAGATCTGCAAACAGTGTACAGCAGATTAGGAAATGAAGGGCTTATTGTGATCCTTGCACAACCACCGTCTGCATCTCCGACAATTGCCATGCTCACGAGTGACCACCATGGTTCGAATTTTAGCTACGATAGTCAATTACTTTGAAGAAAACATTCCGTGTTAGATATAAAATTGAATCCGCTATCTCTCCTTTTTCAACTGGTGAGATATAGACGTAATAATACTAATAAACAGCTTCAAAACAATGGCTTTCGTACTTTTCAAAGAAACCACATGTTTCCAGTAGCTTTGTGCATTATGCGCCTGTGGGCGTGATGGTTCGCGTACATATTTTGCTCATACGACCCCAAACCATGCGTGTTTTTGAGATTTTTGTGATGTCAACGTAGTTAATTAACCATGAATTTCTCGTGTTTCCTTCGGTAAATTTTTTTAAAAATCGCCTCATTTCTTGTCAGTTGCAGTACCTTTGTACTGTTCTTTTCTTCTTAAAATGTGTAAGAGCTAAATTCCTCCATTAAGAAAAATTACAAATTTCAAAATATTGGCAAAACCATCCGAACGACCCCATGATTTTTCCACTTTAAAATGTTAAGCAATATTGTTAATATAAAGTGGCAAAGTTTAAAGACATTTCACCGTGGGAAATAAGGAATATTAAGAAAAAATGATCAAAAATGACAAAATTACTGCCTCTAAGGATGCGATGTTGCCATGGCAATGGCCTTAATCCAGAAAATGAAACTTGATAAAGAAGCCTTCTTATATGGGTAACCTTAGCGGTGGATCTCGTGAACAAAATCGCAAAGACAAAGTAACTAGATTTCGTTCTGTAACGTATGCTAGATAGCTAGGATTATTAGTAAATACTCTAGGGAGCCACCTTAAGAGATAGCCAATTGAAGACTTACCATGATCCTACTTCTATTGTACTCAACAGTGGCTTCTTAGTTGCATTTTTGTCTCTTCGGCACATGGAGAAAAATAATGGGCAGCTTCCACTCTTCAATTACTATTTTCATCGATTTTGGAGGTGAGTGAACAGTAGACATACTCTCCTTTTTTGTTCAGGTAAAATTTGCGCATCCAGCAACATGTGTACATTCAAAAGTAATGTTGGTGTGCTTTGCTCAAAAAATTGGAGAATTCTTGTGAAATTGCCCCTGTCAGTGGTGGTGGAGCGAAATAAAAAGTGGGGGCGCTGAAAATAAAATTGGACCTTCCATTTTTTTCCACCCCCCTCCTCCCCCCAAAATAAGCAATAAAAGGCGGCCTCTGTCTTTTTTTTAAGACGCCAACAACATTTTGGAGCCCTTGGATGCAATTGTCAATGGTGCCCACAATAAAAACTATATAGGAGAGCCTTCCTTAGGGGGGTGGGGAGGGGGGTGCAGATAAACAAAAAAGAAATGTCCCAATCCAACTGGCTACGTATGTTGTTTCTTGTTTTGAACAGACGAGTTGACTTTTACTTGAACTTTCCAAAATAGTTTTTTAAGTCCTTATGAGTTATTTATTATTCTGACTTTGGGTTGCTGGTGTCTGCAAGGTTAGTGGAGCAGCGCAATGCTCAAGCATGAGGGTAGGAACCCTGGGAGCAGCCCCCACAAGGCACCATCACACTCAACCATTTGGTAGAATACTTAACCACTAATACTTACCTATAACCACCAATACTTACCTATAACCCATTATTTAAAGAAGGTGGGGTTGGGAGAAACACAACACTAAAACCGCATGCAAGTAACAATGCTATATAAGCAACTGTGTAAAACAAGACACCATATAATTGTGGTGGGGAAAACTGCTAACCAGCTTTGGTTCGAGGTTAAATTACTTTTAGTCATTAAAACATGAAGTTAGTGATGCTAGTTATAACAATATTAAAATTTAGTTAATATTTTGAATAGAGTCATGTCTTAAGTATGGGGGATATGATTGTCCACCGGGGTGAGTGTAGCCTGCCCTACCAAAACAGGGTTTCTTGGTTGCAGTCCCTGCTGTGCTTTTCACATCATTTACCAGATGTTGCAAAAGTCTTCCAAATTTTGTCTGAACAAGCTCAGGTTATGAAGAATCAGCCATGTGATTTTAGCCAATCAGAAACAGGGAAATATTTTGAATGAATTGATAATGATGATGATGATCTTAACAAATATAAATAAGTACGAGTGAGTAGTAGCTCTTGGTCAATGTTCCTAACAATTATTACTTGTATTACTGATACTCCACAGATTGACTCCAACATACATGTTTGTTTTGCTGTTTTGGGACAAACTGACAGTATTTCTTGGTGAAGGCCCTTATTGGCTCAATTATCAGTCAGATGAAGCTTGTGACAAATACTGGTGGTCCAATCTGCTCTACATCAACAACTTCTATCCTACACAATTTGGTGCTTCGGTGAGTTTTTGACATTATTGTTTTATTGTTTTTTTGGACAAATATTTTTTTGTTAGGTCAGTATTTCACAACAGAAAACTTGTGTATTTCGTTTATTACCAGCAGCATAAAATGTAAATATGAAATTAACTGTCATGTTAACATCATAGATGAGAGGATAACATTGCATGTCCTCTTTACATACTTTTATATTAACAGTTAGCTTGGACGTCAGGATACAGTGGTTCAACTGTCTGTAGCTAGTGGTGGAGTTATAATGGCAGAAGAGGTTGACCACACCACCCGAAGCAACTTCCCCTATTCTTTTTAAACTGTAGTGTAGGTGGTCCATACCTCTTGTCTCTTGTACCTTGCATTCTCAGCTACCCCCGTCTTCTCTTGACATCCACCCTTTAGCCTTTAGTTTCCCCTATCTCTCCTGCTTCACTGTAGAACTCCCATCTTCTGCCCTTTCCTCTCCTGTGCCCCATACCCCTCCTGTCCCTATTCTCCCAGTCCCTCACCCCCCCCCCCCCGCCCCCCTTGTCCCACTAGTGTGGGTTCTGTATCAATTCCTTAAAATTAGCTAATAAAAGAACGATGCAGGAGAAAATGCCAATCGCTTTATGTCCAATGACGTGATTATCTGAACTAGACAATGTCTTTATCAACCACTTTTTTAAAGACCCTTGTTTATGGTGAAGCTGGGTTTTGAATCTAGCCTCCTGCTCAAAAGTCTGGCGCTTATCCAATTCAGCTAAACTGGGTGGCAGTATCATTTGCAACCTAATATCAATGTGCTTTTCTCCACACTAGCTTTTGTGTATTCCTTGCTTTGCGGATGAGGTGGTTGTTTTTAATAGTCAAACCCCCTATGGTTACTAATATTATTAAGAACATTTTGTTTATTATCTCCACCTTTGTGTCTCATAAAGCAATTTGGTTATAAGCAAGAATTCTTTTTTTCTGTGGCATTTCAAATGATTTTGATTTCTCTTTTCAGTGTATGGTATGGGCTTGGTACCTCGCTAATGACATGCAGTTCTACATAATTGCTCCCGCCATCCTTTTTATGGCATACAGGTAACGTGTGTGACCGGCTACATATAAATCATAGTTCACATTTCTATAGTTAGTGCAGTTAAGCCTCCATTAAACAGCTACCTATTAACTGGCCACCCTCTATTAAGCGAAGTCCGAAAATAATTGTACAATAGAATTGTAAGTTAAATCTCTATGAAGTGATTTTGGCCGTTCCAATGAGAGTTTTCCTGTCATTTTGTCCTCTGTTAAGTGGCCAGGTGATAACTGATTGTGAACCTGTAATAACATTAGCCTGCGTAGCAGGCGCTTGGAAGTAGCGGGGCACAAGAGAAAATGGGGGCGCGCGAGGGAGACACGTATCTCCTTCTCACGCGCCTGCTACACAGGCTATAATAACATTTCAGTTACAGACATTGCCACCTTAGTCTATGTACTGTAGCGTCGCTGTTGCAAAGTATGAATCTGGGGGTTAGTTATCCTGAGGGTGGCTGCTTAATGGAGGTTTAACTGTACCCAATTTAATACTTGAAATAAGAAATCTACCGTAAATGTAAATCCAGTTCGTTATCTTGTATTACGATAAATTACATGGATTCTTTATACTAGTGACAATTTCCTGTTTCCTTTTTTTTTTAGCCTTTGAATAGGCTGTCCATTTGGGGGAAGCTTGGGGGAAGGAGGCTAAAAATGGTGAGGAGGTGGTGAAAGAAGAAATGGAAGTGGGGAGGTTGGGGAAGGTGGGAGAGGCTGCCCTGCCCTTTTCCCCTCCCCAGCTTTATTTGCAGCTCCTCGCTTGACTCGCTTTGCTTGCAGATGTTTTCCCCCTTTTCCCATTTAGGAGCCAAGACTCACGCTGTACTTTTTCCTCGTTTCTAACAAGGAAAATAAAAATATTTATAATCCCACCAATTCAAAAAATATTTATTACTACTTGGTATTTTATACCACTCAAATAGCATCTAAAACAAGTACGAACAGATGGTAATATTAGAGAAGTTAATCTGCCTAAACCAGTTCAAGAAATGTCTTAAGACTATAGCACAGCTCATCATTTGGAAGGCCACATACCTTTTACTCGCGTATGCGCAAAGAATTTTCACTTTACTGGCACCTTGAATTTTTCTAAACAATACATCCACGAGTTGGCCATAGTTAACGTTGATTCTTATTAGATGTTATGCATAATAGTTTGTAATTTTCAAATTTGTAAGGAGGAAAGGAATTCTTTACTTTTAAATTGTAATTTGTGATTTTAAACAAGTGGGGGTATACATTTCAACTAGTTTTGTAAGCACTGAGCAAAGAAAACTTGAATCTTATGGTTAGGTAAAATCGATTCTAATATAATGCTTTTGTTTTGTTAGGTTTCGTCTTGTAGGAATGCTGATAATTGTTGGTGTGCTTATGGGTGCCAGTTTTATTACAACAGCCATTATATACGCTCACTATGACCTTGCAGCCGTGTTGTTAGGTGCGAAAGCACAAGCTAACAGGTAAGAATTGTCAAGAGGGTTAATCATCCTTGTCACCCCAGAAATGTTCATTTTCTTAGGCTGCCCATTTAGGCACCGAATATTTTATCCTGTTGCATTTAACTGAATGTCATTTTGACTGGTAGCTGCGTATATCATTTGTTTCAACGTCTTGTCTACTGGTTTTTCTAAACAGCAATTTGGAAGGCGGAGAAAGCTTTGTATGGGTGTATAAGCAAGCAAGCAAGCAAGCTCCCCTGGGGAGAACACTCCCGTACCCCTGGAGAGATTGCTCGCAGGTTTACGTTTGGGGTGCCATATTGCATTTTTAAGACATCACACAGGCATCCATACATAAACTATTCTAAAAAATTAGGTCAATAAATGGTTCATCTGAAATGATATTGTAATGCATCTTTACTGTTACGAGATAAGTGAAAGGTTTAAAGGGACAGGTTCACGGTTAAGCGGATGCTCATTAATTAAATTGCTTTTTTCTAATTTATTATTAATTCTATCCGCGGTTAATAATCCTACTCACATGTATCACAGCGATCTCAGAGTGTATTTCAAAGAAGAAGTGTATTTCAGAGTAACCTGAAGTAGGATGGAGGAGTACTAAAATCGCAGAAAAAATTAGTGGATTATGCCAACACTACCAACGTTGAATTTATTGTTGACCCGAAGGTTTTATTCCATGGTTGATTAATTTAACGCTATTCGCAAGCATGTAAGTTGGTCAAGTGCAAGTGACTGTGCAGATTGGTTCTTTGACAACATTATGACATGATCATATTGCTTGCATAGACAATCCAGCATGTCCCGGCAGAAAAACAGCATTTTGATAAATGAGCATACGCTGAACCGTGAACCTGTCCCCTAAACAAAATAAAGGAAAGCATAAAGGTGAAGTATAGACATTGCCTATCCCTCCCCGAATCTGACAGGGGTTCAAGTCTTTTGAACATGTTCTTAACATCCGTTGGAGCTGTGAACGCGTTGCGACAAAAGTTTCTCTTAGGTGCGTTCTCACTTCCTATCCACGTAGCCTTTTCCCAGATACTAAATACTTACTGATATGGTTCCTTGCTAGACCGTCTGTTCAGAACCCCCTATTTTTCCCCTCTGGGAGGGGTTCGGTTTCCCTCCTTCTACCGCTATAATTTCCGACACTCGCCCCCATGGTACTTTTGAAACCAAGGTGGTCACTCGTTTCACTAAGCGCTTGATATCAGCGATCTGTGAACAGTCCACCTTGCTACCCTGACCATCTCTGGGATAAAATAAATCCAATATCGTGTCAAAAAAGACTTTGCGAATACCAGGTCATATGCGAATAATTTTGTTGTTGCAGGGCCAAAGGTGTAGATTCAATGTCTTTGACTTATGTGAAACCTTACTGTCGCATTGCACCGTACCTTGTTGGTATGCTGTTAGGGTACATAATTTTACACTTTAAGGACTGGAAGATGTCCAAGGTAACAAGTTAATACATACGTACATACATGACTTATTTGTTAACGCAGGTCAGATTACATTAGCCTATGAAAACAGCCGACATTTTCCGACGCCACCTCTGGTTTCCCCGCGTAATGACGTGTGAGAAACGAACACAGAAATTCCATTCTGATGACTTGTCATTACCCAGATTGGATAGTGCTTCTGATTGGTTGGAAATTTGCTTCGTCCAGTCATAAGCAATACCCAAATCTGGGGGTGACGCATCATCAGTATCGAATTTATGCAGTCGTTTCTCAGACGTCATTTCGCAGGGAAACTGGTGGTGGCGTCGCTGTTTTCTCAGGCTAAGGTTAGACAAAGTTAGTAGAGGACACCGGTTATTAAAGCTGGTAAAATCAGAGATGAAAACAACGGTGGAAGTTCCTTGACCGTGCGCAATTAATGCGGTGTTTTTTTTTTGTCAGTAAGTTCAAAATGATAGGAATGCTAATGAACGTTGTGTACGGCCTGGTCCAAAAAAGCGAACAAAAACATATAACAAAGAAATCTGTCAGGCTTCATAAGCAAGGCAAATGTGCTGATGTGGTGTACTTGCAGTACAGTAAACACCAGCTTATGAGAATGAGCGGATTAAGAATATCAGTCTGAACTTTGGCTAATAAAGCAGTGCCATATTTATAAGAACCAATTCAGCTATGTTCTTATATAAAAAAAATTAAGAGAATGCCACGATAGGAAACCAATACAGTGTCTCAGATTAAAGTACTATGGTTTGCTGGCTCATACGAATCATTATACGTTTCTGGGAAACTGCCCACCTACCCCTCCCTTAATCGAACATTTTTCCCTACGTGAGAAGTATGTGTTATTGTGGACTTAAAGGAGGGGTAGGTGGGCAGTTTCCAAGAAACGTTTAATCCCATACAAACTCAGGGACTGCTGGTTTTGAGAAGCAAGAAATGTTATGAAATGTTAAAACTACTTGGTTATGATTACTCATATTATTAATAGTATTTTTTAATTTGAAATTTATTTTTTAGTGTAAGTAATAAAACATGGTAAACACAACCAGGTTCCTAAAACTGGTAAGCTGACTTTCTTCCTTTTCCAAGGTGCGTACATATATGTTCAATGTTGCTGGGTGGTGTGTTGCAATCGCTCTGGCTTTATCTACACTGTACGGTGAATACAGTGCTGTGAGAAAGGACAATCCAAAGCCCTTCAATCGCGCCGGAAATATCATATACGGGACCTTCTCACGCTGCGCGTGGGGCTTGGCACTAGCTTGGGTGATTTTTGCATGTCATCGCGGGCTCGGAGGTAGGTGTCAATTTGTTAGTCAGACTTGAGTTGGTAGCAGTCGAAAATTTTCTTAACATTGTAAGTGTTACGGAAACACCTAAAGGTTGTCTAGAGTTTCGTTCGCTAGTGGACGTAGAATCTTCTGAGGCACCTTTCAGGACAATATCGACAGCTCATATAAGTACCTTGCCTTACCTTATTTACTGCAGTAACTCGCGTTTAACCCTAATCCAATGTAGGTGCCACCTATTTGACTGCACTAGAAGAGTGTGAAACAGAAGTTGGAATTATTTGGTGGACTTTGAGGAGTAAATTGTAACATATCGGCTGACTTTAAAGCATGTTTGAGCTCATTTCATGTAATTCTGACTGTGGTTTTCTATTTTGTAGGTTTGGTGGACAAAATTCTGTCAGCTCATTTCTGGATTCCATTAAGCCGACTGACTTACTGTGCCTACCTGGTTCATCCTATCGTCCTGACCACATATCTCGGTTCTCTGGAGACTAATCACGATTACTCTGATGTCCTCATTGTAAGTAACAATTCTGATGTCTTGAGTAAAACCTTCTACTCGAACTAAACATTAAACCTTGACTTGGATCCCTATTCGACAAAAACTCCCAAAGTTCTTTAGTAAAATTCTGAAAAATATACAGCTCTTTGTGAAAGAACTGCAAAAGAGGTTTCATTTAAATGGTCATACCCACAGACTCAAAGTTAGAACCACATACTAAAAATATAGTACCATGTCAAAATACAACAACAACAACAACGATAATTAACAATTACTGGACGAGGTTAAGCAAAATATCGAGATTTGTCAGTGGCGAGCAGATCAATTATTTACCGAAGACGAAGGCTGAGGCAAATAATCGATCCGCGAGACACTGACAAATCACGATATTTTGCGATAACCGAGTTCAATAATTGTTTTATCATTCGATCACCACGTTTGTTTTGTAATGAATATCTTCGCGAATCGGGAAGCGAAGCAATCTGCCATTAATTTTTTCACGCAGGAGCGATCGCAAGAAGGAGAAAAACGTGGTTTCGTTTACGTATGACCGGAGTATTATCTGCAGCCAAACACAGCTGGACGACATTGCGCATGAGTAGACCATTATTTGTAGGCAGTTATTTGCAGGTCACTTGGTGGACTTTCGGCCAATGAAAAGAAGAAAAAATTTGCATCGAATGATAATAATCTTTATTTTTCTTTAACTCAAGTTTCGGGAGGGGAACCCCGGGAATGAGGCTGTATACAACAGTGATTTTGGAGGCTTTATTTATGTTCTATTTACTGAGGAATTATTTGTGTTTCTCCTTTTTCTTCCACAGTCGTTCTTCTTTACTGGTTCGGTAGTCCTTTCATATGCTGCAGCCTTCATTGTATCAGTGTGTGTCGAGTTTCCCATGATGCAACTGGAGAAACTGATTTTTAAAACCCAACGCTGAGCTCTGATGTCTCTTAGGTCTCTTTTTTGCTTCAGGCCCCGGTTGTTTAGGCATGGAAAACTTAAAGTTAAGTCTCGTACTCGAACTCCTTCTCGTCCTCAGATCTGAAGCTCTCTCGGTTGAAAGCCACTTTTGACTCATTCCCTGGAATAACATGAAATCTAGGTTGTATAACTAGCACGTGTTTTTAAGGGTTGCCACAGAGATGTGTTTATAGATGAAAGCTTCAGCTAGCGTGCGAGTACGCTCTCCCTCTGGGGCTGCCTGTTGACCCAAACGACTCTCTCTCGATGAAAATTTGCGCGCAAAGGAAGACGAGAAGGAGAAAACTGGCGAGACTTCAAGTCTTTCTCCTTCCCATGGTCCCTTGCGCTTCGTCACCATTCTCTCGCGTTTCGTGACGTCACGTTGCCATGGAGAACGGCAAAAAAGCGATAAGTTTATATTAGCAAAACAACAACTTTGTACGTGCATCACGCTTTTTTGTGCATTTCTTAGCCGTCGTTACACACGACTGCGACTTGGAACTTCCTAATTTCACGCGCTCGTTCTATGGAGTTGGTGAACACAGCACAAAAATTTTCTTGTTCTTTTTTTAAACTCAGATACGGTCCTTTCGGATTCAACCCCAGAGAATTTTGCCAACATTTAACAAATCAAATGAAACTGAACTGTGAACCGTGTGAAATGCCTCTTTAAGTGACGTTTCAACCAAAAATGTTGCTACCGTGGCAACGTGACGTAACGACTTCTCCTCCCCATGGGCATTACAGTTTCCATTGACAACTACTAGTTAGCTTTATTGTGGTCATTGCTTTCTCACCTAAACAGATGGATTTTTATCGGGCTAGGTTTACACTAGAAGAGACTTTTCCAGATTCATAAATGTTTCCGGGTTTATTACATTTAGGGTATTCGGACTCGCAGGCGCTTACACGCATCAGTTAATCGGGGAATATTCATTGGATACAAAGTATTCTGAAAAGATGAATATATGAACTTCATATATTTGAACTGCAGGATGAAGAAATGAACGCAGACAAGATCATCACAAGTTGCGAAAAGAATGCTTGAAAAACTTCAAGCTTGCCGGGATTTGAACCTTGACCTCTGTGGTACTGGTGTAGTGCTCTTTGGGAGCTGGTGATTAAATTGGTTTAGAATAGAAGTAACAAAGTATCAGAGATGCCAACCTCCTGGAGACTCTCTCTTTTTCACTACCCTCCCCCCTCCCCGGAAATTCAATGAACCCCGCCCCTCCTCCCCACCCCCGACAAATGTGGAAATGACTAAGGACATTATATAAAGTCTTACATGAGGAACACACTATGAAAATTCGCGATCATTTCGCAACCATCGTTTTGATGCCAGACAGAATCTTTGTCAGTGACTAAATAGGTGCAAAAATGCCCCAGAAACCGTTGTACGAATAAGAAAAATTCAAGTTTTGAGCTAAAAATGTGCTAAATCTCACTAAGGCACCGAAAAGCTCAAAATTAGAGATGATTTTATCCGGGAGATATGGTGACCCGTATGGGAGACCGGGAGATTGGTGTCGTATCCGGGAGAGTTGGCATGTATGCAGTATTCTCCTTAGATTTGGGATTTAAAATCCAGTCCTGATTTAAGATTCACGTATCAGCGCGAAAACGACAAAAATGATCCGGACAAATCTCTTCCAGTTGAAACCTTGCCATGGTTTTTACATTTTAAGAAATTATATGATTTTTTTTTACAATAGAGTATTAAGTTCTCTTGGTTTTTCTATAGAAAGCTATAGAACCTTTTTATGAGATCATTTTGACCTGCTTATATTTCCTCAAAGTGATAAAATTACATGTAGTGTCAAGAAATTAATTTTAGTTCAGATAGCTAGGCGTTTCTTAAAGTTGCACGTATGGAATACGTTTGATTTTATTAAAACATAGTCAATTAAGGAAGTATAAAGATCATACTCAGTGTTCATTGAGGTTTATGAAGTTCTACAACGTAGTATGTTATCTCTCATTTCGTAGTTTAATCATCGCCTTCTTCATAAATAATGTACCTAAAGTATTTAGAAAGGGTATCTAGGGCAAAAAAGGAACTGTATCTGGGCTAAGAACAGGGGCAGATCTAGGGAAGAGGCCTGGGTTCCCCTAATTTTAGGCCAGACTGAGGCCCTCAGGGCCAAGACATGGACTAGCTAGGACCTGCGCTTGTATTCCTTAGTTTTCTATTTGAACATTGATTCAGGGCTCGAAAAGTTAACGGGACTTTCGAGAAATGGCTCACTACTGAGAAATCTTGCATTCGCTATTTTGGAAAGATCAAGAGAGACTATAACAAATCGACCACAATTTCCCATAGTCTACGCTCTTTTACAAAATAACTAAGATAGTACGCGCGTTCCGATTGGTTAAAAACCTATGGTTTATTGTGCCGGTAAACTCAGAGTTTTACTGAAAGTTTTTTTATAAAAGCAATAGACCACAGTTTCTATGGCTTTACTGGCGTGATAACCCACTTGGGATGTTGGGAGAACGCTCGAAAAGCTTGTAAATCACTTGCCATTTTCTGATTTCTAGGGGTAACACAGTTCTCCATATTTACGGTTAACAAACGTACAAGAATGTTTGTACTGTAGATGAAAACAGGAGGCCATAATGACCATAATCCGGAGCGAGCAACTTCCATACTAGGACTATGTCACGGCGTTTTTACAGAACAGTTTATTTTTAGACACATTTTAGGGCACCTTTTCCCGTGAAAATAGAATCTCCACCATGTCTATGAACGCATTCGAAGTATAAGATATCAAAAAGGAAAACTAAACGTTATTAAAAGGCAAAAAAATCACATTTTTAGGTTGGTAGGTTTTGCTGACTGGTTTTTGGAATTTAAAGATATTCAAAATTCGCGCCAAAACCGTTAGTAAAAATAAACTGGCCCGTTAAAACGCCGTGACACAAGCGTATGGAAGTTGCTCGCTCCGGCTTATGTGCCCCTGAAAAGTAAAGTGTTCTTCATTCAGTCTAAAAAATGGGCATCCTCGGAGACCCAGGGGCGGTCAGTCGGGCCGGGAGAAAAGGCGCGACAAAAGTTTTCAAGCACTTTTGTCGCGCCTTTTCTCCCGGCCCGACTGACCGCCCCTGGGTCTCCGAGGATGAAAAATGGGTCAATTGTGAGCTCGGTGCACAGGCTACCCAAACTAATATACTGTGTGCCCTTCTAATGATTTTGTATGGGAAAAAATGGGAAACGTAAAATGCCGAAAAAATAAAGAAAGTTAAGTTATTGGGTAAAGTAAACTTATCTCATATTCATACACTTAAGAACCAACTCAAGAGCCCTTTTAAAAGCTTCACTAGCGAGATAAATTAGAAACATCATCGATCGTGCAGATCCAAATGGACCCGGGAAACAGAGATTCCAACCCTCCCGATTTGATCGGGAGTCTCCCGATTTGATGTCTTGCCTCCCACTCTCCCGATTTTTACCAAATTCTCCCGATTTATTATAAAATTCTGAAAACTTGGGAAAAATTGCTGATCTTTAGAATTTTTGGCGATCTGTCACTGTAAAACACTCATATTACACTTACTTTCTTCGCGAAGAGCATTATGGTATGTTATAACTCAGGTCGGAATGATGTCAAAATTCAGGAAATGGCACTTGAGAGAACCTAAAATAAATTTGCAAAATTTCCCGGGGGCATGCCACCGGACCCCTCTGAAAGCTTGCGCCTTTGGCGCTAATAATTACTCCCTATTTTCCATCTCATGGGTTGGAGTCTCTGCCGGGAAATAAAGATTCTAAAACAGCTGTAGAATTTAGTTGTAAATTAACGAAGAAAAGAGAGATTGGTTTACGTTTGAAGGAACTTGTAAAAATTGTCGAAAATATTTTGAAAGGCACTATCAACAATGACATCATTATATATATTTACCTGTCTTACTTAATGACGTAATGTGGATCTTGTGACCGAAGATAAACGCCGGGGAAATGGCGGCATGTTCTTCGTTTGCGGTGGTATTTTTCTCCAGTTTTCTCGTTTTCCTTCCATTTGCAGCTCCTTTAAGTGCATCTCCTGGATTGCTTTCTGATTCCTACAGTCAAATTGCACAAAAGTTTGGACTTTCATTTCCATTTCCCGTAATTCCCAGTTTGTCTCTCAACGTCTCTGTGCAATGCAACTACAGCCTCCACAATCTGTTTAGTAACCCCACACTTCTGGAGTATTGTAAGTATGACTAAAATAAACGCTTGAACGCGTTCAGTCAATTTCAAGGTTGAATTGAAAAACAATTGGCCTTTTTTCTGTTTTATTGCCAAAAGAATGGATTGTTTGCGCGATCTCGCCGCCGGTTATTCATGGTGGCAAGTATAGTTTGTTTAGTATCAAACTTTAATAGTAACTTTGACAACTAGGCGTTAAATCACTTAATCAGTTACCACTCACTCGAGAGATTGTCGGCTGTTTTCTCAAGCTAGCAAAGTTGCAGCGCGCTACACTATCTCGCAGTTAACCTGATCGCAGGTTATCTCGCAGTGCGTAACCTGAGCTGATCTGGCCCAGTTTTTGCCGTGTCATACGGTCACGCAGGGCCCAATACAAACTCTCACGAGGCTGTTACGCTGTAGTCTGCTACACAGCCGTTTTTAGTGTCGTCACGCAACGCTCCTCCCCACTAACGGCTGCTGAAAACCGAACTACATTCCTTTCCCTTTGTGTTTGTGGTCTAACGAACAAACCAATCATGTACAAGAAATTTGACAATACGTGAGCCGCAGGGCGCTAGGCAGCGAGCACGTTTCTCAGTTTTCGACAAATCAATCAATCGTCGCTGAATTTAGACGGGCTCTGTGTTTTCAAGCAACGAAAAGGTTAATTTGCAAAAAAGTTTGTTTTAAGTGGTCAAGAAAGTTCCAAGTGAAAAGAAGGTTTGATAGGCCTAGAAAACTTTTACCAGGATCGGCTGGTTCTTCATTTAACGTGCATATGTGCTGATATGTAGTGAAGAATTTAATGTACCGGATGTGCTCATTGTGTTCTGTGAAGACTAAACTCTGAAGGGTACTGAGTAGTCAAAAAGCAATCTTATAAATTATCGATGAGCGATTTCCCGAAACTATACCTGGCAACTTTATGAGCACATCCATGTTGTCAATCGCAATTTGCTCGACTTTCTTGCTGTTGCTGCTTATCTCCTAAATTTTGAATAGGACTCGACTACGACAACACTGTAGTTAATTGCTTGTTTTCACGCGACGATTTTGATTATTCTGTCATTCACACATGGGGCAACGATAAAAGCAAAGCTGTGATTGGAGGAGTCACAGTACCGCAAAGGTGGCGCGAACACTTTCCAGAAAATGGGAGCTGAATTATAATTGGCTAATCACGGGAAAGGAATGTAGTTCGGTTTTCAGCAGCCGTTAGTGGGGAGGAGCGTTGCGTGACGACACTAAAAACGGCTGTGTAGCAGACTAGTTACGCTGCGGCCAGATTTCGCTGCAATGCTGATTGACTTATGTGGGAATGCTGTAGGATGTGATTGGTTTATGTATATATTACAATTACTAAAGGAGGATATTACCACTGTCCTGTCATGCATTACATACACACGTACACATATTTTAAAACGTGACTAACACTTACCTATAAAGCTAGTTTACAGGTCAGTCACAAAACTAAAAACAAGCCTGGAAACTATGTAAAAGTGTTTAAAATGATATATTATACAGAAAAAACTGCTTAAAATTATAAAATTGTTTAACTTATATTCTAAGAAAACTAGGTTAAATTGCGAATAACGATCTATAAACTTACAACGATATTAAAGTGTTTACATAGTACATGGAAACTGCAATAAGATTATAGAAACTATGTAATACTTAAAATACTAAGAAAAACTAAGTGAAATTGGGAAAGGGACTATAAACTTGCAAGGTCAAGCTCCTTGAGTCCACGTTTAAAACTGTGATAACTATCAATATTTCTTAAATTATTTGGAATAGTGTTCCATAGTCGGGCAGCCTGGTATCTCCATGACTTGATCCCATACTTTGTTGAATTTGACAGCATTGATGGCCGAATCCCAGTGTGGCTCATTTCAAAGTGTCACCATGGAGGCAACACAAAGGCACAAGAGAGATACCCGAAATAATTTTTTACAAATCCAGCATACTCTGCGTAAACTGTATCGATTGTACAATAGAATTTCACGAAGTAGCTACAGATGCCCTTCTCAGGTGTAAGATTTTGTTTTGTATGTAAATAACAGGGATCCATCTCCATTTTTTATCAGAGTTGTCAGCTGGGCAAGTAAGCTTGATGGCATACTTGCCCAGTTACAATTTATTTAGGTTGCCTGGACAAAAGTGCAAAATTATAGAAAGAACGGTGATAAAAAAAATTGTGTGCAACTTGAACATTTCTGATTTGCTCTTTATTTCCATTATAGTTACTAATAAAGGGCTTCAACTTAACTGTAAAGAAAAACAGGCTTAAGGCCCGAGTCTAAACACCATGTAGACACAGTCGTAGATACAGCAAAATTTGCTGTATCTACGACTGTGTCTAAATGGTGTTTAGACTCGGGTCTAATGTGGCATTTAATCTAAACAGTCAAATTTAATTGATTCAAACGTCATGCTTCACATGCATTTAACTCTCGCATTAAGTTCGGCACATGTGAAATTCAACTTGTGAAACGGGCCTTACTGTCTTTTTTCTTGCCGTTTTGAAGGAGGAAAATGTCTTCATGTGAATTTTCAGTTAATGTAGGTTTCTATTATACAGGAGGCCATGCACAAAATGTGTTTTAGTGCTATCCTCCGATAAAATCAAGTGTGATAATCTCCCAATGCAGCACCATTGGCAATTGATTATCATCCTTTAATAGCCCTTTTGGCGGAAATGGAAAGCAGGCCTTATTCTCTTAATTCAGTTCTTCCCTACTTAGAAATTTCGGATAATCATATGTTTCTGGGAAACTGCCCACCTACTCCTCCCCTAAGCCAACACCAACACTTAGCTCTCACAAAATGTTGGCTTAGGGGAGGGGTAGGTTTCCCAGAGACGTATAATGATCCCAAATTTTCTAACTGTCACCAGAGATTATAGGTGATCAAATTTCCTTTCTTATTTAATTATGAGACCATGAAAAATACAACACTCAAGTGTTTAACATGTTAATTGTCAACAAGAAATAGAATGATATTATATTATTGTATTTTTTTCGTGCAATCATAGATTGAATTTTTTTCCTCATACATCTTGAAAAGATTTTGATCAATGATTGATTTTAATTGATAATCAACAGAATAATGTTAGATTCATTATTTGTTTTCAGACTTGGATGCTACTGGTAAACCTCCAAGTGGAATTCTAGTTGGAAATCTTGCCTGGTTAGGATCGTATGAAGAGTGCACAAAGTATGTTCCTGGTGCACATTACTGCATGGCCTTCTTTGATACACCTATTCAACCACTGACCAAGGTGAGAATGCTTTCACCATTAATTTGATTACCATCCATGTTTGTGATGGAACTTGAGAAATACATTGTAACTTGTGAATGGCAAAACCACAGCTTAGTATCAAACAAATATGTTTCCCATTATTTGTGTAGCATTATATCAAGTCATTTCAAATGTTAAAAATAACAAAAATGAAGTTTGAAGAACTGTTAGGCTGACAGGTTTTCAGTGCAATCAGGGTGCAAAGGAAGTCAGTTTTACAGCTTGCCATTCGGGCAAGCTGTAGCTAGCATGTACTAGCCTGAAAAGCATAAAACTAGCCTGAAAAAGATTTGATGAGCAGGATTGATTACATTTCTTCTGTAATTTGAATTCCCCCAGAAAAAATCACTTACCCATCAGGCAAGTTAATAACAGAATTCACTAGTCTGATAGCAAAATCCACTTCTCCCAGGTTATCGAACACCATTTTCTTTGCATGCTGGCAATCCATTTCAAACTTCTTTAAGTTTGGCAATCCGTGTCTTTATCTGTAAGGAGACAGCGTGGCCGAGCGGTTAGAGCAATGGATTTGTAATCCAGAGGCTCCGAGTTCAAGTCTTGCCCTAACTGCTAGCTGGATTTGTTCTCGGTAGTCCTGAGCTCAAATCTACAGCCATGCTTGTAAATAGCCCAACCTTACTGGTGTGCCTCCTACCAGTTGGGATTTTTAACCTTGTTTTTCCATTTAGATTTATTTGTTTCATTGTCCCTAAAAAGCCCCATAAGGGGAGTGGATAATTAAGTACTTCGAAGGTTTTACTTCCTAAAAGAAGACTGTATAAATTCATACTTTTAGTGGCAGAAGTGTTTTGCAGAATGCTGAATGCAGAATGCAAAGGGCCAAATGACTCTGAAATTTAGTGATTATGGTTAGGAAACAGAGTGAATCAATTTCCATTTAGAGTCATTATACCGGAAAAGTTCAGTGGCGGTTCCAGGGGGGGGGGCCCTTATTTGTAGACCAAACTAAGGGCCGAAGGTCCAAAAAAAGTTTTTGGAGACCAGGCCCCCCTCTCATCTCAAGGTCTGGATGACTGGGCCCTTTCCTTATGTTAAGGTCTGGATCCGCCACTGAAGTTGACCTTCACTCTGTTTCCTGACCCTAATCACTAAACTTCAGTGTCATTTGCCATTCTGCATTCTACATTCAGCGTTCTGCATTCTGCAAATAAAATACCCGTGCTGAAAATGATGGGTGTAGGCAACTTTTAAGTGCTGGTACTCCTTATTTACTAAGAGTAACAGTTTTCTCTTTTCTATTTTTCTAGGCATTTCCTTTACAGTGGGGAATATGTGCACCCAAACAATGTGATGAGCACGATTTAACTAACTTGGTGGATAAATTTCTTGGCTGTAAGTTAGCCATTGTTTATATTAAAACATTTATTTTTTCATTTATGCTAACTAGGACTGCAGTGATACGTTTCTTCTGCATTATATGATACAGATCATATACATGGTGTACAAAAGCATGGTGTAGTACTTATTTGATTATAATCAATGATCAACTGGGCAGCGCGCAAAAAGGGTGGTGTCTGATATCCGGAAGCTAAAGCGTATTTTGCTATTGGGCTAGTGAATAATGTCCAGCGCTGGCCACAAGATCCCTACTTTCCTTTTTCATCCTTATACAATGTAGTTCTCCACGGTGTGGAAGTGTGAAAAAACCCTATACTTTCCTTGCTCATCCCAAGTTCTACACTTGCACGTGAAGTTTTCCGGGGGAATTCAAATAATTTTATAGAAGTGTAATCAATCCTGCTGGTCAAGATTTTTTTTTTTTCGGGGGGGGGGGGGGGCAGGGGGGCAAGTCAAACTGACTTTCTGGATAGTACATGCTAACTTCAACTTGCCCCAAAAGCAAGCTGCAAAACTGTCTTTCTTTGCACCCTGAGGGGCAGTCTGATTTTTTCAGATGGTCAATGTCAACTTTAATCTTCACTGGTTCATCTTAGAGCGATTTTTGTATGACCTTCAAATAAAAACGCGCAAACAAAACAGAAACAACAAACAAACAGAAATAGCGCAATTTGATTGGTTCATCAAACAGATACAAACATGCATGGTATTTGGTTGGTTAAGCGAACCTTGGATGAAAAACCTTCATGCTGGAGAACTTTCTAGAAATCAACCGATACTTCGCTTTGACTTCATACTGCAACATGATTAGCCAATCGAACAATGCCTTCTCCATATTAGGTTTTTCTTTGGCGGGAAAAAGAAGAGGCCATGTTTTGACCTCTTTATCCATTGGCTGATAAAACAAATAACGAACTCTTGCCAAAACCATTTTTCAAGGTCATACGAAAATTGCTTTATCAGTGGTCCTTTTTTTCTAAGTGAGCTTTGTCAGAATTACCCCACCAGACTAAACTGTCTGTAAATGGAGCATGTCTGTTCCAGCTGAACTGCACTATACTCAGCTCTTGTAGAAGGACCAGCCTCACTCTCTTGTGTGAATAATTACAAGAAATTTGCTAACGAACAGTGATTTAGGAGAATAGAGATAATTAAAAAAGAGTGTAAAAAGCTGAGGTTTCGGCATCATCATGATGTCATTGGCAAATTGCCTTCTTGATAGACACCAGCTCATGATTAAACGGAACCTTTTCCCTGCAGCATTTGCCTGAAAATTAGCGGTACGGCTTGTCTGTGGGGAGAAATCTGTGACTGACCACTTTTCAAATTTGCTTTTCTCTAAATTTGTTATTATAAATGTCAGTTGTTAAATGTTTTTGTGGATTTTACTTATGTTTTACTCGTAGTGAAAATCAATGTCAAGGTTAATAGTAGAATGGAGTATTTTAGGTAAAAAATATGTTTCTAGTACCGTGATCAAGTCACGTCTTCTCTCTAAAGTCATCATAAGCCAATCATGACTCACGATTTAATAGCGTTGAACTTTCTCAAAACTCAGTTCAGTCAAAAAACAAACAGCAGCACTTCAAACCACGAGTTTTTGCACTCATTACATGATAACTTATGAAAGCTGTTTTACAGGAAAAGTCAACACATATTCATGCGAACGTACAATGAAAGAATACGTTCATGGTTTGTTTACTACAGAAGTAGAAATTAATTGAACATCAGACTGTACGCAGCTGTATTTGGTTGAGTCGATCCGTAAGAATTTCGTTGTTACAGACGGAACTGACAGCTATTGTAATAGAGGACTTCATTCACTTTTTACAAGCCGCAGTGGTTTAATATCTGTTTTCTGGACTTTATTATGATCAAGAAATGCTGCGGTAATGACGTGGCTGCATTTGCGAAGTTGTCGCATGTAACTTTATATGCACATACAGCGACCGATGGAAGTATGTCAGTGGTGGAGAAAGGTTTCTTTGCCGTAGCCACATATTGGCGTTAATATTTGTTGATTCGTGAAGTGAGGTGGTTTGAGGTAGGTTATGGCATCGATATCACTGAATAATTCGTGCAAATTAATGTTGGAAAAAACCAGCCCGAAACTCTGACATCTTTCATCAACGTTGGCAGCTTGTTTACAACCTACAGCGGCCGATTTTGTACCCATATCTTGATCAGAGATCTCTTTTTGGAACAAGTATAGGCACAGTACTAGATAAGGAATTTAAGTTTGAGATAAAATAAATCAAGAATGCTAAAACTATCCGTTTTGTTGCTGGTTGGCTTATGGTTAAGTTTTCCTAGAGACGTTCTACACCAGAAATTCACAAAGTTGTTGTCTTTCTCTGCGATTTGGCATCGTCGTGAAATGTAAACTGTTTTCCAACTTTGTACTTTATAACTTCTAAAGCTATATGGCAGTAGCGAATTGTGACGCTCAGTAATAAAATGTGGAAACCAACGCTTTTAATATTAAGAAGGGCTGGGTAAGTAACTTGTTCTGTTTTTTAGCCTTTCTAAAATCGTTATTTCCAGAACAATAGCCGGTTTTGTTTATGGTTCGTGGTCCGGATGCCTTTTTCTATGGGTTTACCGGTATAATAAACCATAGGTTTTTGACCAATCAGATCATGCGTACTATCTCAGTTATTTTATAATTAGTGATAGCACTCAAAAGTATAACAATATAACATAGCTGACAGCGTGATCAGAGTACGAAAATCATATGCTCTCTCTTTTCCTTTTTAGTTCTTAAATTAGTTAACATAACGATTGAATTGAGTCCACGAGTTGCTGAAGCAGGAAGCAAAGAGGCTAAACCTATTTACTGCAAGAAAGAACCAGAATACACAACTGGGGTAATAATTACTCTGTAAGTACATAGCTATATGAATCTTTGAAATAAAAATTGCGCAGAATTTATAGTATTATGTTACAAAGTGAAAGAAAGCTGGGTTATTTACTTGGAACAAATGCCACTAAATCGTAGTCAACAGTTACCAGCACCGTACAAATGACTTATGGACAGATCAGAATCAAGCAAAACTAACTACGAAAGAATGACTGGACGACCCAGGGGGGGGCACTTGGGTATTTCTTGGGTGGTATGTGCCACCCGGGAGTCCAAATTGGCACTCCGTTCTAAAAAAAATTTCCCCTAAAATTGATACCCTGTTCTAGAATTCGCCCTAAAACTGATACCCCGTTCTAGAAATGGGCCAATTTTTTATACTCCGTTCTAAGGTGCAAAGAGTACAACAGTTTGCTTGTTAACGAATTGAACTGTATTTTTAAAAGCAATCTGTCCTTGAATAATTTCAAATGGCTGCTTACAAAACTGGAGCTTTCGTGCGTTCGAAATATTATACCCCTCTGAAATGGATACCCTGTTCTAAATCAGGAGCTTCAAAATCACGACCCTGTTGGGCGGCACATACCCGTATAGGTAATGTATGGGAGTACCCCACCCCCGGGCTGGACGACTGACAATATTTATTTGGCTAACAATAAACAATTGTTTGACTGCGACAAGACATGGATCAAAACGCACCAATGACATTACAAGTCCCGATAACCAATAACATCATGGCTTAACTGACAGAGGACCAATAACATCGCATTTTAATTGAGCAGTCAGGTCAAATAACCAGAATTTAATACCATCAGCTAATGTGATACAACTCACTTTGACTCTGAAGATGACTACCGCACAGGTTGTCAAAATGTCAGTCACTGTCAACAACAAAAGTCCTATTCAGGACTCAATCACCCAGACAATCATACTCAACCTACTTATGATGGTATTATTTATACAGAACTGGCTCATGTTCTTAAACTTCAACTTGTTTAATCAGAACATAGTGAATTCACATGTGGCCATGACAGTAAACTGTGACAAAAGCAAGCCCAAGCTGTGCAAATACTAAAATTTGATTGGACATTAACACAGTGCAATATCATCACATTATACATAAGAATTATAATTATTATTTATGTGCAATTTAGGCCCAAGCTAACCTAGCTCAAGTATTCTGTCATAAATTTGCAATATTGTTCTGCTATGTGATCAAAGTAATGCAAATTGTTGCTGCAAATATCAATATGTTTTTGTTTTTACAATTTGTATCATGTATTGGTGTGCCGATGATCAATTATAATCAACCATCAATGGAAAACTTTAAGCTGCACGATAATAAATTTGTAGAAAATGTTCAATAGATTATTGTGGGGAAAAAAAATGTCACGTTGGCAAATATGGGTATTAAATACTTGTTTGTTGTCTTTTTATCATCTATTATTATTATTCAAGGAGAAAGAGAATTTAATCACCTCAAAGCACCAAAATATTTTGAGGTCCAGCTGAGAATCAGACTCACAGCCCTGTGAGTCCTAGATCAGATGCGCCAACCACTGAGTTACTGAAACTCTGTGATATTTGAGCATAAAATAAAAGTTGATGTTGGCAAGCACTAACTTGTGAGCCTGCAGATCACTGCGGTTTACCCCACATGGTCTTTCCTTATCTAGCACTGGGAGTGTGCCTATGCTAAATTCCCTCTCAGTCAGCACTTTCTTCTATCATTGCAAGTTCAAGCAGCAAAGTTGACCCTTCCAACCTCCTGTTATTATAGGCTTCCTGTAGTTGCTTGTCTTTTATTTTACTTTCTGCTTATTATTTGTTTTTTGTTTTTTCTTTGTGTTCAATGGATAAATTTACGGTGGGGAATTGCTGCCTGCGGCACCCCATCAGCCTTGTGCTGAAGCCTCATCACGGAACTTGGCCAAGGACATTATCCCAGCCACACGGATGTGTGAACCATGCTTCCCTTGCAGTAGAGGCATGAGGCACCCTCTCGGCATGGCACCATATGCTGAGACCCCTCATCTGGTGGGTTATCTGGTCGGTGGGTTCTAACCGAGCCTTGCTGGCTTTTCCCTGCCCAATTTCGTCTACCAAAGCCTTGTGTGTTGTGTTATTTCTTTGTCTTGTCGGTGCACCTTAACATTAATGCCCCTTATGTGAAACATATTGAATGTTTGAGATGATTACAGTGCTGTATGAGGCCATAAATCATTGCATCTTTGAAATGGTCTTGAAAGGTTTGGTGTCAAAGTGTGGGTTTGGTAATGAAATGTTTTGTTGAATAATTTGTTGTCTTTTCTTGTTGTATTTAGAACCTTGTGTGGAATAATCTTGTCTCTCTGCCTTGTTGGAACAGTCCTTGATGTACTCATTAGCTTTTTTAAACCACGCCCATCAACAGTGAACAAAAGTGATGGATTCATGCCAATCAGAAATGTTTCCATAGCTACTGATAATGATCAGGGTCCTCCTCATGTTCCAGTCTTTGGAAAACATGATGGAATCAGCGACAACTCACAAATGATTCATTCCATCCCTCCTGAGGGGACAGTTAGTTACAGTTCTTCATTAACCAGCTTTCCTGAACAGCCAAAGGAACCAAGTAAGTTTTGAATGTTATCAGATAACTGTTTTAAACTGATTCTTGCCGGCTTCAGTTGGTGCTCTTATTTATTTTACAACCTGTTGAGCCAAGATGGTTAAACATAGCACCATGAAGCCATAATTGGCTTTTACTTGGCGGGGATTGGGGGGTGGGGTTGTTGGTGAAATGGCCAATTCCAAGGGAGTGACTGGGAGAAAGGCTTGTACAATGATTAGGGCAGCTTTCTGTCTTGCCCTTTTCACCTATCTCTGCTGCAGTAAGGTCACATACTCTGGGATCAATTTCCTGTGTATCTTTTGAACCAGATTTCAGGTTTGCCTGCAGCAGACATCAGTTTTTCTTATTAGGTTATCTAAGAAAGTGAACATTATCGTCACAGTAGAATGAACAACCAAAGCGTTTGAAAAAAAAAAAAATCCTGAAAAGAAATTTAGGCTTGGCTGGGAATCAAACCCTGACTTTTACATTGGCTGGACACAGTGCTCTATCTATTGAGCTAATCAAGCTAGCTGGAGAGCAAACCGTTGTGACAGGGTTGCCATGGTCAGAGAAAAGTCAAGCAAAAACGAAAATTTTTCAAGGTAAGGGAAAAGTCAGGGAAAATCTTTGATATTGTCAAAGTCAGTGAAAAGTCAGGGAATTCTGTTTTCTGGTTTATAGTTCATCAGTTTTCTTCAAGATTTTGAAATGCATTTTCTTTTGGAAAAGACGAAAAGTATGCTACAAAGCAAGGAAAGCAATCAATTTGACACTCTTCGTCTGACACATGTAGTATTTGTGGTCAGTGGTTTTTGTTGTAAATGCTTTCTTCCAACTTCCGTCTTCCTCTTTCCACGAAAAGCGGAAATAGGGTGAAAATGAAGAGAAACTATCACTGGCCTGCAAAAATAGCTAAAGTGAATGTAAACATGGATTGTTTCTCATTAATAAAAGGTCAGTGAAAACTGTTTAAAGGTCAGTGAAAAGTCAGGGAATTTTTAACTTTCTGATGAGTGGCAACCCTGTTGTGAGTTCGTAATATACCTGATGGTGGAATTGACATGAATTGGTGAAATGAATCATTTTTTGAACTGCAGAAAGAGATCATGTTCACTTTCATATCTACACTGAATATTTTTGTTGATTGTGAAAGGCAATTTATTTGTTTAATTGTTTTTTTTACACACAGATGTGGTGGCAAAATTTCTTTTGTGTTTTTCTCTTATCCAAAACACAAACCGCATTTTGAGTACTAAAGTTCCTCCAGGCGCGATAACATCAATCAATGGCATGAGAGTATTGAGTATGTGGTGGGTTATACTTGGACACTGTTATGCTTTTCAGGTCATGACTGGTCTTCCAAGTAAGTTATTTCATATTTTTATCACCAATAAACTCCCAAAAATTTATTTTAGAAGAAGAAATAATTCTAGTAGGCAGCAACTGTTTCAATATTTTAAAGGCGAAAAGGGCCTTTCGTGCAACCCTGGATCTGAGGAGTGTCAGTGTAGGTATGAGAGGGGGATTGTTATTTCCTCTCATTGGGTGGCTTGGCCACTACTTTTGCAGCTTTAGGATGGTGTAGTTCACTCCTCAGTTCCTTAGACATCACATCTTTGGTCACTCATCAGAGACAATATTCTGGGCCATTATTTTAATGGAGTTTAGCCAGTGTTTCACAAAACTGTGTTCTTAGTCATTTTCACACTATTTACCGTGAACAGTTTCACGGAAGTATGTAGGGTAGACTAGAGAAGCATTTAACAAATAACCCATTAAGAAAGGGCTCTTGCAGTCCATTGATGTCTGAAACCACAACCTAAGTTAGACCTCCTTTAACCCATTCGCCCCTGGCATTTTTGCCGAAAAACGCGTTTTGAAGCTATAGTCAAGCGGTTTTCTGGTCACTATCCTGCTATATTGAGCTAAAACGTACCATAAAGCCATTTACAGGTTGTACACTTTGCGGCCTTCTGATCCAGATGGAAAATATATTAAATAGATTATTACTGCCAAACACTTACCCCTTAAGGCCTTAACTATAAGCAAGGCTGGCTGCGGACACCAGGAATAGAAACTAGAAACCACTTGCATTTAGTGTGTCTTCTGGTGAGTGATGTGTCTTTGTATGTTTTGTAGGTAACCTTTTTACATTTTTTGGCATCATTAAACGTTTCACATTTGAAGCTATTGGAAATGCAACCTTTTCAGTGGACAGTTTCTTTTTCTTGAGGTATGTTATGATTATTACATATACATTATAAATAATTATAGTAAATAATGATAAATACTCAATTATCTCCTCTCTTTATGAGGCTTTTCAGGGATAATGATACAAATAATTTAAATGGAAATAACGTTGATGGTAATTAAGAATCCAGACAGGTAGAAGGCAAACCAGTTAGCATTTTGCAAGCTTGGCCGAGGATTTGAACTCAAACTAGTGGTCAGGACCTCAAAATTAGTGGTCAGAGCAGGGCCTGTGGATTACAAGTCCAGTGCTGTAACCTGTGGGCCACACAGCCTCCACAGTAACGTACCAGGGGAGATTTACATGCTCCTTTATGTGGTTTAAGTCTCCAAAAGCTGGTTTTGTTTGCATGATGGTAATCAAACAGATTTGTGTAATTCTAAACATTAATTTTAACATTAATGTATAGAATATCTCTTTGTGGAAAAACTGGGAAGTTAAGGCATTTATCAAACATGATCAGACAGTAAAGGTCGAATCAAATATCTGGATTTTAGCCTGCAATGAAAACGAAAACACTTGTTTTTAATTCTGGAATACAGTCAATCGAAAGTACCCAAAGTGTCTTTTGTGGGGAGGCATCTGTTAAGAGATAGTCAAGTGAAGACTTACCTTTTGATTCTAATCCTTTTGTACTCAACAGCGGCTTCTTAGTTGCATATTTGTCTCTTCGGCACATGCAGAAAAATAATGGGCAGCTTCCACTCTTCAGTTACTATTTTCATCGCTTTTGGAGGTGAGAGAACAGCAGACATACTCTCCTTTTTTGTTCAGGTGAAATTTGTGCATCCATCAGCATGTGTAATTTCAAAAGTAATGTTAGTGTGCTTTGAATGAAAAATGGGAGAATTCTTGTGAAATTTCCCCAGTAATGAAAATTTATATTCATCACCAATGGATGAGTTTGGGTGCTGGTGTTGTTAGTGGAGCTGGGCAATACTCTAGCACGAGAAAGGGAACCCTGGGAGCATCCTCCACAAGACGCTGTGACACTCAACTCAACTGTTTAGTAGAATACTAAACTACCAATTAAATACTTACCTATATCCCCTTAAGAAGGAGGGGTTGGGAGAAACACAGCACTAAAACAGCATGCAAGTAACAATGCTACAGGAGAAGATACCTTGTGAAGAACTGCAAGCAAGCAACTGCGTAAAAACAAGACACCGTACAATAATATTGTAGTGGGGAAAACTGCAAACCAGCTTTGTTTCGAGGCTAAATTACATTTAGCCCGTAAAACATGAAGTTAGTAATACTAGTGTTACAATGTTATTATTCAGTTAATGTTTTGAACAGAGTCATGTCTTTTAAAACTATGGGGAATATGATTGGCCAGGTGAGTGTAGCCTGCCCTACCAAAAGATCACAACCCCCTCTCCAGAGTTCCTCGATCACAGTCTTTCTAAACTGTGATCAGGCAGTCCTTCTTCCCTTATTAGGGAGCTTTAGCATCAACGACGGCTATGGCAGTGCAAATGTCACTTGTAAAATGAATCTGCCTTTTTTCAAACTTTGTCGCGTCTCTTCCAATTCGCTGACAATGTCAAATGAAGGTGAATTTCCTTTGAGTTGATTTCTTAGGGGACCGTACTCAAGTTTAAAAAGAGAAAGAAAAATTCGACATCGCTTGTTTACGTCCTCCATAAAACGTGAAATTAGGTATTTTCACGTCGTAGTCGTGCAGTGACTGCAACGAAATGTACAGAAAAACGTGATGTCTGTGCAAAGTTGTTGTTTTGGTTAATAAGCCTATTGCTTTTTTGCCGTTCTCGTTGACGTCGCGGTCGTCGTTGCTAAAGCTACGGAGGGAGAGAAGCGACAACCGGAAATGCGTCTGCGGTTCGCAGGCTAGGGGAAAGGAGGCCTGATACTTAAAGCATCGTCTGTCTGTAGTCTTTCCTTCCCCCCTCACCCACCTGATCGCAGGTTACAGTCCCTCCTGTACATTTGACATCATTTTCCAGGTATTGCAAAAGTCTTCAAAATTTGGTCTGAACAAGCTGGTTATGATTGAAGAATTAGCCATGTGATTTTAGCCAATCAGAAACATAAAAATATTTTGAATGAATAATAATAATGTTGATGATGATGTCAGTGATGATAACAATAATAATTATAAATAGCTGCAAGTAGTAGCAGTTCTTGGTTAAAGTTCCTAATATTACTTGTATCACTAATACTCCGCAGATTGACTCCAACATACATGTTTGTTTTACTGTTTTGGAACAAACTGACAGTATTTCTTGGTGAAGGCCCCAACTGGCTTAATTATCAGTCAGATGAAGCTTGTAACAAATATTGGTGGACCAATCTGCTCTACATCAACAACTTTTATCCTACAAAATTTGGTGCTTCAGTAAGTTGTTGATATTATCATTATTACAATTTATTTTTGTTTGGGGCTAATAATGATATATTTTGGTAGATCAGTATTTTAAGAGAGTAGTTTGAAGCACTATGTGTCCATCTTAGAGACAGGGCTGTCATTAAGAGGCGGGGGCCAGGGATTTCCCCTGGATACTATGAACATGAACCCCGGTTACTTTCATCGCAAAATGGAAGAAAAATAGAAGCAAAAGAAATCCCCTAGTTGTTTGATTCCCCACCTACTTGTTGTATTTACCCGACAACTTGACATCTTTGTGACATCCCTGTAAAGTAGATGTCTATCTTGGAGGAAATCAAGTAAAAGTAGCAATCAAAGGCAGGGACCCACCCTAGGTGTCTGTTGTAGCAAAGTTTCTATCTTACTAATTTAATTAATTTTAATTTATTCCATTTTCACTGCATTAGTTGAAATAAAGGTATCACACATAAAACATATACATATATATATATGTAAAGAAAACTTAGCTAAATTACATAAGAGAAAAATTAACTACATACTAGAAAAAAAAAAGAAAAAAATTATTGCAGTGGGGAAGGACTAGAAGGGAAAGTGGAAAGTGCACTTAGCTTATCCAGCTAGTTTACAGGCACTCCACTCAAATACTTAGAAACAAATAATTCAAATATCACATAATAGGATCAAGAACCGCAACTGACAGGAGGCAAACAGTTGGCTATTTACAAGGGTGACCGAGGATTTGAACTCGGGATGACTGAGAACAAATCCAGCAAGTTGCCAGAGCGGGGCTCTTACTCGGGATGCGCTGACCGATGCGCTGACCACTCGGCCAGGCTGCATCCTCACATTCTGGGGCTTATACTGTTGAGCGCTACTATTGTTCAAACCCAAACATCAATGTGCTTTTCCCATTAATTACGACCTTAATGGTCACTAATGTTAATTTTGGGTGTTATTCTGACCTTTATGTTTGATAAAGCAGTGTAGTTATGAGCAAGAATTAAATCCTCTTCAAGGATAAAAACTAAATCACTCTTTTCACACCTTAGCGCCTTTTTTATTACAGCATTTCAAATGATTTTCTTTTTCTCTCTTCAGTGTATGGGATGGGCTTGGTATCTCGCTAATGACATGCAATTCTACATAATCGCTCCCGCTATTCTTTTTATGGCATACAGGTAACGTGTCTTGACAGCTTAAATTCTATTGCACTTTTCTCTATTGTCAAGAAGCACGATAACATTTACTTTTTAACGTTTAATTTAAGTGAGAAAAAGACTACATCTAAATTGAAATGATTACAATTTTCTTTTTACCCTTTGCTCGGGTATTCACTGCAAGAAAGTTATATTTCCTCATTGGTTTGCACGTGAAGTTATGTGACGACTCATTGTCCGTGTAAGAGAGTGGACTACTGTTCCCCAAAGTATTCGATCCGTTCCTAGACACAAATTTAAGGCCTCCTAACATGAGCTTCTTTCACCTTTTTTGAAATTGGAGGATACTGATATTGACACAACCAATTTAATACATAAATTAAGAAGTCTGCCGTAAATGTAAATTTAGTTCGTAATTTCGTAATATTTTCTTATATAGTTTCTTGTTTTGCTACTTTTTGCTTGAGGCCAAGTCTACGCTATACAGCGGACAGTTTTTCATGCCGATATGAAAAGCTATCCGATAAACGGCAACTGCACCGAACTGGAACGATTATTTTGTTCACACACATCGAACTTCGTACACGATTTAACCAGCACATCCGTGCTCCTAGGTGTTCTTTCTCCACTGATATTTTTCAGTGTGACGGGTGCCTGTTCGTTTCCTTTTGTATGGGGCCTCATGGCTGGGTTGCGCTGTTGTGCCAGCCATGGGGGCATCCATACCCTGAGATAAAGGGTACCCGGTCCCAAAAAAATTTTTTTTTGGCCCTTCGGACCTCAGTTTGGTTTAAAACTAATCCGCCGTACCTAAAAAGATGGCGACTGGTTCATTTACCCACAGTTCTTAGCGCATGAAAACCATAAAATTGCTCATAAAAACGCACAGAAAAGTTTTATAAACTTCAAACCTGGGATAGGCAATTTTGCTATTACAGGGACGAATTTCGCCCCCCGCCCTAATATGACTTTATGTGCAATTGGCCGTGTTAGGTTCGAAAGGAGTTGTGGTAAAATGTACAGCCGCCGTTTTTTTCCTTACGGCGGATTGGGAGGGGGGCAGGTCCCCTCCCCTGGATCCCCCACTGTAATTCATGTTGACGAAAGAGCTATCCAGTATATTGTGAGCATAGCCAAAGTTTTATGGTGAGGTAAAATATGATTCTAATATAATGATTTGCATTTGATTCTTTAGGTTTCGTCTTGTGGGAATGCTGATTATTGTTGGTGTGCTTATGGGTGCCAGTTTTATTACAACAGCCATTATATTCGCTCACTATGACCTTGCAGCCGTGCAGCTGGGAGCCGAAGCACAAGCTGAGGCGTAAGAGCTGTTTTCAGTGTTAAAGCCGCCCCTGAGGGGGGGGGGGGGGGGGGGTACTCCCATAAACTTTGAGCCTTGACCTTACCTTAGGATGAGACAAACGAAAAGTGATACCTATTTAAGGCTCGAACCTGCAAAAACTAAGGATTTCCTAATACTCTTAGGTGAAGTTCAGTTTTAACAGATTTGTCTCTCTTGTAGCTGGGTAGTAACGCACTTGAATTTTAGCTGATATAAAAATGGTACCCTATCTAAGGATCACACTGGGGACACAATGCCAACAAGTGCAAAATGATACCCCGTTTAAGAAAAGAGACCGTCATACCTGTCTATATGAAAAAATGATTCCACTTTTCTTTTGTACAATGTTCCAGTTTGTAAGATGTGCTTGATTAAAAGACCTTACGCATAGGATCAGCTGCATTTTCTTAGAAATTACGGTGACATGTTAGTCCATGTTACCTTGACTCTCGTAAGCCGGACACCTCTCAAAGACCAACAGTTAAGGCCGGTTCCGAAGGGGCAACGCTTCTGGCGGAACCTTGACCTCCTTAGGGATATCTGAAAAATATCGTGCGTGGAGCTGGGAGGGGGCCTGTGTTTTCTAGGGCGAAGTGGGAAATTTCGAGGACTTGCGCGCGTGAGAAGAGAAAAGGAGAGGAGGCCTCCCCACCCCTGCGTGCGATCCTCTCGCGTGGCCTGTAAAAAAGTAATAACCGCAGGCAAGATAAGAAATTTCAATATCCAATACACTAATGGGTCACAACAGTTCTGCGGATACCAGGTAATGTGTGAGTAATTTTGTTGTTGTAGGGTTAAAGGTATAGATGCTGGCTCTTTGACGTATGTGAAACCGTACTGTCGCATTGCACCGTACCTTGTTGGTATGCTGTTAGGATACATAGTTCTACACTTCAGGGACTGGAAGATGCCCAAGGTAATTTGTTCATACAAACGTACATTACCCATTTGTTAATTACAGATAAGATTACTTAGATAAGACAAATGTCCTGATGTGGCGGACTCCAGTTGTAGTAAATTGGAACCCCGTTCCACGGACATCCGTATATAATGGACAGTTTTGTATGTCCCGGCGAAAAGTCCATATATTTTTTTCTAAAATTAACCTGCTTAGTACGGACCCTTACTCCTGTGTCCCGAGTCACAAACTCTCATATATAGTCAACCCCACTATACGGACACTGTGTATCTGCGTAATATCTATGACTGAATATCTTACCATATTTAGAAAACCGGACGCTAACGGCGAATGCCTTCTCATAGGTTCTGTAATTTGGACATCCGGGTAATACGGACACTATAGCATGTCCCCTTAGTGTCCATTTTAGGGAGCAACGAGGGCAACGAGAACGGCAAAAAAGCAATAGGTTTAGATTGGCAAGAAAACAACTTTGCACGTGCATCACGCTTTTTTGTACATTTCATTGCCGTCACTGCTGCGCGACTACGACGTGAAAGTGCCTAATCTGACGTTTTGTCGAGGACGGGAATACAAGAAAGCAACCTTCTTTTTCTTTTCCTGAACTTTGATACAGTCTTTTCGAACTCAGCTCCAAAAAAATTTGCCAACATTTGACGAATTAAATGAGCTGGAGTAATCGCGATAAAGTTTGAAGCAGCGCGAATTCACTTTTTAAGTAGTCTGCTACACAGCCGTTTTTAGTGTCGTCACGCAACGCTCCTCCCCACTAACTGGGGAGGAGCGTTGCGTGACGACACTAAAAACGGCTGTGTAGCAGACTACTTTTTAAGTGACGTTTTCGTAGCCGTCGCTGTCTTCGCTGCTTAAGCTCCGTATTAACTGTGCTCCACTCTAGTAGCTAGAGCTGGTCTGCCAATTTATGCAGGCAAAATGGTACTTTCCGTAATACTCTCTCCGTAGTTCAGTTACAAGAACCCCTCAGTGCCCAGTTTTTAACTCGAATCCTTTCCTGGAGTCAATTGTTTTTCATTGTTGTGTTTATATTACACCCACATCCTTTATAACGTCTTTGACCAGCAAGACTGAAAGTGTCCCGTTTGGTAATGATTTGGAAATATAACTTCAAATTGATCATCTTAAAATACAACTAGAATCCCGAAACTAATTAGTCTGCTACACAGCCGTTTTTAGTGTCATCACGCAACGAGGAGGAGCGTTGCGTGACGACACTTAAAACGGCTGTGCAGCAGACTAGAAACTAAGAAGCTGACGTTCTGACTTTTCCAAGGTGCGCACATATATGTTCAATGTTGCTGGGTGGTGTGTTGCTATCGTTCTCGCTTTATCCACACTCTACGGTGAATACAAAGCTGTAAGAAAGGACAATCCAAAGCCTTTCACTCGCACCGAAAATATCATATACGGGACTTTCTCACGCTGCGCATGGGGCTTGGCACTAGCTTGGGTGATTTTTGCATGTCATCGCGGGCTCGGAGGTAGGTGTCGATTGAGTTGTTTGCAGTCGAAAATTTCCTTAACATTGTAAGTGTTACGGAAACACCCAAAAGGTTGTCTAGACTTTCGTTCGCTAATGGACGTAGATTCCTCTGAGGCACCTTTTTAGGACAATATCGGCATCTCATATGAGTGCCTCAAATATGTATCGGTAGATTTACTGCAGTAACTCGCGTTTATTGATTTATCCAATGTAGGTTCCACCTATTTGACTGCATGTGCAGAGGAAGCGGAAAAAGTGCAAAACACTCTCACGGGGGGTGGGGGGGTTGGGGATAAGGGAGGGGGGTTTTACTCCCTATAATTACCTTTACGGGGAGGCTCCGTCCGAAAGGGGTACCTTTTCAGGCCCCAGGTTTATGAAAGGGTGACCATTTCTTTAGTTGAAGTATATACAAAGGGTAGGGAAATCTGTCATTTCGGTTTGTCAAAGGTCCCAAAAGGGCTAACAGGGGCATTTTATGGCCGTGAAAAAGTCGAGAAAACTTTCTGGTTTTGTGATTTATTCATATTTAAAAGACAGCCGCATTTGACACCGGTTAATAGGGATGTGAAGTTCCAAAGCAAGTATGTAAAAGGGGTACCATTTGTCAACAGAAGGTATACGAAAGGGGAACCTTTTCAGTCAAAAATGTTTTTTTTTTAGAAGAGTTGGACCTCTGGGCGGTGCCTTCGCGTTTAAAACTTTGTTGAGCACTTCTCCCCGGAAATACGCTTTTCCCCTTACCAGCTTTTGCTTGGTACCGGAAGTTTTTATTTTTTTGTAAAACAGAAGTTGGAATTATTTGGTGGACTTTGAGGAGTAAATTGTAACATATCAGCTGACTTTGAAGCATATTTGAGTTCATTTCATGTAATTCTGACTTTAAGTTTCTATTTTGTAGGTTTGGTGGACAAAATTCTGTCAGCTCATTTCTGGATCCCATTAAGCCGACTGACTTACTGTGCCTACCTGGTTCATCCTATCGTCCTGCTCACATATCTCGGTTCCCTGGAGACTAATCACAACTACTCTGATGTCCTTATTGTAAGTAACAATTCTAATGTCTTGAGTAAAACCTTTTACTCGAACTAAACATTAAACCTTGACTTGGATCCCTATTCGACAAAAACTCCCAAAGTTCTTTAGTAAAATTCTGAAAAACATACAGCTCTTTGTGAAACAACTGCAGAAGAGGTTTCATTTAAATGGTCACACCCACAGAGTCAAAGTTAGAACCACATACTAAAAATATAGTACCATGTGAAAATACTACAACAATAACGATAATTAGCAAATTATTGGACGAGGTTGAGCAAAATATCGTGATTAGTCAGTGGCGAGCAGATCAATTATTTACCGAAGACGGAGGCTGAGGCAAATAATCGATCCTCGAGACACTGACAATCACGATATATTACGATAACCGAGTTCAATAATTGTTTTATCATTCGATCACCTAGTTTTTTTTAATGAATATCTTCGGGAAGCGAAGCAATCTGCCATTAATTTTTTCACACACGAGCGATCGCAAGAAGGAGGAAAGCGTGGTTTCATTTACGCATGACCAGAGTATTTTGCAGCCAAACACTTGCCAAACACAGTTGGACGACATTGCGCATGAGCAGACCATTATTTGTAGGTAGTTATTTGCAGGTCACTTGGTGGACTTTCGGGCAATAAAAAGAAGGGAAAATTTGCATCGAATGATCATGAATAATCTTTTTTTTTCCTCGAATGAGGCTGTATACAACAGTGATTTTGGAGGCTTTATTTATGATCTATTTACTAAGGGATTATTTGTGTTTTCTCTTTTTTCCCCACAGTCTTTCTTCTTTACTGGTTCGGTGGTCCTTTCATATGCTGCAGCGTTCATTGTTTCAGTGTGTGTAGAGTTTCCCATGATGCAACTGGAGAAACTGATTTTTAAAACCCAACGCTGAGCTCTGATGTCCCTTAGGTCTCTTTTTGGCCCCAGGCCCCGGTTGTTTAGGGATGGATAACGCTATCCACAAGATAAATCACCCTAAGTGTTAGGGAAACCAATTACCGTGTCCAGTGGATAGTGTTAGCAACCTTTTTAACAACTGAGGCCAGTCTACTTGGAAATTAAGCGATGTAAAAACTAATACCCTAAAAATTCTTATGTGCTTTCCTGAAATAGGTCCTTTAGACACAAAAATGTAACGTAGTGTTTCGCAAGGTGCGCACTCGTAGTAGCATAAAACCCCAATAGAGACCTTTAGATTCTGAGGCGAGAACGACTAGGAGTACGAGATTTTTTCATTACTGAGTATTGCTCACGGGTGAACCAGCGTCATTTTGGCGGGAAACCGTGATAGCGGTCGTCATTCTACTACGAGTTTTAGCGAGAATGTCGTGTTGGCGGGAACAAGTTATCAAATGTAAGAAGTTTTATCATTTTGCTATCGGAAGAGGGCTGAACCTCCTTCAGTATAAATAACCGTACTAACCTTAATGGTGAAAAAGAGTAAAATGAAGCTTTCCGAGGTGTCTTAAAAAAAACACACGTATAGAAAACTTTAAGTTAAATCTCGTACTCGTACTCCTTCTCGTCCTCAAACCTGAAGCTCTCTATTAGTTGAAAGCCACTTTTGACTCATTCCCCAGAATAACATGAAACTAGCGGGTATTTTTAAGGGTTGCCACAGAGATGTGTCTGATGAAAGCTCCAGCTAGCGTGCGAGCAAGGCTGCCTCTTGAACCAAACTACCGTCTCTCTCGATGAAAATTTGCGCGCAAAAGAAGGCGAGAAGGAGAAAACTTGTCGGCGAGACTTCAAGTTTTTCTCCTTCCCATGGTCCCTTGCGCTTCGTCAACAGTGACTCGAGTTTCGCGCTCACCTCTGCAAAAAACGGGAAAGCGAAGCGCCTGGCAGCCTTCGGGGAATATCTTGAGAGGCCACTCGAGAAGGATAGCTTTGATGTTCGCTGGCTGGATAAAAGCTATACTAGATTTTTATGTTTTCCGGGATGCCCACTCACGAGAGCTTGAAGTGTAGCAAGAAATGTCCATTTTTAAACTTTGTTATGAGGGTGTCCTCTCACTTTGAATGGATCACTGCAGTCCGCAATTTCTCATCTCATTCCATTTATCTCCCGATGACTCTTTTTTGTGCAGCCAAAAGTAAAGAAACCAAAGAAGTAATAGAGAGGAGAAGTGTGACGTCACGTTGCCATGGAGAACGACAAAAATGGAGAGGTTTATATTAGCAAAACAACAACTTTGCTCTTGCATCACGCTTTTTTGTACATTTCTCATCCGTCGTAACTGCGACGGGGAACATCTTAATTTCACGCGCTCGCTCTATGGAGTTTGTGAACACGGAACATAAATTTTCTTTTTCTTTTTCCAAACTGAGATACGGTCCTTTCGGATTCAACCCCAGAAAAGTTTGCCAACATTTAACAAACTAAATGAAACTGAATAAGAACGATGAAGTTTGGAACAGTGCGAATTCACTTTTTAAGTGACGGTTTTGGTTTGTTGTCATCCAGAAATGTTGCTACCGTGGCAACGTGACGTAAGGACTTCTCCACCCTATGAGCATTACAGTTTCCACTGACAACTACTAGTTAGATTTATTGTGGTCATTGCTTTCTCGCCCAAGACAGAAGTTTTTTCATTGGGCTAGGTTTACACTAGATGAGACTTTTCCAGATTCAAAAATGTTTCCGGGTTTATTACATTGAGGGTACCGGTATTTGGACTCGCAGGCGTTTACAGTCTTTACACGCGTCAGTTAATCGGAGAATATTCATTTGGATACAAAGTATTCTGAAATGATGAATGAACTTCATATATTTGAACTGCGAAATGAAGAAATAAATACAGACAAGATAGATCATCACAGTTAAATACGCAATTTATACAGTGGCGAAAAGAAAGCTTGAAAAACTTCACGCTTGCCGAGATTTGAACCCTAACGTCTGTGATACTGTTGTAGCGCTCTTAACAATAGACCTATTCGGCTAATTCATTGTTATACCCAATTCAAATCTCCCTGGGATAAGATTCTTTATGTATTGTATTTGCATTATAATGTGGCATTCACATTTAAAAGATATGGCAATTCCTTAAACAAAACGTTTTATTCCCAAAGGGTTTGAATTGGGTACAACATTGAGTTAGTCGAATAGGTCTATTGGGAGCTGGTTATTAAATTGTTTTAGAAAAAAAGTAACAAAGTATTCTCCTTAGATTCCGGATTTAAATTCTCGTGATTTAAGATTCACGTATCTCTGTGCGTAAACGACAAAGACGGTCTGGACAAATCTCCTCTAGTTGAAGCCTTGCTATGGTTTTTATATTTTTAAGAAATTATATTATTTGCTTTTACAATAAAGGACTAAGGTCTCTTGGTTTTTCTAGAACCTGTTTATGAGATCATTTTAACCTGCCTGTATTTCCTCAAAGTGATAAAATAATATGTAGTGTCAAGAAATTAATTTTAGTTCAGATAGCTAGGCGTTTCTTAGAGGTGCACGTATGGAATACGTTTGATTTTATTAAAACACAATCAATTAAGAAAGTATAAAGATCATACTCAGTGTTCATTGAGGTTTCTGACTTTCTACAGCGTAGTATCTTATCTCTCATTTCGTAGTTTAGTCATCGCCTTCTTCATAAATAATGTACCTAAAGTATTTAGAAAGGGTATCCAGGGCAAAAAAGAAAACTGTATCTGGGCTAAGAACAGGGGCAGATCTAGGGGAGAGGCCTGGGTTCCCCTCATTTTTAGGCCAGGCTGGGGCCCTCAGGGCCAAGACATTGACTAACTAGGAACTGCGCTTGTATTCCTTAGTCTTCTATTTGAATATTGATTCAGGGCCCGAAAAGTTAACGGGACTCTCTAGAAATGGCTTACTACTAAGAAATCTTGCAATCGCTATTTTGGAAAGATCAAGAGGGAATTTAACAAATCGACCACAATTTCCCGTAGTCTACACTCTTTTATGAAATAACCAAGATAGTACGCGCGTTCTGATTGGTTAAATACCCATGGTTTATTGTGCCGGTAAAATCATAGTTTTACTTAAAGTTATTTTATAAAAGCAATAGAGCACACTTTCTATGGGTTTACCGGCATGATAACCCACTTGGCATGTTGGGAGAACGCTCGAAAAGCTTGTAAATCACGAGCCGAAGGCGAGTGATTTACAAGCTTTTCTCATGTTCTCCCAACATCCCGTGTGGGTTATCACACCGGTAAACCCATAGAAACTATGGTCTATTGCTTGGTCGATTTTTTTTTACCATAACATTTATTTTTGGTTTCCTGAGAAGTAAAACAACCAGCACTGCGTGACATGTTACGTCATTTCCGTGGGCTATACTCTCATAAACCATAACTCTCGACCAATCAGCGGGCGAGGATTCGCTCAGTTATTGTAAAAATCTGGTTGACGTGCATCAAACGTCTTTGCTTTAGCTCCCTGTACCCTGAATTTCAGACGTCTTCTCGAGTCGAATCGAGGGAGTTTGCGACTCGAGGAGAGTGCTGAAAAAAAAAAAAAAACAGGCTAAAACTCCTTGTTGAGTTTTCAACATCGGCTTTCAGGGGCGTAGCCAGCCATTTTTTCCTTTTAAGTCCGAGTTGTAAGATAGCAGCAGGCCGAGTTAACGTGAAGTTAGTTTCCAGAATTAAACAGAGGGAAAAAAAATGAAAAACGTTTTACTAGATCAGATGCTATTTTTAGCAGGTAATCAGCTCTCCCGGCTTCCGCAGAGGCTCCCTCTTGGTATCCCAGAAGCCTCTGCGAAGGAGAGAGAGGTAATCAGAGTAAACAAAGAGGACCCAACCAAGTAGACCATACATGCACAGCCGATGCGTTGAATTAGTGTTAATTTTGAAATCAGTCTGCAGTTTCATGCACTCTTAAAATGCGATTACTTGAGCTCATTTCCAACCATTTTTTTTTTAAGCCCGGGCTTACTGGCTTAAGGAAGCTGGGCCCCTGGGTTTAGGTCCTGCCATTCAGCGAATATTTTTTTGCTCTTGTCCCAGCTTTCTGAACGAACCTCGCGAGGAAACGCTTGCTACGCAGGGTAGGAGGAAGATAGCAAAACCCTAGTAAATTGCGCGATCGTGATTGGGCGACTTTGATTGATTTTAGGACGTACCGTAACTTTAATATATTTAAGCAATAGACCACACTTTCTATGGGTTTACCGGCGTGATAACCCACTTTGGATGTTGGGAGAACACTCGAAAAGCTTTTCGAGTGTTCTCCCAACATCCCAAGTTTCCTATGAGTTTACCGGCACAATAAGCCATAGGTTTTTAACCAATCAGAACGCGCGTACCATCTTAGTTATTTTATAAATTGCGATATTTTAGCATACAGCTGTTATCTGTTATTACTCAAATTTGAAGCTTTCACTGGTATTTCCTTTTTGAAATAGCGTGACACACATATCCGTGACAATTTGTCACGTCCTCCTGAATGCATGTAACGGCGGAAGTCTAAGGTTTCTCAGGGTTCCTCTAGGACGATAGCAAGGCGGGTGCTTGTCTCGTTTAACTGCCTAAAAGCAGTTGTGTTAAAAGAAAGAAAAAAAATTAAAACAAATCATAAAAGTTCACAGTTGTTATTGATATCTACCAATTCAAGTTTTCAATAACTGATATTATTTCCGCTATCTTGTTGAACAGCTACATACATGCACTTTCACAACATTTGGTAAAATAATTCACAATTATGATTGATACTTGATTTAAATGGCTGTAAAAGTTTATAACGTAAATAGATTTGTGAGATGTCTCCCTTTGAAATAAGCCTAATTTGAGAACTTGTCTTTGCCGCTATTTAGTTATTTTCGTTGTCATTTATTAAAGAGACTACCTCGTCCCCATTGTTAAGAGACCTGTGCCATTTTAGGGCCTTATTAAGTGGAAAAAAATAACGCCGTGTAAAAATGATTACCCTCTATGAAAGAAGTGGTCTTCTTGCTATGAACTTAAGGCTGAAGATGTTGTTGTTTGGTTCGATTTTCAGTCATTAATTTTATATTTTTGTAGAAATATTCGGAAACTTTGGGTTATGTCCTGTTTCGCCCAGGAACCGGAAAGGAACAATTTCCCGCGCCTATTGTTCAACTCGCGCTGTGATTGGCTTAACGGAAAAGTGCAAAATTCTAAATATTTTAATCACGTGAACCAGTTTGAGAGACAGTGGGACAGAATTTCACCTTGCTCCTACGTGAGGAAGTACACACAGCTTGTTTTTACTGAAAAATAACCTCATAATGGCTGACGAAGAAGCTGTGCTCAAGAAAAAGGTAAAGATAAGTCTTTTAATTTAAGCTTATGTGTAAACTGTGCGAGACGTTTTGGTCGCTCGCTCCCCTTGTAAACAAGCGAATGGACACATGTTGCTCGAACTACAAGAGACTGTTTCCTGTTGCTTTGAAAGCTGTGCTTGTTTACTTTCTTTTAAACTTTAGCCTTTTGAAGATAATAATGTGCTATGCTGGAGAGCTACATGGGTTGTCAATCTTGAAAGGTTTTGTCGTTTAATTCTCCAACAGCTCGGTTGAACTTGTTGTTCATCCTCTCACCTTGACTTGTCAAGATCGTAGCATCACGTACGTAAACACCCTCGCAAGCATACATGCATATATTTTTTTGTTATTTCAATCAAGAAAAATTTTACACAATTTAAAATGGCAAAAAATTAATGATAATAAGAATGGATGCTTGCAATTGAGTGAAGGTACATTTGCTCACTACTGCTTTGTCAAACGAAATCAGCTTAATTTTGTCCCACTCTTCTCCGGTCATGTATTTTTTCCTGGATCTTTGATCTTGTTTTGTAATTAGCTTAAGGTTTATGTTTTGTGTGAGATGATTTTCCTTTTGTTAAAAATGCCTTGTTAGTACAGGTTCTGTCACAATTATCTATTTAATTTTTAAAAACTGTCGAGGAATTCATGGCGCGTGAAAGTTTCGCAGAGACCTTTTTAATTGGAAAATCAACTTCGTCTGGGCAACCAGTAATGAGTTGAAAATATTTGATGTCGGTCATAAACGACGAGGCTATTCAATATATATTACCGTAAATGATAAATTTAATTTAAAACAAAACGGTCTTCGCTACCATTAAGCTTGAAATTATATTTTTACTATCATTACAATGTTATCTCATACCCGCTGTTTTGTATAAGTTTACAATTTCTTCCTTTTTCACAAGGCATTTTAAATCACATTCTCACAGAAAATGTATTATTAAGGAGCATTGTATCGTTTTCCTTGATCCAAAATCAACAATTTTCTGCTAGAAGGATGCTCTTGTAAATATTTACAACTTGGAATGTTAAGCTGGAATGTGATATAGCTTTTGCATGTTGTCGGAAAGATCAAGACTGTATTGCAGTTTAGAGAAAATTTTTACTGACATTCATTTGAACTGCAAATTTGTCGTGCAATAAACTTTCTTCCTTTCCCAAATGCACCAGCAAGTGCAGTTTTCGATCAACAGCTTCCAAAATCTGCCACAGCTAATAATCTTTTTGAAAAGTGAGACCGTCATTAATTTGCTTATTAGGTAGTGTTTCGCTTCAGTTGTTTCAAATTTAATTACAGGGATAAAGTGGTACTACATTATGTTATAAGAAAGTTACTGAGGGGAAACATGTTTTCATTGTCTTTGTTTCAAGTGAAATAAAATTGAATGGAGATTCCCAGGATGGCTAATTTCGTTATGACATGGGTGGCGGAAGGGAAAAAATGGTGCCTTTGGCTAATTGGATAAATCACCTCCCAGATTTAATCTTCTTCCACAAAATAAAACATTGAATGACCCAAGTGACCAAGGTTTGTCTTTGGGTTAAATCAGTTACATTTTTTGTACGAGCTGTTTTTATGTATGAAATAGGAACATTTTAATTACTATTTGCAACATGTCCACTGGGAGGTACATGTTCCATAACTATGTCTTTTTATACCTTTCTGATCCAAACAATTTTCTCATTTCTCTGAAGTTAGTCATCTCGAAGAAGAACAACGTGATTCCTTATGTAAATTTTGAGAACATTTTCTCCTAAGAAGTTTCTGACTATGAGCCAGCTGAAATTGCATTATTACATTTTTTGAATTAAGCAAAAATTATTATTCATTATTATACATGTTTTGAAAACAACAGAACAAAAAATTATTATTTATTACTAGCAATTAAAAAAATAATAGACAGTTTGCATTAAACCCTGTTGTAAACATCTATCTGGCCATTGTCCTTTCATCTTATACTGCATTTTTGTTACATCAATACAGAACAAGTTAAGACACTAGAACTGTTGTAACTTTCCTTATCTGAACAAATCAATTTTGTTATTGCAGAGAAAAGCTGAACTCGATTCTTTTCTTTACCATTCTTGTTGCATGAAGTGTTGTAATACATGTTAAAGGGGACAGACAGTAAATATTAGTGTTGTTGCTGGAAATATCTATTAGTTGTAACTTTTACTGACCTTACATTGGGTCCTGCCATTTTTGAAGTTTTGGTATAATAAACTTCTGACAAGTTACACAGCTTGAAAAAGCAATGCAAGACTGAAACGGCAAACAACACAAAGCTGGGTTGAATGAAATGCAGTGTCAATGATAAAATAGTAGCGTAACTTTCTCTTTAAGGCACATTTAACTCACAGGTTTTAAATTCAGACTAGGTACACATCAACCCTCCCCCCCTCTCACCATTCTACTTCATTCTTTGTCCTACAAACAGGTACTCTACATATGAATAGCAAGGTTTAATTTCCTTTGTTACAACATGCCTTTATTTTTGCTAGTTGGAAGATACCACAGACTTTGATGAAAGGCGAGCAATCAGGCAACAGCTGAGGGACTTAAGAAAGAAGAAGCTTGAAGCATTAGAATCTAGCACAACTGCAAATGACAGAACGAGAAGAAGGGAAAGGGTGAAAAAAGAAGAACAAACGACCGTCATAACAGAGACAAAATCCACCCAGGATTCATCACAGCCAGGAATCCAAACCAAGATAGAAGTGAATTATTCACATACAACTGTTATTAGTGATGAACCCTCTGAAAATGGTGTTGAAAGTGAACCTAATGAGAGTGAAAAAACTGTTGAGGAAGAGTCCGTTTCCGTTGAAAATGAAAATTCTTTGGAGGAACAACCAGAGAAGATGGAAAATGGGACTCATTTTAATGTGCAAGTAAATGGCGAGAAGAGTCCCAAGGAAGAGGAGGAGTCTGAACAAGTAGATTCTAGCCCTCAAGAGCCGTCAACACAAACTGAAACTGTTGAAACTTCTGAATCAGCTGATGCTGAACCTGAAACCGAGGAAACTCCTGAAGAGGCTGAGAAAGATCCCCCAGAGGAAGAAATGGAAGAAGTTGAATTAACCCCAGAAGTTGTAGCGAAAATGGAAGATGTTGATATGCTGGAAAAACTGGTAAGATTACAACTGCTAATTCCTGTACAGCTTATTGTTGCTTGTGTTGCTGTACTAGGAAGTACTTCTTAAGAGAGGCACAAAGCCAAATACTGTACAGTTGAATGCAGTTAATAGTGTGACCAACATCGGGCCATAAAATGGCGGTCGAAATAATGAAGTGGTTGTATCAGTGAGTCTTGAATCTGATAAAGTGACCAAGTGTTTTTTAGTTTGGGTTAACTAACTTTCTGGTCATATAAAATAAATAAGGGTTGTCATAATGCGTGTTCTACTTCAAGTACGTTTTGCATTGCCTGTACTCTCCTAGACTGTAGAAGTGATAGCAGATGTTCAGTACTCAAATGGAACTAAATGAGTGTATTTAACCCTTTAAGCCCCAATGTCCACAAGCAAATTCTCCAAACTGATCTCTATTCATGTCTTTAAAGATTAAGTTGAGAGAGTTTAATAAAAGATCAAGGCATTTTCTCTTAGGTGATCAATTAATGAATTCTCATAACCTAATCTCTTGACATTGTATGGATATTGGTAGGAGAAAATTGATGTTGGTCACTATTGGGACTTATAGGGTTGAATGATACAGTTAGTGTGCAAAAAGAACTCTGACAGTGAGTAATGTGGGGATCATGGTCAGGTTGTGCAGTTGTAACAACCATGGGGGCGTTATTCAATCTAGGGGCTGGCGACCAAAAGTGGGAGCCTCTGCATACTGCAGGCAACCACTCTCTATCCAGGGGTAGAGTTGTTAAATGTATGTGGTTGATAAAAGGGATGTAGTAGGCATTTGCTGTGTTGCTATGTTGTTTGGTCTTAATGTATGCGTTATAGGTCGAAATTAAATTCAAGTTACACCAGCGTTTTTGTAACTTAGGTTGATTCTCAATTACATTTTGTATCCTAGGGATAGGAGACAAAGGAAACTGAGAATCTACCAAGGTTAAAAAAAATTTTGGCTTGAATGTAATTTTGACCTGTAAATAGGGTGTTTAGTCACCTTGAAAACCCTTGAATTTTACAGTCCTTTTTAAAGGGTTCAAAAGTCCTTGAAATTTCTCTTCATTCATTTTGGTCCTTGAAAGTCCTCATTCCAAATTTTAAGTCAGGAAAAAAATAGCACTTTATTTGGATGTCAATGTATTTAGCGCAAAAGTGCTAATTGGGGACACTATATTAACATCTCCTACTGGAGACGGGACCTCCATTTTACATGGTCATCTGAGCCACGTCAAGGTCTAGCCATTTGCAGGGCAAAGGTAGTACCTTTCATTTCTCAGTTATTTTAAGACCCTTAGTATTGGTCCGACCCTGGGAATTGAACCCATGACCTCCCGCTCTGCAGTCAAGTGCTCTACCGAGTGAGCTGATCCTGCTGCGGTTAAAACATTTTCGAACCTCAAAAAAACTTTGGCAAATTTATACATTATGTACCATTTTTGGAACCAACAGAATAAGACCAGCATTGAGAAAGTGTAAGTCAGGTTTGGGCTCACAAACAAATTTTCATCAAAATGTGGTTATTACCCGGACATATTAATCTGTAGTTTTATTACTTGGAACGTATGTTAAAAGACATAAATTAGGTCTGTGACATTTAAAAATGTGGTCCTTTGAAGTCCTTGAAAAGTCCTTTAATTTTATATGGAAATAAGTGTACAAACCCTGTGTAACGTACTTGTACATGTATGCACTGTTAGAAAGACAAAATAATTATTGGCACAGGCTCCTTTATGGATAAATTGAGGCAATAATGGATTGCATTCTTTTCCTAAACATTACTCTTCCTCTTGTACACAACAGCAAATTTTTGTGTTTGCTTGTTTTCTTGTGAGTTTTTCCATGTCTTCAGTTACAAAGCAAATAATTTGGTTATTTTTTTGGGATGGATGCTTGATAGAAAATAAAGTTTGTTCCAAAAATATTTACCTAATGATGTTTTTTGTTTGATTCTAAAAGTTAAAAGAAGTTCCTCTCAATGAATATGAGTTACGGAAGGCAATAAGACTTCAGATAAGACAAATGAGAGTCAAGAAAGGTTGGTACAATTTATTGATTATTATACTTTAAGGTTTTGTATTCAAAGAACTCCCTAGTGACAGTGACTTCCCCAAGTGTTCCACTGCTAGGGTATGTCTCCTCTCAATGTTTGCCTTTTAGAAGGGGGAGAATTTGACTGACAGATTTAGATTTGCTTAATAGAAGGGCCCACAAAGTAAAACTGTCAAAGTGAATAATACGTCTGAGCTAATGCAGATGCAAGTCAGCGCTGAGGTCTACATGCCTCCTTGCTGACATGTGTCTGTGACGCATGCGAGTGGCTCACTTAGTTCTGGCCTGCACTATACCTTCTTTCTTGGAGGTCTCAAGTTGCATAAATAATTTTCTCTATACATTTTGCTGATCAGTGATGTATATCACATATAAATGTGTTTAAACTGCAGCAACCCAAAAAAAGTCTCGAACAACACCCAAGTTCAATGCTGAGGCCTCTGCACCTAAGGGAATGAGGTTAGTATGGGTGTTGAGTACAATGGTTTATTGCGACTAATGCATTTCTTGTCGTGAAAACTTTTATGTTCACAGAGAAAAGCAAAGAAAGCAAAAATGTATCAGATCTCGGAAATGTGAAACAAACTAAACATGATAATGAACCGGGAGAAGACCAGTTTCGTGGCAACATGCCCTCTGGAGATGAACCATCTGAAAAAATTGAAGCACAAGATAAGACTTTGACAGGTACTGACAATCAAAATACTGACACAGTGGAAAGTGACTGTGATGTAGATGATTCTTCATCCACAAAATCCAGCATAACATCAGAAAGCCCTTCTGAATCAGATAACCCTGGCAAGCCACCTCCTAGGCCGCCACGGCCAGTAAAGACATCAAGTGCCAGCTCAGCATCAGAGCTCACTGGAGACTTTAAAAGTAGAATTCTTGGGAACCCTTCAGGACCTGCATTGAGGGATCTCTCTAAGAAAGGAAAACCGTCTGGCCCAGTGCAGGTAGATTTCCGAAGTCAGCTGAAGAAGACTGGTTTGAGAGCTGATAAGGACTTGACTGCACAAGGGAAAAAGCAGCAGCAATTCCTAGGAGGAGACGTACGTGGAAAACTTAAGGCGACAGGTGCTGATCCATCAAGAAATCTTTCAGCAACAAGAGTTGTTGGTAAGAAACAAGAAGGCCCTGTAAGGGTTGACTTTAGAGGAAATTTAAAACAAAGCGAAACCGTTGATGGAAAAAAGGTACCACCTCCACGGCCCCCTCCAACATACTTAACAAAAAAAGCTGAAGCCGCAAAGAGCCAAGCAACCAAAGACTCTACTTCTAAAGAAGAAGGCACGCCTACTGGAAGTTCTGAAAGAAGAATTTCCAGTTCAGACTTGTTTAACATGCTACACAAACCAGTAGAGAGTTCGAAAGAAGGCTACCTCGTGCAACGGGGTCTTAAAAAGGCAGAGGGGTCAAAAACTGTATCACAAAAGTTTGTTGCACCGACAGTAGATGCTTCTAAGGAGGATGACAAATTTAAGGCAAGAATGGCGCAAAGAAAAGAAAGATCGGAGAAGCATTTTCCTCCTGGGAAGGGCTCCAAAACTGACAGGAAGATGTCCGCAGGCGTGGAAACCAAAGATTTTCAATCCATTCTAAAAAGAGCTGGTGCACAACAGCCAAAAACTGTTGATGAAAGCGCAGGTGCTGACTCAGAGAGACGGCCAAGTAAAGGGTAAGTTTTGCTATTGCTTGCAATTTTTTTTTCAATTTATATGTGTTGCGATTCTTTCTGCATGATGCTTATGACTTCAACTTCAATTTCTCTCCTATTGATTTCCTCTTTTCTTCCTTTATCTAATCTCTAGAGACCCTGTCTTCAAGTTTGTCTGGCATCAAGACTTCTCTATGCTTTTATGTATTAATCTGTAGAAATTCTGTAAATTTTCAAAACTGTAAAAATTGCTGTATCAAAACATAAATTTAGGGTCTTTTCTGTGTAGGTTACAATGTCCTTAAAGAAACCAAAATTAATTATATGTATTGAGCTGGATCTAAGTAAATTCTTCTGTGAAATGGATGATTCAGAAACTTCCACACTTCAAAGTGCAGTGATAGAGACCAGAAAGCAAAGTCTCAGTTTTTTCAATCTTGTCAGTCAACCTGGTTCCCAGGTTCTCTCTCCTACCCTCTCTCTCACTCCATAGGAACAGGTAGGAGAGGACCCTGGAGACAAGTTCATCTTGTCAGTTTGTATGAAGGACATTTTCGAGAGTAAAGATCTGTCAATTTTGGAAGACTAACAACATCTGTTGCAAAAACATTAACTCAGTTATATTTCTTTTGCCTCTTATGGAGCAACCCTTTCATATTGAGATGTAAATTCTCATTTTGTCCCAATGCTTTGTCTCTGATGATGAAGTCTGCACTTCTCATAATCTCTTTAATTGAGAAATTTAGACATTACCAGGAGAAATGATGTATACTGGGATTTCAAAGGTTGCAGCCTTTTTTCGCCTTTTGTGATTTAGGATAATAATTACTGGTGAAGCAAATTTGATCTTTCTAACTCAAATCATTTGCATAGTTTTCTATTTAATGTTGCTTTGTGCTGACACATTTAGGCTATCAATCACCATAAAATTGAGTTTTCAATTATGTAGCCATTGATCAGTGACTGTGAGAGAAATATTTCTGAGGCTCAAATTAAAACATCTGGCAAACTTTTTTTAGACACTTAATGAGTGGAGAAGACAAACATTTACCTAATGATTCAAAGCTTTAAGTCAATCATAGGATAAAAGCACTAATTGTTATTGTGGTGTAATAATGAATTTATTGTGAAGGGAAATGAACAACAGCTGAATAAATAGAACTAAAAACCAAAACAGGTGTCTTGAGTGTTTATTCATACATGTACATGCATGCAGATTTCATTAAGATAACAGAAAATGATACAAAAAGAAACTATTCCAGAAATGTAACAAAATTAAACAGAAACTATTCCAAACATGTAATGAAAAATGAAGTAAAAACAAATGAAAACTATTCCAAAAATGCTTCATTAGTGATCAATCAAAACTGAAATAAGTGATTTAGTGACTAATTGAGTCCAAGTCCAAACCTTCAATTTAAATGATAACCTTTTGTTAAGAAAGGAAAAACTCGGGTTGAAACACACAGCACACTATAAGACAATGTGTAATAATAAGGCTGCAAACTACAGCTTCATCTATTTTCTTGGGAAAAAAATGTTAAACTTTCCATAAAATGTTTTGTGTCCTGTGAAGAACAGTTTGAAGGGAAGCTTTGTTATGATTCATGACCTTTTGATTGTCATTGAAAGTTTTAATGAGCATCAGAGATAAAATCTTCTATTTCAACTGATGTCTTTAATAATTTGTTTTAGTTTACTGTCTTGTCTGTTTTATTTCTCTATCTACAATGGTCACTCTTTCCTCCAACCTTTCATATCTTTGCTTTGCTAACAGCCTAACCCAAGCATTTATAGTATTTGTCATGTTTTATGTGAGTGTTTTAATCAAAACATGCTTAACAGGCATTCTCAACTATGTTGTCCATTTTTGGATGTTTTTGTATCTATTGTGTTTGAATCTATTTTGTATCAAAGTCAATTTTAACCCCATACATGTAACTCTTTGAATTACTCTTAAGTATTAAATATCTTAACAACCGTTAGAAATTTCAGTTTATTACACTAGGTTATACCCCTCCCCACAAAAAAAAAGAAAATGAATTTAAAAATGCAAGTCATCACTCACCTTTCTTATTCAAGCAAATGAGCCTTATACAGCTGTATTGAAGCAAGTAAAATTCTTCTAGTATTGAGAGAAAATTAATTAGCTCAATATCCTACTGGGGTAGTTACACAGATTATGCAGTTTCCTTGAACTTAATCTTTTCTAAAAAATCCTTTGTGTATAAAAAGAGCATACTCTTTTTGAATTTTTGAAAAACTGATGTGATGCATGGATTATTTTGACCTTATGATACAATATTTTTTTAATAATAATTTTTGGCATTGACCAATCCTTTTAGTTTTTGAAAATGTTTGATTGTTGATAATTGATATTTATATGCAGTCAGAACTGTTTTGTTTTGTCTATGGCTCATCCAGCTTCTCTTTTGTAACAGGAGTGAAAGATTTTCTGTGGACATTCAAGACAAAAATGAACTTCACAAGTTACGAGCCGATCTTCTTCGCGAAAAGGAACAGAAAGACAAGGGTGCTGTTACCAGGTCAACAGAGAAAAGCACTGAAGTTGAAGAAATAGATGGTGGAAAAGTGACCAAAGGAGTCACAAAAACCACTGAGGTTCACAAGCAAGACGGGGTCACAACAACAGTGACTAAGACAACTAAAACAACAGAGATCCAAGGAAGAGGTTAGTGAAAATGCTTACTTCAGGGGCACCCAATGATGGTGTCCTTTTAAATGCGCTGAAAACACTTTTTAGGCTATCCAGAGTATTTTCTGATCTCTAGAAATGCATTCCAAGTGGTGCTGTAAAATTTGTATCTGTTCGGTCATCCTAGGGCAACTTGAGTCTTTTTGAAATTACAAGGGCCTCGGTATTATTTGCCAGAAAGTTTTAGGTGCAATTTTGAGTTTTACAAAATTGAGAATTCTTCTGATTCCTCTCTCCATCACATTTTAGAATCTGAAAAGTCTAGGTTTCCTTCTTCTTCGAAAAAAAGTTTAGCTTGGTACTGAAATGCAAAAAACTCAAGAAAATCGTAGGGAATTTGTTAGATATGCTATGAAAATTATACATGCACAGAACCATCATCTAGAAATTTTTAGCCTTTCTCAAGCTATAGAAAATTCTACACAATTTTTGCTTCTCCAAACAGATATTTAACAGAAAACAGTTGTTTGGTGTCCCTGTTGCTTCTTTCCTTTGGGACCCAGCAGTTACATGTAAATCTTGGGTTAATTGCAAAATGTTAGCACCAGGCATTGATTTTAAACTCTGGCAAAATTGATTTTTGGATAGTGCACAGCCTTGATACTAAAGTACATGTTAAAGATCAAAATCAAAGTCAGGTGAAGACTATCATTTGACCTACGTTGATTCTCAATATTTCTTTTATTGTTCCCTAGCCCTAAATCGCAAATGATTAGGGCTAGGAGTAGAGAAACTTAAGAATCAACCTACTTCAGGTTAAAAATTTCAACCTGAAATTAATTTTGACCCGTAACATACACATGTGCATACAATGAAAAATAATGTAAGGATCCTTGGAGGTTTTGCCAGAAAAGGAAGAGAGGAGAGGGGAGAGAAAGTAACAGGAAAATGTTGAGGGAGGGGGAGGGCGGTAGTTAAACTCTTTTATCCAAAAAAGTAACACAAAATTATGCCTTAATTTACCAATTTAGCATCCGGAATTAAAGCCAGCGTAGTGCCTGACTTGCAAACATTTTTTGGACAGTTTTGCTTTTTTTTGCGGGATAAGTTGACCAAACAAAGTAGCTTAAATAGTTAGAATAATAGAATTTATTTGTCCTGGAAAGGTCCTATGTACATTGTATCTGAGCTGCGTCATATTATTTGTTTGCCTTAACTTTCTTTGGGAAGTACTGGCTTGCACATGTAGTTACGAACAGAGGTGATAGAATATAATATTAGTTTTGAGCTGTGAAGTATGTGTGCTTAGTTGCAGTTTGCATTTGTTGTTAGAATCCAATAGCAGGTGTCAGACTTAGCTTTACATAAACCTCGTTGTAACTGAGTTTTTTTTGTTAGCAGTAAATTACTGACAGTATATAGCCCTTGTGATAATATTGGCCACTAAAGATAGGAAGTTAATGTCTTGATAAACAGTAATTCTAAAATTATTATTAGGGTTTAGAATTTGAAAGTTTTTTTTCATTCTCTTGTAGATGACCTAGGATTAATAGCAAATTAATTATTAATACCATGGGTGAACCGAAATCATATTGTTAGTTATTCCTGTTTTCTGCCCTCCTGTTGAGTGTATCATTTTCTTTTTGTGCCATAGTTTAATTTCTTAATGTTTTTTTTTGTGGGTTTAAGAGCTTAAGAGTGTCAGATTTTTAAGGCACTTTACCCAGATTTTTTCAACTACAGCTGTTTCAGTTTTCATTTCTTACCTCTTAAGTAATTCCCAGTGCAAAATCTCTTCATATAAGTTCATAACATTTTTTAGTGTTGATTGCAGTACCCTAGCACATAAATATTTTACATTTGTTTAACAGTGCTCCAGTGAGAAATTATGTTGATAATTAATCATGTTACAGTGTTCATCAGAGACTAAAAAAATTCTTGACAATTTTCTTTTGTTCTTTAATCTTCTTTCTGTGGGGGTGAATGAATTATTAAGTAAGTCTTTGCTGAGAGAAAATAGCCCTGTAAATAGAAATGACTGTTTTCCGCTGATACTAGTTAACTAATGTTGTCAGAACATCTCTGTTTAGAGAATTGGCACCTATGTTCATAAGGCAAACATTTTCTTTGAAAAGAAATTTGAGGCTAACTTTTAACAGGGGTTGTAATTCTTTTACTACAAAGTTCATAAGCCCCTAGGCTGGTAGGTGAGTTACATTGCTTTAAAGCCTTGAATACTTTGTATTACCTTGAGGATAATATGACTTGATAATGCTTTCAAGATGATTTTATTTTTCTGGGGATTTTAATCAAAATTGTCTGAATCCTGACATCATTAATTTTAAGAAGTTCCCTTTTACGAGAATCCCTCCCAAAGCTATATATCTTGCAGTCAATTTATTTATACATGAGATTGCTGAGCTACTAACTTTTAACCATACCCCATGTAGTACTTTCAAAGATTGCCTACAGTGCCATACTGATGAAATTTATTTTTTTCTTCAGAAGGTTACGTACTTTAAGTAGGTTTCATTTATTACATGTATCTGGGCAATACAATTTAGCTGCTCAGACTAAAGAAACACAATGTGTTATGGTATATGGTAAACTTTTTGAACTAGTTATTAATTTTTCAAGTACATGTAACTATGGTTTTTTACCTTTGATAGTGAAGGTATTAATGAAGAGTAAGTTAGTGCTTAGTTTTTCTTTCATTCAGCGGTGATGATAAGATATATATTTTTTTGTTATCAAAGTTAAGGTTGTGCATTAACTATAATCTTTTTCTGTTAGATTATTGATCAAAAGTGTAGTAATTGTACCTCTATGCTACTCCTTGAATTATGAGTACATTTTGTATTTTTTTGTCACTCTGGAAACTGAAAAACTGTCAGCAAACTGTTAGTATGTTGGCTAACAGTTAGATGAAAGGATCAATAATCTTTTTTTCATTTTTATCTTGGATTAAAGTCAGGAGAAGTGTTTGGGGTACTACTGCCTTACATATTGGACATGGGAACATGTATGTCCCCCTCCAAAGAATAGGTTTTCAAGCAGTCTACTCTGGGATACAGTAAAGAAGTCAGAGAATTTGTGTCGTAAATAGAGTATTATTTATGGTAGATTGATCAATGGTGTGGTGATTTGGACCTTCTAGCACAAGATAGTCTGAGATACGGTAGTGATGTAAGCTAGGGGTTCTAGGGTCCCAGCAGCCCATGGTAGAGTACCCCCCCCCCCCCCCCCCTCGCCATACTGGAAGGGGTTAAAGTTAAGACAGTATGGTATGTTGCTGATAATGATAATGATAATAATAATAATAATAGTACATAAATAATTATAATAATGATAATAAAAAAATATAATAAATCTTTTTTTGATAACAACGCTAACTATAAAATCCTATTTATTATTAATTGTGCTTTAAATTGTAATAATAATAATTGTTTATTGTTTAGGCTAGTGGGGCCAAACAAATTAGTGTCTGCAGCAAATGATTTAAATAAGATGGTGAAGAATCCAGTTTGCTGTTTACAAGCATGATCAAGGATTTGAACTCAGAACTACTGTGAATAAATTTAGCTAGCAATCAGGGCAGTAATTGAACCCAGGCCTCAAGAATGCAAGTCCTGTCCCTGGTTGTTCAAACACTAGATAGTGCTATCCACAGGATAGATCACTAGCCAGCAGATAAGTATTGGGGAAAGTATTTGCACTTTCCACTGGATAGAGATTTATCCATAGGATAGTACTATCCAGCCTTCGAACAGCCAAGACCAGCACTCTAACCACCCAACCATGCTTCTTTCTTTTCCTTATTAGGGAGAGGAATGTCAATTGAAGCAATGCTAGCGCAGAAGAAAAAAGAAAGAATGATGGCCAAGAAACAGCAACAAGCAGACACAAGGAGCAAAAGGATGGCTTTTAAGGAACAATTGGAAGCTCAGTCACCAAAAGTGTATGTGTTGAAACTCCATCTCAGAGCTCAAATGCAGCATTACAGCACAATGTTACATATGGCATACTTATCAATATATTTCCTTGAATATGTGAATAGGTGCTTATTTAAATTTTTTGGCAAAAAGTGGGTGGGGGTAAGAAGAATTAGCTGTCACGAGTTCATTGTAGATGCAATGACTAGAATCATTGCAAGCGAGGCTATATTTTTCCATTTTTTACTATGTACATTTTGCTCGCCTGTGACATTTTTAATGTGACATATTTTAGTGAAGGAAGTGGACGCAGCTTCCAGACTGGAAATGCTGCCATAAACTCTCTGCAGGAATGGTGTCGCAGAAGAACCAAATATCATGAGGTTGGTCAATATTATGTACACCATGCTGTAACTAGTGCTGCCTTGATTATCCTTGAATATGTTGTGGAAGATTTACATATCCACTTAGTAATTACCATATATAAGTGACATTAATATTATTGATGTCCTCCATTTTTGCCGTGTTTGTTTATAGTCTCTTTCAATAATATGTCATATGTAGGCAAAGTTTCGCAGTATGTTGTCGAGTGATACAGTCGGCAATCACAGCGACTAACATTCTCTCTTTGGTGACTAAAAATTCTGGTGTAGTTGCCACTTTGGTGACCAGATTTCTATATGATTTAGATTTAAATTAAAAGGGTAATATTAAAACAAACATTTCATCTTATCTTGCTTTGCTTTTGTCATAAAAAATGTGCCAAATCGCATAAACAAAGCCAGTTTTCCTCCTAATTTATAGCAACTTCTGTCTGTGATATTTTCAAACAATCAAATCTGATGGATTGCGCCATACTAGCTATTAGCTGTGTCATTGATATTATACAAACTGGCAATGAAAAATTTGCATATCAGGCGACTGTATTTCTCCGTTTGGTCACAAAATGACAACTTGAGGATTTTTTAAATTTCGATCAAGTCGTGGTATAATAATACCAGGACTTTTATAATTTATTATTATAAACAGGTTTTTGTCCTATCTCTCATTGATCACTCTCATTTTCTTTTACAAATTGTCAAGTAAAGGTGTGTCCTTGCAACATAAACATTGATTTTCGTAGGTCTTTATTCTGAATGTGTGTTTTCTTAACTTCAGATTTTCCCGTGTTTTATTTGTATACAGTTTGCTGCTCATGAGTTTATACCAGTGATACTTTATATATATAGTGATTCATTTCTGCGGAGTAAATAAGATAAAAATACATTTACCTTTAACCACAATGGTTAAATGTTTATTTTAGGGAGTGGAAATTCAGAACTTTTCCTCAAGCTGGGCCAATGGACTTGCTATGTGTGCTCTGTTGAATTACTTTCTACCAGACAAGTTACCTTATGAAACTCTCAATCCTAGCGACAAGAGAGCAAACTGGGCTCTTGCCTTTAAAGTGGCAAAGTGAGTATTTTATTATTTATTTCTTCGATATATAATTCATAGAAAGATTATTTTTGGCTCTGCTGTCACTCTGATGTAGTTAACTTTTTCAGTCAAAATAAGTTTGATTGAAGTTTCTCTCTGCTTCAAGTCTGTGAGTGAAATTCTATGATACTGCCATTTGAATGAACCTCTTGTTGGCTAGGTTCACACTAGAGGAGATTTTTACACATTCTTGACAAAAAGATTTAAACTTTCATCCATGATTTATTTCATATACATATATATATTGGTAAATGGCTCGACTGTATTTTAGCAAAGGGCTAGACCTATTCGTGGTTCAATTGACCACAAGATGGCAGTCCTGTCTCCAGAAAAAAAAAATTGTCCAGAATAAAACAGAATAAAAAGAATAAAAATGTTGATTACGATTGGAGCTTTGGAGATTAGAGCTCCAGAATTAAAAATATTATCCTTGATTGGAGCTTTCATAGCATGCTTAATATAATTGTTATTGACACGTGAATGAAGTTTGTTTTCTGTTTAGTTTGTTTTTTAGTATTTTGATACTATTTGTTCCAGTACATGAATCTGAAATAAGAACATACCAGTTCACTTGTGTTTTTTTTTTAAAGTGACAACATTGTATCTAAATAAAATTAATATTTCCAGATTAACTGATTTGTAAAAAACACTTGTGAATTTGAATACTCTACATGTACATGTAATAAACCCAGAAACCTCTATGAATCCAGAAATTTCTCCTATGGTGGTAACCCAGCCTTTGTAATTTGTCACTTTTGAAATGAAAGGTATGCAAAGATAACCAAATCAGTGTGGGTCAGTGTTAACATCTATTCATGGGGGGTGGGGTCCAGGGGAATGCTGTATGCTTTTGGTTTTTAGTTTGCTTCCTTGTTTTCCCTTTCCCTACCCCCCACATTCTGTGTACTGAGGTGAGTTTTGTTTTCAAATGACGTTTTGACAGGTGCCTAAAGATTTTAACTTTTTAAGTTGTTTTGATGCATGCGAAATTAACTCAGTTTAATTTGCTGTTTTAGTGAAGAGGGAATTGAGCCATTACTGGAATTGGAAGATGTTATGGCATTAGAGAATCCAGAACCTAAGAGTCTTATCACCTACGTCCATTTTATTTATCAACACTTTAATGAGAAACAGCAACAGCAAAAGAAGGCATAGATCCTTGACTCCTGGCAAAATATTGACAACATGCATGGAATCCATTATGAACTTCTTGTAATGAGACCACTGTTATTAGTATCCTTTTTGAGTCAATGCAATCCTGAAGCCATGATCTCAAAATGCAGATATTTCATTTTAATAGCTTGTAGCAAGGTATGAAAGAGTTTGCTTTACAAAGAGACTGTAAAATGTAGAAATATACATATGTAGTATAGAATTAACATTAAATTTGACGTCAGGGTATGCAGAGTTTATTTCCTTCAGCCCGACAGCCCATCAGCAATAACAGTAATATCTTGTTGAGCACCATTACAAAGTCTGTGGGCCAACATCAGTGAATTAATTGTTGGCATAATATATCCTTTCTTAAAAGCAAACCTGGTCCTTCTAAATAAGTTAAGTTTCTCTAGTCAGTATGGTAGCTTTTGTATAATTAATTGACGCGGTGTGCCTTCTTCATTTAACTTATTTCAATGGCACTTTAAGCTAAGTAAGTTTGCACCAACTACAATTTATCACGGTGCTTTTTGGCTTTTCAGTTTTATCATAATGGGACTTGAAATTTGTTATTTTTTACATATTCAGGAATTTTTCACTGGCGCACTGATTACAGTGTTTTATAGGGTTTGTAGCTAAATCTAACACCTAGAATCAAAGTTATGCTCTTTATAAAGAATTTTAATGCTTAATAATTTCTCATGTTACCTGTGTGCTGGTGTGTTTTTCACATTGCAAATTATGTTTTATTGATGCTGATTTTTTGATTAAATTATTATAGTTTGATAAGATGCCGACCTAGGTATCAGAAATAATAATTAATTATTAATTTTTACATTTTCGAAAAACTTATATCAAGTATCAGTCATTATAAATTTTTATAATATTATTTTAGTGCAGCTTGTTTTAAAAGTCAGAAAACCAAGAGATGGAATATTTTTCCAGTTGTTTGTTTGGTGATGGAGTGAAATGCAGAGCATTCAGCTCATTTTTTCTATCAGAATTTTTAATAGTTGCAAACACAGGTTTACCAAAGTTTTACATAAAGATTTGTCCAAATTTCTAATATTGACAAGGTTAGACCAAAACGATGATTTGAGTGATGCACCTCGACCAGATGAAGACTTTGCATTCTTGGGCAGTTGTTTGGATTTTAGTGAAATGGTCACTCCTTTCTTTTCAAACAAGAAAAAACAATAACCAGCATTTACTGGAGTGTCAGGAATGTAGATAACTCCTAGGTGATACTCCGGATTTCAAGTAACGGGGAAGATTGAAGGATCTTTTGGCGGTTCGAAATTTACGATTCCGGAATTTTTTCGGAAAGGAAAATTTGGCAAGTATTTTTTTGGGTGGCCTCAGATGGTATGATGAAGAAACAAACACAAACATTGAATTTCTAATGTTTTTATTTTTTGCGTTATATCATTTAATGCCTTCTGGAAAATTTTTAGGCTCGGAAATTCTGCATGTGGGTTTTTTGGGGTCCATTTTTGGTTCAGGGATTTTTGTGGGTTTTTGTTGGGAGCCCTAGGGATATTTTTGGGTTTTCATCCCTGTCACTTGAAATTCAGAGTACCCCGTGGGAGATAACCCTTAATTAATGTCAAAATGGAATCAATCGACTCAATGAATTGTTAAAATACCTTTCCAAATACAATTTTTTAAGTTAGCAGTACCCTTGAAAATAGTATTATTATTGACCAGAATTCTTTAAGATTTATACACGAAACCAAGGAAATTGAAAATTTTAAATGATCGTTTCAAGAGAGCAATTTTATGACATATTTTATCAGCGCAAAGAAAAATTACATTGGTCAGGTTTTTGAAATATCAGTGAATTCTATGAAGGTAGTGTCCACATGGAATCGTATTATTACAATAAAAGTTTAAGTTGTTAATTTTATACTTAAATTTAGTGGTTCTCTTTCAGCAATGCCCCTCCTTTGAAATCATGTAACTATTTAGGGAAATGTTGTGTGACAATTCTGGGTGAGTGATTAGGGATGTTTCTCGTGTGGGCCAGTTCTTGATAGTATCCCACCCAGACGTTCTTAGGGCTTTGTCGCGCAAAGAAGTGCGTGACAAAGCCATAAGAATATCTGAATTGGAGATTATCCATTTACAGTGCAGATAGCTCGGACAAAACTGTTGTGACAGTTCTATCTATTTTCTAACTAACATCTCCTCTAAAGAAAAACAGGAATCCCCCCCTGCCCCTATTCAATGTTGTTTTGGTCTGAAAACCAACGTGTATAATTCTCGTGTTATCCGAAATAGGGGGATAGAAGGGACATTCATTTGGTGACGGTTTCCATTTTTGTCAGGATGACAGGAAAAATAGGTATTTTTGTGATGTCTCAACAGGTTTAGTCCGAGGTTCTTTCTGACCCCCGGGGGGTTCCCATTTAAAGATGATGGGGCTGCTCATCGGAACCTTAGGATTAAACTCCTAAAGACCAATATGGGAGTGGCTAAGGCTATATTTTACCCCTATACGAAAACCGTACCCCAACACAATATGAAAGCGTCTGTTTTTTATATGGATATTTCTTTACACACAGCCCTAAGTGATACCTTTCTGGTCATAAATATTTTTCGTCCTTAACACCTTAAGTGAGACCAAAATCTGCAACGACTGTTATTTTTGCCCCTGAGCATATGGGAGTTTCCCTCCCTCAGGATTGTCATGGTTACATGTATTTTAAGGAGGGATGCAGAAAAATAATATAATGAATTAATTAGTTTTCCTAAAAGGTTATAATATGTTCTGTCCCCCATAGGGAATCTTTAGGGAGAAAGACAAATTTGTACTGTAGATAAGTTTATAAGATGCACTCTTGTGGTAGTTAGGAGAATTTGGATTTTGGACATGAGATGTCATTTAGTTAACGTAAAATAGCTTCGAAATATTATATTAAATGAATGTTATGAGACACCAATTTTACAGTGTGTGGCTTTTCCTGCTTTTCCTGCAGATCACTGTCGTTTCCCTACTGGCACAATCAAGTCGGGCGTATGTTGGCTTAGGGGAGGGGTAGGTGGGCACTGAGTTTCCCAGAAACTAGCCTGCGAGCAAGCTCTCCTATTTGGGCGAGTTAAACGAGTCTCGCGCGTTCTCGCGAGGCTCGCTTCGCTTGCCCAAATAGGAGAGCTTGCTCGCAGGCTACCCAGAAACGTATAATGATCAGACTGTTAGCTGTTGGGACCCACTCGATGTGTCTGTCTAAAAGTAGTGTCCCCCCTGCCCTGGAGAGTACGATTAAATGACTTAAGAAACTAACTTTTCGGTGTCTTGACACTCTTTGAGTTTAGCCCGTAAATTAACTCTTGTGGGGAGAGGGGGGTAAGAAGCGTTTTCTTCCCACCCCCGCCCCCCACGAATACTTGCTCGCATTTGCCTGAATCAGCATTTTAAACCCGGCCATTTTTTGAATTTTTGTCGTTCATCTAGACTTGCTGAATAGTAACCCAACCCAGACCTTTAAGAAACTGTTGGCCTTTTCAATTAGGTCTCCTATTGGTACATTTGTATTCAGTGCGCTGATATAGCGAGGTTAACTTTGTACGAAAGCAATACAGTTGGGTCAGTTAAGGAGTGGTTGTCTGTATTAACCGGTGTCCATGTTGAGCAGGCTAATCTCAGAGAAAGTATAGAAGCTATTCGTCGGGACAGAATAAAAACTGTTCGTGATAACCGGGTGTTCCATCCCCCAAGGAATCACCTTAAGGAACAATCAGAATTTGCCCGGATGGGTGAGGGGGGGGTAGAGGGGGTCATGGAATTTTTGGAGGAGTTAACTCTAGAATGGACGAGCGAATGGGTGCTGTATCACCTGACAAACATGAAAATACGCTGGAAAATGTCAGTTCTAATCTACAATCTTGAAAGACTTAGACATGAGTCCGATATAACAACAAAAATGGGAGGAAGGCAGCCATAGATAGCTGTTTCGTTCTCGTTAGAGCACAATGACACAGCATTTGCTAGGTGATTAAAATGATGAAATTTTCTTGTCAACCACAAGCCATGGTTTAAACTTGGTGGCATTCCGGGCCACTCTTTGGTCATGCCCTATTACGTGTCTTAGAAAGGATATCAGTTGTAAAATATTGGTTGCGGACACTTTTTTAACTGTTTCTTATGTAGACGATACTAAAACAGAAAGCTGTAAATAAAAAATGTATACTAAGTCTTTTCTAGCCTGCGCGCAGACGAAATTAAACTCTGGTTAACCTCGTCTGCGAAACAGCGCCTATATCCTTGTTCTGGACTTCCAGCTGTGTACCCAGATTTGAGTACGCGCCACGATTAGCCAGTTAAAAAAGGCCTTTGTTTTGTTTGTCGTGATCGCCAATCAGGTTCAAGGGGAATTCGAAACGCACTGCCGGTAATTCGTTGAGTCCGTTGGGGTTCCAGAACAAGGATCTCTGCGCTGCTTCGCAGACGGTACTAATCAGAGTTTAGTTATCGTCTGCACCTTAGTTAATTGAGTGGAATGGTTATGAAACCCGTCAGACTCCTTTGTTATATGTTTTTGTGGACCTGACAGTGCACAACGTTCAAAAGAATTCCTATCATTTTGATTGTATTGACCAATAAAAACGTTGCATTAATTTATTCCGTATCAATTTGCCAACAGAAAACAAAGGATTGTGCACTTTCAGGGTGCTTCCAACATAAACTGCAGCACTGTTGTTTTTATCATTGATGTTTGCCGCTTTTCATAACCAGTCTCCTCTAATAACTATGTCTGCACGCAGGCTAGGTCTTTTCTGAGGTGCCCCAATTCTCGTTTTCAAACCGAGGCCTGGTGCCAAGACAATTTTTTATTCTCATGCAAATAAAGCTTATTTTTGCACTTAGCCTCGTCTTCATCGGAAAGCGAAAGCCCTATATATATATTTCTCTATTATGCAGCTGGCTGCGCAACCGCAGGAATGATAATACGAATCCCGTATTCTGATTGGCCACATGAGCGGGTTAGGTTGGCCTGTCCAGTCTCCCACTCAGTCGTTATTGTCCCGTCACGCAACGCTCCTTTCCAAGAAAGGGAGGTGAAGAAATTTTACGTGACAAGGCAAAAACGGCTGCGTGGAAGACTTGGGCCTTTCTTTTCCGCTTTGTCCAGCAAGAAGAGATTTTGTTCCATATCCATATCATAATAAATCCTTTATTATAACATAGCGCGCGTGCTTGCCCTATAGAAGTCCTATTGAGCCGCTATGAACAAAATCTTTATTTACGCACGCCCGTGCGTAAATAAGATGACGTGAGCATTTTTTTTTACCTGGCTGCAAAGTTGTCGTCTTTGAAGCTGCAGTGCAGTTTTCCTTCTCTTTAAAATATGGAAGAAACCAGCGCTGAACTGCCCAATTTTTCTATCGGCATTGACCTTTTAGGTCCTGGTCCAACAAGCAGCAAAAATAAAACCGAATTAAAAAAAACTCGCAAGTTGAGCGTTTCGCAAATTTGTCGGAAGACCAGCTGCAGCGAATTTTGGCCGAAAGACATTCACTGGGAACAGAACAGACACCAACTGGTCATCAACAACATTTAAAGGTAAAATTTCCGTTTTTATTGTTGTTTTCAAATTTGTTATGCACTTTTGTTATCTCCGGACAATCCGACTGAAGCAGGAAAATTTCTCTCGCAATAACAACACAAATTACACAAGAAGATATAAATTTATTACTCACAAACACAACTGCTGCCAGGTCTTCTCAAGAAGCCGTAATGATCAGCCAATGTTCGTAAATGAATATAAGTTTAAAGAAGGATGACAGTCGTCTTCGCTAAAAACATGTTTTCTGGATTTCGCCGAGCAAAACGTAAACATCTTTTCAGCAAATCCAAACCATACTCTACATACTTCTTACGAACATGTTAGTATTTTAACTTTAGGTGAACTTTAAGACTCTTTTACCATTGTTTCTGTTTAGTTTCCATTGATCGTTAACAAATAAAGAGGCAAACTTTCTTTCTCAGTTTTACAGAAAGAATATTTTCATTTAAACTTGACGATTGTGGCGTGTTCGTAATCAGCCAATAGAACCGTTTGTTATTGTGTAGCGCGTTACGAGAATTTTGCAGTTAATCAAAAAGCAAGCATTTTTGTCAGCTATGTTATAAAAGAATTTGCTCATGCTTTTAGCTGTGCGTATATCGAGTTATGGATGCACTTGGGAAGTTTGGAGAGCACTCAAGAAGCTAGAGTTGCACTCGGCTATCGCCTCGTGCAACTCTTACGCATCTTTCGTGCTCTCCAAACTTCCCGCGTGCATCCATAACTCGATATACGCACGCTAAGCATGAACAAATTCTTAATTAACCAAGCTTATTCCTTGAAGATGGCTGAATATCTTGAGGGCAGTTTTTTGTACGGCATGCTTTTGTTAGCTCTTATTCAACTTTACAAATCAAACTCGACAAAAAAAGAGAGAGAGAAATAGCTTTTTTGAAAGAAAAGGCCTTGTTTCGCTATTTCTCGTGGTGCAGTTACGTGTTTTACTCACAAATCGTTCGATTTTATCTATTCTCCTGATTCTCTTCTTAGTTCTTCTTTTTTCTGATATTCCGTGTTTTAGGACTTACACCGAATTTACGCTGTTCCGCCAAAGCTCTTAGTTTGAAAGCTGAGCTCCTCTGACCATCGTACACTGCCATTAAAGCCATTAATTTATTTCTTCTCTTTTCTTCTTTCATTTTTTAAAATAGTGAACTCGTTACAAGGTCGGTCAGATTTTGCAGTCGTTAGACCTAAAACAGGAGTGGAGATGGTGGTACAAGAGAGATAGGAAAAACGTCTGGAATACGAAAAAGAAGGCAAAAAGGATTACAAGTTAATCAAGGGCCGTCATTGCACGCATTGCCGACCGCTTTTTTCACCCGGGAAATTCTAGTTACCGCGAGGCTCTGGGAACGAGAGTCGAGCGCGAACGCCATTTTTGAAGCCATGTGAAGTCGTACGGGGAAAATGTAAGAAAAATGTTGACTTATAGTTTAATACACTGTAATAATTGTAGCTTCATTCTGCCTTTGGAGACATTCATTTTCTTCTTTTGTTGGTTTTAAGGGCAAACTTAGTCGCTGAAGTAGGTGGGAAGTGCTGAATCCTGGAGAATGTCGACCAACGTTCTCGCCGCAGACCTCGACCAAAAGTGGCGTCCGAAACTTTAACTACACGAGACTGTCCACAGGTAGGCTTTATATTTAACCAACTTCAATTTGCATCTTGATAAAAAGTAGTCCTTTTCTGAAAGAAGAAGAGAGCGGGTTTTGCTCGGCAATGTTGTTTGCATTTTTCTGTTCCCCTGCCTTGTAGCGGGAAATTTAAACCTTTGCCACATGCACATGCACCCCACCTAATTTTAAATCCTTTTAATTTATGTTTAAGCTGAAGACTTCTTTAATGTAACTTCGTTTGGAAAAATAACTACTGCTGTTGTACGAAGGGCTGTGAGGTCTATACTATCCACAATATTTGTACAAGATGGTACAAAATAGCTCTCAGTAGAGAGCATGTGGTTCTTATTGTTGGTGGTTTTATTTTCGCAACACATTTTCCCGTTGGCCTTTTTGACGGTTTTTTTGATAAATGCAATATGCGTATGCTATAAATAAAACAAGATGCTACGGGAGCGTATATTTGGGCGTGGTTGTACTAAGCGGATGTGAACTTTGTTGGGCTGTATATAAAAGTGGGACGGGGACGTCGGGACGCGTGTGTGGGGACTTGGGACTTGGGGACACGAGACGAGGGACTTGAGGACATCAAGTATGGGACGAGGGGACGTGTGGGACGGGGACCCGGGGACGTCAAATGCAGGGACGTAGGGGATGTGGAATGCGAATGATTATCGCAAAAGTCGGAGGTAAATGCGATATCTCTTTCTTGGTGAAAATGTGTTATTTATGGTCAACATTAGGTTCCATTGTCGAAAACCACATTGGACACCTTACGGATGTTTACACAAAATATTTCTGTATAATAAGAGTAAGCGCACTGACTATCATGATTAGGGTTAGGGTTGATTTCCACTGTCGTGTAATTTTTTCATGCGTACGTACGTAAAATTTACGTTTGTAAATAAAATAGAGGCAATGTATGAAAGATCGCACGTAAGCGTAAAAGTAGAATCTCACTCAACTTCACGTTTAATCTCAACAATTTATATCTTGCCTCTATCTTATTTACTTGATTAAAATTTACTTGCGTTAATGTGCATAGCCAAAAACGCGTCAGTGGAAATTAACCTTTAAGTACTGTTAGCAAGCATTTACTGTTAGGTTTGCCACTAAAAATATATGTAGAACAAAAAAAATACTATTGCTACGTTATTGCCCTCGTGGTTTAGTGGTATAGCCGATGGATTTCGGAGCTAGCACTTTGGGGTTCGAAGCTCCTTTATGCCACTTAATTTTTTATTTATTTGGAATCTAATGCTATTATTCTACATAAATTTTGGCGACCGCAACCCACCCTACCCTGCTTTGGGCTCCAATATTCCAACGGTTTCACTTTCCTTAATGCATGGGGTCTTCGCCAAGTCATCGCTTCTTAAACAGGCATGTGGGAACCCTAAGGAGGGCAGGGTGGGTTGCCTTCACCAAAACATATTCACAAGGAAAGTGACTGATAGTGATGTCGCATTTACCTCCGACTTTTGCAATAATTATTCACATCCCACGTCCCCTGTGTCCCAGTTTTTGATGTCCCCGTGTCCCCATCCTACACGTCCCCGCGTCCCATACTTGATATCCTCAAGTCCCCCGTCTCGCGTCCCCAAGTCCCAAGTCCCCACACACGCGTCCCGATGTTCCCGTCCCCTTGTCCCATTCCCACTTTTATACCCAGCCACTTTGTAGTGTGTATGAGGGATATGTGGGTAGTGCAGTGGTATTGTATATTTTGAGGGGTTGGTTGAGAGGTGTGAAGTAATAGGCTTGCAGGCCATCTGATATTTCGCGATGGTGCGATTTCGCTCAATTGACCTCAAATCGCATCCAATCGCACAATTTGAAGAAAATCGCATAATTTGTAAAAAAATGCTAAATTCAAGGAAAGTAAACAATGAATTCTAACTTTAATGAAACATTTTCCCAATCCTTAATGTTATTTAACCCATTCGCTCCTGGAGATTTTGCCGAAAAACACGTTTTGAAGCTAGTCGAGTGGTTTTCTGGTCACTGTCGTGCTATAAAGGGCTAAAACTTACCACAAACCGGTTTACAGGTCGTACACTTGGCGGCCTTATGATCCAGATGCAAAACATCAGCTTGCGAAGTTCGGGCATGCGCAGAAAGCAAAATTTTGAGATAGTTTTTGGGTTTAAAAGTGACACAGCAGTCTTGACTTTTACTTTTCACTTTCTCTCCTCCCTTCTTTTTTCGCTTTTCTTGCCTTATTTTTTTTTTCTCTTGCTGGGCATTTAGTAGGCTTCATTTTGCTGGGAAGAGTTTTTAGGAAAGCTTTTAGGATCTTGGGATTAGGTGAAAGGAGAGGTAGGTGGGCAATGGAACAAGATTTTCATGGAGATTTTCAGGTCAATGTCACGTGGTTTTTTGCTTCTTTCTCCGGTGTCCTTGACTGAATTGTGCTCATTCTGGTATTGTTTGAAAGATCTCTTCACTCTACACAAGTTAGCCAAGAAAGTTGTCCTTGACTGTTAAAACTGATGACGTCACAAAGGGTAGAAAGGACCTGGATCCGCACGGGCGGTTCAGGGGCGAATGGGTTAAAGTGATTTACCATTAAACTAAGCCTTGCAAGACATCTGAAACCTTCGATCGCAGTATCTCGGCAGCCATTTTGATTTTAGAGACAAGCAGTGTGGTCAGCGGTGTAAGGGTGTCATGTAATATTAAGCAAGTGTCCTTTTTCTTTTCCGTGTCAAAATAATCGGACAAATTTAACTATTTTGTTTTAAACTAGATGTTTTATTATTCCTTAAACTTGCTGATAATGCAAAATTCGGACGCAGAGCATCGTACATGTACCGCGTCACAATATACACAATTACATGAAAAAAACAACGCGCAATACAAAAGTAAGTACATTACCAGTCACTCTGCTAAACAAAATTGAAAGGGTAAGAAGAATTGTTACCACTATCACAGTAGTTCCCAAAGAAGCCTGAGTCCCTTTTGGTTTCAATTGTTGACAATCTTCTCTTCCTTCATCGGAAGAGATTTTTATCACAGGCAACTCCTTGTGTTCCACATTGTGAAAATGAAAATCACTATTGTCACACTGATTACCAGCTACACAAATCTTGCGACTCTCAAACTAGACACACATTGTTCTGTTCAAACTCTTATCAATTTTACACGTGTCCTCCTGACATTCCGATTTGTCATTGCATCTATGAGGTCCATGGTCTTTAAATGTGTTGACAATGTTCTTTGTTTTTCTTTGAGTTTGCAGACCAGCCTGTTATGAAAACACTCAGTGTTATTTTAGTGTGGGCCTACCACGAACAGTGTGTGCATTTGTAAGATTAATCCTCGATAACATACTTGAACAATACGTTCCTCAAAACACCGATGCCAAATTTTATCCAAACTGCTTCTTACTATTCTTACTTATTTTATCCAAACTGCTGCTCTGAAAAATTTCGGATCAAATGTATCATTGGACCTGACTACCATCCTTGACGGGCGACAAATTCTGCGCGTAGTTTCACATTTCAACCTGTCAGTTTTGGCCAATGAAATGTTGTCCCTTAGCCTCTGTCATGAAATTGACAACTTTTTTGGCGCCGTACGATCATGTTTTGATCACGTGCTGTCTAAGTTTTCAGGTTTTTCATGGGAGCGTATTCTATTTTGAAAGTCTGCATTTGTCAATTCAAGTCCAAATTAGAGATACTAGAAGAGTGTTTTTGTTGATTCGCCTGGGAGTCAGTGTTAAGGATTTAAAAGAACTGCATTTTGCATGAGATTCCGAAGACAAGTTTTATGGATTTTGGTTTACTTTACGAAAGCGATAAAGGAGAATATGAAGTGTTAAATGACGTTCGCGTGGCAGACATTCACCTTGCTTTGCTTGTTTACTTGCTTGTTTACATTAGCACGTATTGCGTGCCTATTGCACTTTTGCATCAAAACGAGCCGTTTTCGTTACTCTATTTGGGCCACGCACAAATAATAATCAACTCCATGACACAAAGTCCGAAGAAGAGGAATTGGTGAAAAATGCGCCTTTTTTGCTACTTACCCCATCACCAAAGGGTTAATAGTTACTGATCTTTTTAAAGTGGGCTCCTAGAAATGCGGCTCAGGCTCCTAACGCTTTATTTTAGAAGCACAAAGGGCTCCCAAAAAATTTTCTTAGGCGGCAGTCTTGGTACAGTTCCAAGTTTCTCTTATAAAATGACCTTGAACGAAATAGTCTTGAGAAAAGGTTCAGAAATTCTGACTTTAGCTTTTAGAAATATTATACCGCTGCACTATGAATTTTAAAAAGACTTGCAAATTGCATGTTGAAGCAAATGGTTTCAAATTACAAGTGACATGAAAATTTTACTTGCATGTTAGCATTTTCTACTCACTATAAATACATGTAGTAACCCAAGGAGATTTTTTTTATATCCTTTTTTCCAGCTTTAACTTTGCCTTTCTACTTTTGTTGCACGTTTTGCAGTTTTCTTTTTGAATGATTTGTAGTTTTCAAAAAAGATTCACAGCAGCTATGATAAACTTAGAGATTGTATTTCTCAATTCATCTATGCCGTTGCGGCATGGACCCGACTGATGTAGTTAGAAGAAAATTGATGTTGGGTCTTAAGGGGTTAAGTGGCACGCAAATGTTGCAAGGTGTAAACACAACTGTTAAGTTATGTTCTGCGTAATGAGCACTGTTCCACCAAATGTAGGCCTTTAGATTGTTATTTATTAGTTTTTATTTAGAATTTTCATTTTACAGAGTACAATCATTGAATCTAAAAAGAAAAAAAAAAAACAAAGAGAAAAAGAAACAAAACCAAATAGTAAATAATGAAATTAATGATGACACAGTCACACCTACTAGCTAAACTGCACAAACGCGCCAAAAAATCTACCGTTCCAGCACTGTTATTGTTACAGTACCCCAATATCTAAGTCAGTGGAAAGTACAATATCTTATACAATATTCAATTATTGTTAAGAAGATCACATGACATTGATTAACTACTTTTCCCACTCACTAAGATGTTTGTTAGATGTACCACTTTTCCTGGCAATATTAAGTTTAACTGAGACCTTAAACTACTTGAAAGGTTTAAAACCATCCTCACCTTCCCTGTGAACTATAGCCTGTTCTAGGCTCCTTCTAAAAGTGGACAAAAGAGCAATAGACCGTAGTTAAGTGGTATGGTAATGAGGAAAAATGTAAACAATGATGTAATATTAATAATAATTATAATAATTATAATAATTTATTATTTATAAAGGCACAAAATAGCGGTTAAATATATGATCTAATGTGTCAGGAAAGATTCACCCATAAAGTCACCTCTTTGGACTGTTCAAATAGTCACAGCGAAGGCAATAAATTTCATGCAATCACTTCCTTTACAATATGAACACATCTATTTAAAATAATTCTACTGATTGCCAAGGATGCCAATTTTACTCCAGTCAATACCTCTTTTCACTTGTGGGAAAACTCATAGAAGCCGTGCAGGGCTGTCAAAAAGTTTTCAAGTAGCAGGCTGATAATGAATAGTAGTTGGCTTTGGAACTTGCACCAAAGGCACAAGTGCTTGAGGGTCAAGGCATCTAGAGACATTTTGAATTTTAGAGTCTCCGAAATGCCATTTCCAGGAGTTTTCAAGAGGTATTTTTCCACCGCGGACGCCTTGTTACTTTGTCAGACTACAGGCAAGACTGGCAACAATGCTGTCGAAATGTCCCAGGTGTTCCACTACATCACACAGTTCGAACGTTTAAATATGCATTCATTGTGATTCAAAACTGGGAAACGAATGCTTTACCAATTTTATTCAATGGTGCTTGTTTTTTGTTAGCAGTTGTGGTAGAAGGATACAAAAGAAGCCAGCTAAGGCTGGCTAATTAGCCGGTGGATTTGGCCGGCTACCAGCCCTCATTGACAGCCTTGAGCTGTGGCCATATATATGAAATAAATTGAAAAGTTGAAAGAGCTGTTTAGCTTGAGCAGTTTTTGCAATTTTCAGGTCTTTTTCTCATATGAAAGTAGCTGGGGGCCACGTTCATAGTAGCCGCGGGAAATCCCAGGCCTCTCAATGACACTCCTGGAATCCTTAGCCATGTAGATGTTGTGATTCTTATTCAAGTGCGTTTGTCCCTTTCTTTTGTCATTCTCACAGATGGGAAATAAGCTGGAGTGGAGCTTTGTGCGTGCATTCAACACAGACTAGCAGATGAAAGATTTCTCTTTCACTTAAGTTGGTAAGTCAATTTTTTTCTCACCCAATATATATATTCATGCTTTTAAGAAAAAATAATACCATAATATAGTTCAGACTATGTGTAATCCATGTTATAATAGATTTACAGTTGTTATGGTCAAGCTGTTTGTGTATAAGAGGTTTACAGAGAAGGGGTGTGCCGTGTAAAATGAGTGGTTGAGCCACCTAAATTTTGCCCAGATCACACATGTTGAGTATTATGGTTCCCCATGGCTGGAATCCGGACGTTTCGTACCCATGGACGTTTCGTACCCAGACGATTCGTACCCAAAGTTGAGATGATTCGTACCCAACGCTAAGATGATTCGTACCCAACTGCCGTTTTGATAGGAAAACATCTTTAATCATATCTCTCTCAAAACAATCTAAAATAGACATTTATATAAATCAGAACGACTCGTTACCTACGCGCGAGTTAGATCAAATTATAACCACCGCTCACTTTTATTTGCGTAGACTCGCGACGCGTGAGCGGCGCAGATACTAAAGGAGGTGAGACTCTTCATTAACATACAACTCAAAAGGAAATGGTACTTACACGAAATGAGCTTGTTCCCACTTTTCACGGCTGGGTCCAATTTATGTCAATTTATATGTCGATGTTTGAACTTGTCGAATCATAAACTTTTGTTAGTTCATGCGCTTTCACACGATCCATTTTGTTAACTCGTTCGCTCTCACGCGAGTTAGATCAAATTAATCACCGCACACTTTCTTTGTGTAGACTCGTGACGCGTGAGCGGCGCCGATACTAGAGGAGGTGAGACTTCAGATTAGTGAAAGCCTTAACTTAAACTATGAAAACACACTGTTTACAACATGAAGACTTGGTTATTGCATGGGTATGAATCATTTAGCTTTGGGTGCGAAGCATCTAAGCTTTGGGTACGAATCATCTTAGCGTTGGGTACGAATCATCTCAACTTTGAGTACGAATCGTCTGGGTACGAAACGTCCGTGGGTACGAAACGTCCGGTAAGCCCATGGCTGAACATAGCAAATTTTGAAGAGTTATTCTTAAGTGGAATGATAAATTGCCTATTTTATGGTCTGACATGAGGGAAGACATTTTAGGGACTTGCAAAATATTCTAACATATTTGTGAAATGTTAAACCATTGAATATATATTATAAGATGTGTAACACAGTGTACCGTTTCCCCAAGTGGGGAGTACGAAGCAGTGCAAACAACTATGATCAAGTCTTCTCTTCTTTATACAATAGACGGATCGAAACGCACCAATTACTGATTGCGAGTCTTCATAGCCAATAACATCACGGCTTAACTGACAGACGACCAATAACATCACGACGTAATTGACCAATCAAATCAATAACCAGAGTATAATACCATCAACTGATGTGATACAACTCACTTTGACTCTGAAGATGACTACCGCACAGGTTGTCGAAACGTCAGTCACTGCCAACAACAACTGTCCTATTTAGGATTACGTTCACCCGGATGATCAAACTCAACTTACTTTTGAAATGACTCCTGGGTTCAAACCTTTCACAATAATAACCTTTATTGGTGTTACTCACAATGGTGCAGATAATTAGTTAACCTTTCAGTCAGAGCTTGAAAATACTAACACTACCAAAATGGTTTCTGTTCTCATATGTGTGATGTGGTACAAAATACATGTATGAATGTGCTTAAGGTGATAATTAAGGCAGAAGAGAAACAAAAAACTGGGAACATTTTCCCTTGTTCTTTTCTAAATTGATCACTAATCAGTGACTGTAAAAAGAAAAACCAATAAACCTTGAGGTCACTTATTTCAGATTAAGATGTTATTTTGGCAATAACTCATATAGTTCTTTCTTTGGGGATGTATTTGAAGAATCATTATTAAAAATAAGTTTATGTTGGTAACATATTGAGTGGTTTTTTATTTGATTAGGTATCCTGTAACATCTTGGAAATGATGGTCGTCAGGAGGGCAAGATGTGTACTTATAATATAGAGTAAGTTTATTTATTTGCATTTACCATTGAAATTCTTTGGGGTGGTGAATTATGACTAAATGGAATGACTTTCACTGAGCTTGTGTGAAGATTTCCCTAAGTAAAATGTTAATTGGCTCAGAGTGTTTTTTTTTTATTTGTCTGGGCAGTAGTCCAGTTTGAGGCAAATTGATGATTTTAAGCGACTGTCTGTGGGTATGGTTGGTCTTAAATGTTTAACCAATTCATACAATTCCTTACCATTGAAACACGTTGAAGTACATGTTGACTTCAAATTACAGTAGAATTAAAATTGTAGACATTTCAATCAGGATTAAAATCGATCCTATCTTTGACTTCCAAAACAATGTCCACATACGTGTAGCAAAAAAAAAAATCAACAATTTGGGATCACTTTTTTGGCAGGTTATTTTTAGGAAGTAATATAGATAACAGCATCTAATACACTGCATTGTTTTTTACTCACCCCAATTAGCTGTCATGTAATATGGTGAGGAGGAGGAGCAAGAGCTGATGTCTTCTTATAAAATGGGGTGAGTCTATGCTTTATTTACTAAGGTCCAGCTGTGTGGTAATAAGATAGGGCTACTGAGGTCAATTTTTCCTTGATTGTGGATAGATTTTCCATAACTGACCTGATAAATTCAACAAAACAACTTCAACAAATTGAAATTAGGGGAATGACCACCCATACACTTAAATGTGTACTAAAATAGGCTGTCACATCAACCAAGAAAGGTGCCAGAAAATTTTAGGACAACATGCATAACAACCATTCACCAAACAAACTTTATATAGAGTTTCCCTTACTTTTACGTGCGTAGTTTAACAATCACTCAAGAAAATTAAACAAAATAATACAACAAAACGCCAAAATTGACCATCCATACTTTTTTGTATATCCAGAAAACGTTTCTGTCATTACAAGATAAGGTAATAAAATTAATCACGAAGATCAGATCAAACATTAGGATTATCAATACATTCATAAGCACAACTGGTCCTCCAGGTTAGGGGTTGGGTGTGGGCCTAACAACCGCACCTCGGAAAACAACGCGTTACCAAAACTGCAACAACACTACCCACAGAAACCCTAGGTCCAATGTGAAATTCAAACCATGAAACCAGAGGCACCAAAACACATTTGAAAAATATTATGCAACTTGCAAAATACATGTGTCCTATACATCCCTCTATTATTATTATTATTATTATTATTATTATTATTATTATTATTATTATTATTACTACATGGGATTTAAATATTACTGAATAAGATGTACTCAGGATAGTGTATTATTATTGTGCCAAAAACTATAATCTTCTTTTCTTACTATGTTACTGAATTTTGTTCATCAGATGTGAAGCTCAGAAGGGGCAAAGAGATGAATTGGAAAGGACAGTGGTAAGTTAATTCATGTACTCAGAGTGTGTTGTTTCATGCGGCTTGGTTTATATTCAAGTTTGAGGAAAACTCATGATTCAGAGTAAAAGTGAGGTATTGGTTGGAGTTTCACCTTTCTTGATTCCACTACTTGGGTGCCAAATCCAACCATTACATATCATAGCAAGCACATTCAAAAGTATTGGATGCTAACCACATAGATGTTATGGTGTATGTAATGAAAAAAAATGTAGACATTTCAATCAGGAGTGAAATCGTTCCTATTTTTGACTTCCAAATCCATGTCCACAGACACGTAGAAGAATAAAATCAACAATTTGGGATTACTTTTTCAGTTTATTTTAAGGAAGTAATGCATATAATAACATCTAATACATTGCACTGTTTTTTACTCACCCCAATTAGCTGTCATGTAATCTGGTGAAATTGTTTGGTCAACAAAAGGAGCAAATGGGGTAAGTTAATTTTTTTTATTTACTAAGATCCAGCTGTGTGGTTATAAGTTAGGGCTATTGAGGTCGATTTTTTCTTGCTTGTGGGTAGATTTTCCATAATTGAACTTACAAATTCAACAAAACAACTACAACAAATTCAAATGAGGAAATGACCACCGAGATACAGTTGAAAGTGTACTAAACTACACCGTCGCATCACCCAAAAAACAATAAAATAAGTCAACAGATGTAGAAACATACCAGTACATTTCCGGACAACATGCATAACAGCCATTCACCAAACAAACCAACTGTATACAGTGTATACTGTGTCCCTTGCTTGCTGTTTTACAATCACACAAACAAATAAACAGAGGATACAACAAAACACCAAAATTGACCATCCAAGAAGAAGTTTATGTCATTACAATGTAAAGTAATACAATATGAATCATAAAGATCAGATCAAACATTAGGATTATCAATACATCCATAAGCAGAACTGGTCCTCCTGGTCAGGGGTTGGGTGTGGGGCTAACAACCCCACCCCGGAAAATAACAAAACGTTACTGAAACTACAACAACAGCATGAACAGAAACTCTGAGTCCAATCGGAAACTGTAGCCAAACCAGTAGCACCATGACAATTGCAGCTGAACACCTATCTCAGGAAGTCCAGATTTTGAATCAGAGCTTTCTTGGACCACAAACTACTATCCACATTGGAGCATGGTATGTGTGCTCCCTGTTTGTAAAACCTCCAAAAACAGCGCGGGGCATCAAGGTTTTATGCAGAACTACAACTTGGACCTCCACCATGTGAGCAAGTGTAGATGGACTAGGTCTGGACGGAAGGTGTCATGCAATGGCTAAGCTAACCTTTTCTGAGGAAAGAAGATGCACACTCTAGTTGTGTAGCCCTTATTGCAAACAGACAAGCGGCCAAATCTCTGATGGATAGGGAACCCATCTGTGATAGACTTAGAAAGTCCCACAATATGGCATGCTACTGATCACCAGGGATTTGAAAGCTAAGTTAGAGATGATAACACTGGGAAACAGGATGCAAAAACAGCATTGGAGAACGATTTGTTGAATTTTGGCTCAACAACAGATGCATCAGAGCAACGGTCTGGAAAAATTGAGCAAAAGTTTGATTTCATGGCATTAGTTGAAAAGTCAATTTCTTTCATTTTTTGGCCATAGATGGCTTTTAGGTAGATAAGAAACCTGATGAAAATTGTTCCCGCCAGAAGCCTTTTATTTGTGAGAAAAAATTAGAACATCAGTTTTCTATGTTGGATTCTCAGAATGGCCTAATTTTTTAACCTGGCATTGGCTAGCAGTAACTTTCCTCGTGTTTGCAAACAAAGCAGTACAATAAATCTGGACACTGTCCATGAACAGAACAATAAATTTTCGTCTTTCCCCCGAAGATACTTTCATGGCAATAGCAAGACTCATCGTAGTGAAATAATTTTAAAATGTGGGCTAGGTTTTTGGGTTAACAAAAACTTAAGTTTGTTACTCATTTTCAGTGGCAATATTAATTTTAGCAGCATGTCATATAGAAACCAAATTCTCTTCATGCTCTTTAAATCACATGTTAAGACATCCATCTAAAACATACCTGAAAATTTGCTTGGGTTATTGAAGAAATCTCTGTAAGTTCGGGAATTTTCATGGTGGACTGGTGGTAATTGTGTGAATACTTCCAATTTTGAAATGTTTAGAAGTTGTTTTTACTCGAGATAGCCTAGCGCCGAGAGTCATAATCTGCAAGCCGTTTTTCTTCTTTCTTATTTAGGACACAAAAGGGAGGTCGGGCTCCCAGGCGTTCCTAGTGGACACTGGGAATAAGAATTGTTACGTCTTTCATTGTATGCAAATGAGACTCGTGATGAGCATGTGGTTTATTTTCGGCGATGAATGGGGTGATGCGCATAGTTGATAATGTGCTGGCTTTTTGGCAATATGTAATTTTCCCAGAATTGAGGCCCTTGAGTTTTGTGTATTCATACACACATATTAAAAAGCAAATACCCTGAAGAATACTCAGCTGCGATGAAGTAGGATGTGACAATATTATAGCGGAGGAAATCCTTTTTTGTGGTTTATTGAGGCATTACATTGCTCAGAATATTGAAGCAACTACTGGAACTCTACAGTTAAATAGATTCGATATTGCAGATTCACTTTGTTGTATGTATTTAATTGATAGATTTTCGTAGCTGTTAAAATGTGAAGTCATGTTGCACTTTATAAATACTTGAGATATCAATGATTTAATCTTCAACTACTAGAAGCAACTTCAACTACTCATCTGACGTCACGTATTTGTCATGGATGTGTTTATAAGGGTATAAAGCTTTGTACTTTACTGTCATGCACTATACTTGCAGTACTTCATCGACCAGTGGAAACTGCTAGTCTACACATTGAACTAGTCTCTTTGTTTTCAAAGTTCTCTAGTTTGGGAAGTGTGTATTTTTTTTTCATACTGAAGTCTTCATATATGTTTCCTTGATGCGTAGATTTGCAAATTCTCGGTCAGTCTTTTTCTTGTGTTATTGCCTTTGAGTGGAAGATTGCTTGAAATTACAGCATTATTGCCCAGACATCGATGAAAATTTTCACTTACGATTTATAAACTGTAAGGATTGAACTATAATCTTTTTCCAGTTTACGTTTAGTCTGACTATTCTTTGTACCATAAAAATTTGATTATCAAAAAGTGAAAGAGTAGTATTTCCTCTCATATGTGGGATTGGGATGGTTTAGGGCGTAAAAAACCTTGCGGTTAATAACGTACCTCTAGAGTGTGGTCTAGACGTACAAACGTGAACCTCAAACTGCAAACCTGACAGCAAGGCACTGGTCACGTGACTTCTTGACGTTCCCAATTCGTGGGAAATGCCGAAAAACCTCGATCTTAAGGTCGCTATTAATGAATAACAGCTTCTCTGTTGAGCAAGCTATCAGTTATTTTACTCTTTCCGGAGTTTCAAAACAAGTTAATACAGGGTTCGCACAGTCTTGAAAAGTCCTTAAATTTTTGTGCAAGTCCTTGAATGTTCTTTAACTTTAAATGTAGTGGCCTGGAAAGTGTTTTTTGTTGCTTTTTGGTTGTCCAAGACAGAATATAAATCATAGCTCAGAGAATTTAACGGTTATTTACACAAAGTGCTCTATGCAATAATTAGATTTAAGACAAATTAAGACAAGTGAACTGAAAAATGTATAGAAGTTGGTGAAGCAAACAGTTCAAGCCTTATTAGAATAGACTGGGAAGGTGCATTAATGTATTCTCCGTGAAATTATATTCCTAGTAGGTGCTCCTTGAAAGTCTAATGTGGCCCTTGAAAAGTTCTAGAAAAGTCCTTGAAAAAGGGTTGCGTTTTTTGGATGAACCCTGAAGTATTATTGTTTGCATTGATCATCTTATATCTACTGTCGGCTAAATACTTTTTTTTACGGCTTATGCAATAGTTTTCTTTAATACATTGTCATCAGCTCATAAGTAAACTTCCGTTTATCTAGCTGTTGCTTTATTAGACATTTGATTCATCGTAATTTGGTCATATTCTAAGCCTTCTGGTAAGATGTTTTAAGTGAAATGAAGTAGTGAAAGTTCACATGGTGTTTAGTTTGAATGCAACTGACTCTTTTGCAGATGACATTGGTGTAGTCAGTAGTGTAAGGTATCACCTCTATGGTTGATTATTGACTCAGTATTAACATGAATGAAAAGAATTTTTCTCATTTTATCGCTGAAAAAAAATTATCTTTTGCATAATAATATAGTGCAACAACATTTTCAACACAAAATTAATATTCTTTCTAGAGGGAACCCAACCAAGTTGAATAATTACGGAAATTCCAAGGGGGTATTGAGCAAAAGTGCCCTTGGTGGAGAGGTATGGATATTTTCTGGAACTACACAATCTTCAAGCAACCTTGAGTTAACCCTTTAAGAGTGTCTTGTCTAATCAAACAGGGAGGAAAAAAGTCAAACTGGGTCAATTTTAGCCATTTGAAACACTAAACTCTATACCAACCAGCAACTCTGCGTGAGAATTTGTTCTGTGGTTGCACGTGACATAACGTGTGTTTGAAGAGATGGAGAAGATGGAGACACAGATTCGGTGCAGGCAATATGTGAGTTGCAGAGTCACTGTAGTAATGCAACACAATTCTTTGCAGAGTTATATTTTGATTGTGTAAGTGTTTTGGGGAAGAAAAAAAATCGAACGCACTAGAGTTGTGGTACAGACTCTTTATCTAGAAATAAGGAATTTGACATTAGTAATTTACTAATGATGACGGCCGAAGTTATACCGCATTAAGGATGAAAATTAGGCTATTTTGAGACTCCGACCTTACTTTTTTTCTAAAATAAAAGGCTTTTTGTGAGAACAATTTTCATTAGATAACTTAACTACTTAAAAGGTATCTATGGACAAAAAATGAAGGAAATCGATTTTTTAACTCCTGCCACTCAATGCTTGATATTTCCTGACCGTCACTCTAAGTAAGTGAGACAGAGACATTCACAGACTGAGTTAGAGATGTCCAGATGGAAACACTGTCAATCAGATTGATCACATCATCATAAATAAGAAATGGTTGAGGCCTCTACTGGATGTCAAAGTCCTTTGCGAATCAGATGTTGGCGACCACTACTTGCGGGTTGAAATTATAAGCAAACCAAACCACCAGGCAGTAGCACAAAGTATTTGACATCAAGCTCTGTGTCCCTGAGGTTAAAAGGCAGTTCACTATTGAGCCTAGAAATCGCTTCAGTGCACTTGAAATTGAAGATGGAGAAGATCAGGACATTGTTAAAACAACCTGGAGTGACTGTCATCGTAAAAGTGTGTCATGAAACCACAGAGAGTGTCCTCGACTTTAGAAGGAAGAAAAATAAGCAATGGATAACACCTGAGACATGGAGAAAAATTGATGAGAGGAGAAAAGCCAAAGGGAACCTGCTATGTGCCCTACACTGATCCTGCAAGTAAATGACGTATATAAGATCCAAGATAAATAGGTTAGGAGGAGTACCCAAAGGGACAAGAGCCGAGCCTTTGTGGTGGTGCTAGCTAGTGAAGTAGAGAAGGCTGCAGCTAAGGAAGACCTCAACACTCTTTACAAGATAACTTAAAGCAGTTAAGTGGACAGAGTAACCCAGTCAAAAATATGGAAGGGAAAATGATAACAACTGAAATGGAAAAGGCTTCAAGATGGGTCCAGCACTTCAAAGATGTGCTTAACAGGCCAGAGTTTAATGACATTGCAGACCCACACCCTTCAGATTATCTCAATATTAACCACAACCAACCCTCTCAGGTTGAAGATGAGACTGCAACCAAGGCAATGAAGAATGGAAAAACTCCAGGCATTAATTCACTTCAAGCAGAAAAGGCCATTTGCACTAAGAGCTCATGTGACATCATTTTTATGGAAAAGAAAGTTATATGATTTTGCCTTCAAAAAACCATCAGTGGGTCATATCTTAAACAAAATAATAGTGATTTAGTTTTTCAAACCCGCACCATTTTCGTAAAATGAGTAAGTTCGTAGCTGGTCACGTGACCAAACTAATTTTGAAAACTATGAAATACCTCTTTCTGAACAGAAATTTTGCACTTAAACTTCAAGGAAATTGTTGAAAAGATGATGTGGAAACGTTTTCAGCACATCTGAGCGTAACTGTCAAACATTTTACAAGACAGAAGCAAAAAGTAGTTTTGGCGGCCATGTTGGAGGGCAAGAGAATGCCCTCCAACATGGTGGCCAGTACAAATCATACTACTTTGTTGAAAAATCAAAGTGCCATAAAATATCTTCCTTAAATGCGTTTTCTCTCAAATTTCGGGTGTAGATAATTTCTGTACTCCATCAATTTTGGACATCAGCAAGATTCCAACTCATTGTTTAAAGAAAGCATTGGTCACGTGACCTCTTAGTACAAGTGGCCTATTACTAAACTCAGATGGTTCTTTCTGATATCTTTGCTAAGATCTGAAACCATGAAGTTATTCCTAAAGACTGGAGCATCGGCCTTATAATTGTTCAAGATTTTGAAGATAGGGGACCTCAGCAATATTATTGCGAAAACTGGTGAGGCACAGCACCTCTTTAAATTCCCAGCAAGGATTGATATTGCCATAGATTGAAAGTTGAGGCAGGAATAGGCTGGATTTCATTAAGGCCGTGGCTGCATAGATCAAGTCTTTGCTCTCCTTAACAATATTGAGCAGTGAATTGAATGGAATCATTCCTTGTTTATGAACTTCATTGACTTCATCTAGTCTGATGTATGACAAGGTTGTATTCTCTCTCCAATCTTGTTTCTAGTAGCCATCGACCGGGTGATTCATGAAACAACCTCAGACCGTCCCTATGGAATCCAGTGGACTTGTGTTCTCACATTTGTTAGACCTTGATATTGCCGATCGATGAACTGGCAGTCATTTTGGCCGCTCTTAGTCATCTCTACGAAAAATGCAACTCACTAAGCAATTTTGCCCTAAGTGAGAAGTAAGTGTTAATGTTGGCTTAGGGTAGGGGTAGGTGCACACAGGAAGTCCCAGATGCCCAGAGGGACATCACAGTCCACCTTAACAAAACTAGAGGTGCTTTCAGTAGACTTTGCAACATCTGGAAGTCTAAACAATACAGACTCAAAACTAAGATCAGGCTTTACAACAGCAATGTCGAGGCTGCTCTTTTATGTGGCTCTAAGTGCTGGAGATGTCTTTCATGACAGTGGCCTTCACAGGATCTGCAATATCAATAAATTGACCTCGCTCCCAATGTGTGGCTTCATAGCTCAGTTGGTAGAGCAACGCACCGGCAACGCGGAGGTCACGGGTTCGAATCCTGTTGAAGCCCTGATTTTTTTCAGGCTTCTTCTTTCCAATTGCTTAAATTGGAAAATTTACTGCGATGATCATTCTTCACTCTCATCTACAACCGCAGTTCAAAAATGAATTATTACCGGGGCCCAGCCGAAGGCTGGCACCGGTCTTAAAATGCAGACCGTCCGTTTTTTCAACGTTACATTGTTAGGGATATATCGCTGACTGAGATATATCGCTGGCTCATTGAAATCTTATCCGCCATTTTGAAAAGAAGAGCCATGGAGGACAGTCAAGAGAAAGATTATAGCTTTTTTGGGGAACGACACGTTCCCCCAACCCAACTAGTTTATGAGCGAAAATTTAAGAGTGAATATTTGGAGAGACAAATTTACGAGCGATCACTTCTGAGACTGAACCTTCCATCGTGAAACTTATCGAGAAATTGAGTGAACCTTCCATCGTGAAATTTATCGAGAATCAAAGCGAACACTTATCAAAATTTGTCTTCAAAAAGATTTCAATGATTGACATACCGAAGACTTCAAAGCTCCATCGCTATGTTAATAAGGTGAGAAAACTTTATCATGCACGATATAAATGTAATAACAAACGCGATCCAAAGATAATTAACTTAAATAAAATGGCTATACCCAAGAAAGCTTATTTGTTGTCTTTCTTTAGCAGGCATTATCACAGGATAATGAAACTAAAAATAATGTAAAGCACGTCGATCTTTATCATTGTTTTCTTGCAATTGTGTGAGTCATATGACCAATTATGTGAATTTCAAACTAAGTAAAGATGTTGAGAAGAATCCAGGACCTACTCAATACAACACTGATCATCATGAAGTAATAATTAGACCTTCTATGCAAAATCACAGCTCAACATTGGTTGAGGTCTCACTAGAGACTTTACCATGGTAAAAAGGGCTTTACTATGGTAAGTCTCGCAACGTCTTCTTTACCGTAGTAAACCTGACAGGTCCACTTAAAAAGGCATTTGAAACTTTCCAGGCGTTTTTCCTCGCGTGATCGGTAACGTGAGAGTGAAAAGTAAAACAAATGATGACCTGCTATGAGAGCTGACTAAACTGAAATTACTGAACTGTAACTTCCTGAGCGTGACCCTCACAAGTGTTCAAAGATGCTTCAATGTGAGAGAGTATTATTTTCTGTTGTGAGCATTTTGCTTTTAATTCTGCTGCTCAGACGAGCAAGGAGAATGCGCTCCCTTATTACCTACCTTGGTTTCGAATACGAAGTTAGTGAAGATGTTTTAGTGACAGGTTTATTGATTACTCATCGAAGACGTATTCTTAGAGAAAGAGCGGCATTGCGAAGGCAAGCGTGGGTTTAACCTCGACCCCAGGAATGGTTTGAAGAAATGTACAGAAACAGAAACCTTCAAGCACTGTGGAAAAAGCAATCACCGATGTTCTAAAGCTATTCTGTTATGTGACCCTTTTTGAAACTACTTTCCTCAAAAATCATGACAAACTGTCAACAAAACAAACAAAGTTTAGATAGACTAGAGATATACCCACCTATTTTTTTTGGTAACCAGATGGTTATCGGTGATGGGTCATCTTTGTTCTTTCCGCGGTAGTCATGGAAATTAACCAGGGTAGAGTTTACCATTGTAAACTGAAAAATGCCGGTCACACTTACGGCGCCGTTTACTATGGTAAACTTGAGTTTACTATAGTAAACTTTCTCTAGTGTGACCTCAACCAATGCAGTTGAACTCTCCTATTTCCTCTGAGAATTTGATGCAGTCAAGATTAGGTGCACTTTGTTTACAATTAATAGATGTTGGCGGTGCAGGTGATTGTTTCTTTAGATCTGTATCACATCAATTATATGGCAAAAGCAACCATCACATGCATATACGTACTGCTGGGGTTCAATTTATGAGAGACAATCCTGAGAGATTTATTGAGAGCAATACCGAAAATTCATGGATAAGATATCTGAATAATATGTGTATTCAAGGTACATGGGCTGATGCACTTATCATTCAAGCAGTTGCAGAAATACTACTGTTTACCCAGTTCAGGAAAGAAATACTTCCTCTACAATAATTACTATAGGCCATATTGATGAATGCCACTATGTATCAACCACTGCCTTACAATCAAGTGCCTCCATTTCAATGTGCAATGAATTAACAAATGATACTCAGTCATCAATAAATAAGCATTTTATTATGTCTGTATATAACACTGGATGACATTTTTTACAGTGCAAGACAGCAATCCATGACCACAAAGATCTATTTCAAAAATGTCTTATGTCTGTTATCATTTCAAATTCACAGTATTTTCGCAAAAAATAGATAAATGTGATTAATAAATCTCAATGATAAACCTGATGATAACGTACTTGAGAAAATGTGAAATTGTGATAATTCTGTAACAAACTTCTTTGCAAACTTTGTCATTACCATTCAACCCAAAACTGTCAGTGATTTTTGCTTTTTCACTCAAACTTAAAAACAAATGAAAACCTTATACAGATCACACTTATTGACATCACAGTGTTACTAAAAACACTACTATAACACAGACCGTTAGCTGTAATAACACTGAACAAACTTACAACAACATCCTCCTTTCTCATGCATTTTGTTGCTTTTCTTCTGCATGAGTTAATTCAGACTAAGTATTAGCCTCCACAGAGGAGGGGGGAGGGGTGCGAGAGGTAAACTATATCTATGCAATCCCGTATCCCACTGGGCCCCGGTAAGTTCCACGTAGTGGTTCTAGTTTCATATACTTCACATCAACAGGAGGGCATTTTGCATGCGCATGCGTGCATCCGCTGAACGACAATAGCGTGGGCGCATCAAATCTGATGGCGGGAAATCGAAAACTCGCGTAAAGGTACGGTCCTTTTAAAAGCCATTTTGTTGGTGCTTTGAACACCGTACTTTCCTACAAAAAATATTCTCCGTGACAAAAATCGGACGTTTTCTACGCGGGTTTTTCACTTGTAGATTTTTCAGCAGTAGGTTTTCTTGGCCCTTTAAAGTCTTTTCAAGACTCAACGCCAAAAAGTCATGTTCATGTGTAAGTCGAATTTTTACTGGCAAAGCAATGCATTTCTATGGTTTGATTTCCAAACTCGTGGGTTTTGCATCGTAGCAATGTTCAGCTGTTTTACATGTAAGACTTAAAGCGAAAAAAAAATTACCACGCGAGGTTTAGTTATTAGCGCGCTGTCTCATGTTAAACTGATCACGGAGACACGCGTTTATATATGCCACAAAAACATGAAATCTATGGGATTTTTTACAGTTTTTCGGAAGTTTTTGCGGAAAATTTTATAAAAAGTATTCTACAAGAAATGAACTTAGAATGGATTTAGTGTGAGACAGCAACAATTACGAGTGATTATGTACTACATAAGCACTTGAGCATTTCATAAGCTCAGTTGCAGACAAAACGAATGCACATACCCCACAAAAACGAACAATACTTTTATTTTTCTTTAACTTTAAAAGATACAGAGATTGTTCCCAAGCTACAGTATTTTGAAGAGACTCTTGAGTAACAGCTCCTGTGTTCCATAATCGATTTCTTGTTATTTATCTATATTTGATGACAGTAGTGATCCATTCAAAACAGAGAATGGCCATCACTCCATAAATCTAACTGACGATGTTGTTCACCTTCAAAGCCTGTTTAAACATAAGACAAGAAGTTTGTTAAAGGGGTGCATATAATGCTGTTTCCTCAAAAAATAAATGCTACTTCTAGAGGACCCAAATGAGCTGGTATGCGACAACAAACATTACACAAATGGATGGAGTGAATTTGTCTGTTATTAATGTTTCTGTTGGGAGCTTTTTATTGTATCCAGATGAACCCCTTATGTAAGTTGTACATCATGGAAGAATTATATAGCAGAAACTGATGCATTAAACAAGAATGTGGTTCAATACAGAGGAGAAGCTGTTCTCATTCAACATCATTTGTGAATTAAATGTCTCACAAATTAGCATATCAACAAATGTAGTATCCACAAATGGTATCATTTACGAATAAATGCAATTTTTTTGCAACAGAGGCCAGGATTTATTTCAAAGGTGTATTGATAACGTTTCATTTCGTGCTATTTTGGGGTTGGGGAGTTAGGCTAGATTTTCTTTAAAACGCCAAAGTGTTATATTTATTTGCATAATGAAATGTAAACAAACAGTGTATCATCAAAATAAGGTGGAAAAATCAAAATTCAATCCGATTGCTGTAATTTGTTTCCTTTGTATAACTAAATGATAGAATATTCTTATTTTCAAAACACAGTCTTACTGGCATCATTATATTGATTTAAATTTATAGTTGAAGTGCGTGTATTTTATTTCTCAACGAAGACGTACCGGTGAAAAAAGCTAAAATTACTACAGAAGGCGATTTTTCACAGCTTTCGTCAAAGCGCCATTTATTCGCGGAAGTATTCTTAGTTACATTAATCATTAACTTAATTTGGGGAGAAAGGCAAGATTTCGAGATAAACAAGCCAGCGAAAGGGTGAAAAACAGTTTCACGGCAGAATGGACACTTAATTAACCACTGTATTTGTGAAACGATTAAGTTCGATTTTAGAGTTACACTATTGAGAAGAATTAAGTGTCTGTAGGATAATTGTTTAACGAAAAATTAGCATACTGACCTTTTCCTCCTGCTCAAAAAATGTGCACGAAATGTTAGGTCGTAAGAACATTCAGCCGCCATCTTGTCTTCGAGGCACTGTTTTACGAAAAGAAAGACTGTCCTCTCAAGGGCGACAGCGAGGCTACAATAAACTCACTTTTATCGTAGAAATACCTCGATACCTTAAAGAACATGTCTGTGTAACGTAGCACCCAATACACGTCATTCAGCTCCAGAAAACAGCCTGCAAATGCTGGTACTATACGTAAACAATTCACATAAAATGCCTCTGTGGCACCTCAACAGCCCAAATTGACGCATGCGCAGACAAAATGCCCTCCTGTTCTTCACATCAATATCTACTGGCTTGACAAGATCACTAATGGGGAACTGTTTAAGAAGACAGACAGTAAGAATATGTCTCTCAAAATTAAGAACCGCAGACTTTGATAGCTTGGTCATGTCCTAAGGATGCCTAGTAACAGGATATCCAAAGTGTTCTTGAGATGGAATCTGGGAAGACCAAAAGAGGCCAGCCAAAAACCACCTGTTGGAGAAGAGTGATGAAAGAGCTGGAGGAGATGGGTGTAACATGGGGCAAAGTGCAGACCAAAGCTCTGGACAGGGTTAAGTGGCAATGTTGGACATGATGAGCGAGGGTAGAGGAAATTTGATTATTTTTAATTGGGAAAATTAACCTCCATACCAAAGCACAGGCATCCCTGATTAATAAAACAACCTGATAGTTACTTTCCATACAACACAGGGTAACCAAATGAGATACCTCAATATCACACAAAACAACCCAATAGGACAATTAGTTGGTTAAAGCATTCAATCAGCAAAACATGAAAACCAAAACCAACAGCAACAGCATCAGCTGATCAATGCAATTAGAAAGAAGAATATTTTCAATTCATCAAACCGGAGGAAAAAAAAAATCACTCTGTGATAGGAGCACTTTAAAGAAATGAATCACTTTCAGTAAATTTACAAGCACTTATTTTGAAAGGTTAATTCAGATGTTTTAAACAAAAACAAGGGAACGATGATTTGTCAAACAAAGATTGTAGCCATTCATACACATAACAAGAAGTGGATAGAGTAACCATGCTTTTGCATCATAACAAGAGGATAGAGTAACCATTTATACACATCATAGCAAGTGGTTAGAGCAACAAGGATAGCAAACAAATGGATAGTCGCGTGTAACATGCAGACACATCCTAACAAGTGGATATAGTAACCACTATGTACAACAATATTGACCAATAGATACCGTCAAAAACTATGATGTTTGAAGCTCCCCTTATTGCTGTGTGGTCATCTCAACCACAGGGGACCAGCATAAGCTGATTGAGTTACTTTAACAGGCATACACATACACATCATAACAAGTGGATAGAGTAACCACTATGCACAAGAATACTGAACTGTGATGTTTGAAGCTACCCTTATTGCTGTGTGGTCATCTCAACCACAGGGCACCCTTTAAGCTGATTGAGTGACTTTAACATTTATACACATCATAACAAGTGGATATAGTATCCACTATGCACAACAATACTGAACTGTGATGTTATTGCTGTGTGGTCATCTCAATCACAGGGTACCCACATAAGCTGATTGTGTCACTTTAACATGTATACACATCATAAAAATTTTATAGAAAAACATAGAGTAAGCTGTGGTCATTTCACTCATACACTTAAAGAGGTAGAATTAGTTTTTTTCTTAAGATATCACTTTTTTCTTCTCTATTAGCAATCCTACACACACGGATCAGAAAATATTAAACAACTTTCATATTAATCTCGATTATTCTTTTGAATTCCAGTCAGGATTGAAAAGAATGCCAGTAGTTGAATCAAAATTGGTTTTAAATTGCATACGATTACAAAATTAATGCTGGTTAGGAAATTTCAATGTGATACATACTGAATGCTGAAACATATAGGCACTTCAATCACCTAATTCAATTCCATATAATTTCCATTTATCGGTTGGCGATGGAATGATGATCTGACTCTTTGACCTGCAGTTAAATCAATGATCACATACATCCACATAGAAAAGGAAAAAACGAAAAGATTATTTGGTTGTTACTTGTTTCATATTTTATTTATGTACATAAAACAGATATCAGCAACTAATATATTGCATGTTTTTTTATCCAGCTAGCTGTGATGCAATATCTTGGAATTTTTTGGTCAACAAGAGGATTAAACTTCTACTTATTATATTGGTGAGTTTATTATTTATGAATTTGTTTTCCTAGGGTCCCACTTTCGGGTGATAAGTTAGGACTTTTGAGACAATTTTTCCTTGCTTGCCTATAGGTTTTTCCTGTTAACTAAACTGGAAAATTCATCAAAACAAACAGTTTAGAGATTCATTCTTTTTTTAGTTACATACCACGTAGCAATTAAGTTAATTTCGTATCTCTTTCTCAGGCAACGCTTGCGTGGCCTAGTGGATAAGTTCTCTTTCTTTAAATTAATCGCATGTCGACCGCTTCTTCCCTGTCGCTGTTTAATTTAGTTTGGATGATTTGTGGGGGTTGTTTAGCTCCTGGTTGAATTTGTTGTTGTTGGGTGTTTTGCTTTTTTTCTTCAAGTTCTGAGAAAAACTTTGACTTAATTTTTTTTGGCCTTTTTGTTTTCTTCTTTTTAACCAGTACGAGAGTTCTAATATTTTACTCTCTTTTGCTGGTTAAAAAAAGAGGGGAAAAAAAGGCGAAAAAAAATTTTAAGTCGAAGTTTTTTCTTAGAATTTGAAGAAAAAGAAGCAAAATGGCCCGACAACGGGGGTTCAACCGGGGGCTGAACCCCCTTGATAAGTCACTCAAACTAAATTAAACGGCGGCAGGGGGGAGCGGCCGCCTTGTGTTTAATTTAATGAAAGTGAGCTTATCCACTAGGCCACGCAAGCGTTGCCTGAGAATGAGAGGCGAAATTAACCTAGAAGTAGGTACAGGCTCTATTGTTCTCGGTGAATAACGTTGATTAGTCATAATTTATTCACATCCCGCGCGGAATGTCTTGTTATTTGAAATTCAAAGTAGAAAAGCAACAAACAACAATCTCTTGAATATTTCCAACTTAAACGGCACCAAAAAGCAGTTGTTTTTTGAAAACTTAAGCAGAGTAAGTGTTTTTTTACTAGTTGCTTGTATGACTGAATAACTTTTTAAAGAACAAGCTGTTGTTTCTGCAGTTTTATTGAGAATGTTCTTGTTGCGTTAAGTAGTTACTATTTATTCATGTCCCGTGCAGAATGTTACCTTAGAAAACTTAAATATTCCAAAACGATTTGTGCATGTATTTATTTTGATCACGTTTTGCTGTTCTAAAACCGCTTTCGTTTGTTTTTTTCCCAGGTGCTATCGTGCGAATACTGATTGAAGAGAAGGACGAAGAGAAACTGTTTTAAGACTGTCGATAGCCAAGAAGACTCAAGTGTTGTTGTAGAAATAAAGTTTATTTGAATGCTTTGAAGACGTCAAGTGTATTGTTTGTACTGTTAAGATCGCAAGAGTGAAGAGAAATTTTTGACAAGTGTCAAAGACTAGTATAGTACTGTATAAGAGTGAAGAGAAATTTTTGACAAGTGTCAAAGACTAGTATAGTACTGTATAAGAGTGAAGAGAAATTTTTGACAAGTGTCAAAGACTAGTATAGTACTGTATAAGAGTGAAGAGAAATTTTTGACAAGTGTCAAAGACTAGTATAGTACTGTATAAGAGTGAAGAGAAATTTTTGACAAGTGTCAAAGACTAGTATAGTACTGTATAAGAGTGAAGAGAAATTTTTGACAAGTGTCAAAGACTAGTATAGTACTGTATAAGAGTGAAGAGAAATTTTTGACAAGTGTCAAAGACTAGTATAGTACTGTATAAGAGTGAAGAGAAATTTTTGACAAGTGTCAAAGACTAGTATAGTACTGTATAAGAGTGAAGAGAAATTTTTGACAAGTGTCAAAGACTAGTATAGTACTGTATAAGAGTGAAGAGAAATTTTTGACAAGTGTCAAAGACTAGTATAGTACTGTATAAGAGTGAAGAGAAATTTTTGACAAGTGTCAAAGACTAGTATAGTACTGTATAAGAGTGAAGAGAAATTTTTGACAAGTGTCAAAGACTAGTATAGTACTGTATAAGAGTGAAGAGAAATTTTTGACAAGTGTCAAAGACTAGTATAGTACTGTATAAGAGTGAAGAGAAATTTTTGACAAGTGTCAAAGACTAGTATAGTACTGTATAAGAGTGAAGAGAAATTTTTGACAAGTGTCAAAGACTAGTATAGTACTGTATAAGAGTGAAGAGAAATTTTTGACAAGTGTCAAAGACTAGTATAGTACTGTATAAGAGTGAAGAGAAATTTTTGACAAGTGTCAAAGACTAGTATAGTACTGTATAAGAGTGAAGAGAAATTTTTGACAAGTGTCAAAGACTAGTATAGTACTGTATAAGAGTGAAGAGAAATTTTTGACAAGTGTCAAAGACTAGTATAGTACTGTATAAGAGTGAAGAGAAATTTTTGACAAGTGTCAAAGACTAGTATAGTACTGTATAAGAGTGAAGAGAAATTTTTGACAAGTGTCAAAGACTAGTATAGTACTGTATAAGAGTGAAGAGAAATTTTTGACAAGTGTCAAAGACTAGTATAGTACTGTATAAGAGTGAAGAGAAATTTTTGACAAGTGTCAAAGACTAGTATAGTACTGTATAAGAGTGAAGAGAAATTTTTGACAAGTGTCAAAGACTAGTATAGTACTGTATAAGAGTGAAGAGAAATTTTTGACAAGTGTCAAAGACTAGTATAGTACTGTATAAGAGTGAAGAGAAATTTTTGACAAGTGTCAAAGACTAGTATAGTACTGTATAAGAGTGAAGAGAAATTTTTGACAAGTGTCAAAGACTAGTATAGTACTGTATAAGAGTGAAGAGAAATTTTTGACAAGTGTCAAAGACTAGTATAGTACTGTATAAGAGTGAAGAGAAATTTTTGACAAGTGTCAAAGACTAGTATAGTACTGTATAAGAGTGAAGAGAAATTTTTGACAAGTGTCAAAGACTAGTATACTACTGTATAAGAGTGAAGAGAAATTTTTGACAAGTGTCAAAGACTAGTATACTACTGTATAAGAGTGAAGAGAAATTTTTGACAAGTGTCAAAGACTAGTATACTACTGTATAAGAGTGAAGAGAAATTTTTGACAAGTGTCAAAGACTAGTATACTACTGTATAAGAGTGAAGAGAAATTTTTGACAAGTGTCAAAGACTAGTATACTACTGTATAAGAGTGAAGAGAAATTTTTGACAAGTGTCAAAGACTAGTATACTACTGTATAAGAGTGAAGAGAAATTTTTGACAAGTGTCAAAGACTAGTATACTACTGTATAAGAGTGAAGAGAAATTTTTGACAAGTGTCAAAGACTAGTATACTACTGTATAAGAGTGAAGAGAAATTTTTGACAAGTGTCAAAGACTAGTATACTACTGTATAAGAGTGAAGAGAAATTTTTGACAAGTGTCAAAGACTAGTATACTACTGTATAAGAGTGAAGAGAAATTTTTGACAAGTGTCAAAGACTAGTATACTACTGTATAAGAGTGAAGAGAAATTTTTGACAAGTGTCAAAGACTAGTATACTACTGTATAAGAGTGAAGAGAAATTTTTGACAAGTGTCAAAGACTAGTATACTACTGTATAAGAGTGAAGAGAAATTTTTGACAAGTGTCAAAGACTAGTATACTACTGTATAAGAGTGAAGAGAAATTTTTGACAAGTGTCAAAGACTAGTATACTACTGTATAAGAGTGAAGAGAAATTTTTGACAAGTGTCAAAGACTAGTATACTACTGTATAAGAGTGAAGAGAAATTTTTGACAAGTGTCAAAGACTAGTATACTACTGTATAAGAGTGAAGAGAAATTTTTGACAAGTGTCAAAGACTAGTATACTACTGTATAAGAGTGAAGAGAAATTTTTGACAAGTGTCAAAGACTAGTATACTACTGTATAAGAGTGAAGAGAAATTTTTGACAAGTGTCAAAGACTAGTATACTACTGTATAAGAGTGAAGAGAAATTTTTGACAAGTGTCAAAGACTAGTATACTACTGTATAAGAGTGAAGAGAAATTTTTGACAAGTGTCAAAGACTAGTATACTACTGTATAAGAGTGAAGAGAAATTTTTGACAAGTGTCAAAGACTAGTATACTACTGTATAAGAGTGAAGAGAAATTTTTGACAAGTGTCAAAGACTAGTATACTACTGTATAAGAGTGAACATTTGTGTCTAGTTTAAACAAGTAAGTATTTAAACGACTAGTTGAAAATAGAAACTAGTATTTGAATATTGTATGAAAGCAAAGAAGTTACTTTGTAGAAAGAATGAGAAACTTCTTTACTTTCATACAGTATTTAAATACTAGTTTGTATTTTCAACTAGTCGTTTAAATACTTACTTGTTTATCCTCGCGAAAATAAACTTTATTTCTTTTACAAGCTTTGATGCGTCATTTATTGACTGAGAGAATATTAATCTTCTATAATTTCTAGAGAAGAATCTTCAATATCAGCTTTCCTCTTGTAAACTTCTTAGTGGACCACTACAAAAACAAGAGAGAGAAAATCCAAGTCAAAAAAAAATTCGCAGTATTGCGTTGTGTTTACCAGCTAAAACAACTGAAATATTCTAAAATGCGATAAACATTCTTCACGGACTGAATAAATTATGACTAATCAACGTTATTCACTGAGAACAATAGAGCCTGTACCTACTTCTAGGTTAATTTTGCGTCTCCTTCTCAGGCAACACTTGCGTGGCCTAGTGGATAAGTTCGCTTTCTTTAAATTAAACACAAGGCGGCCGCTCCCCCCTGCCGCCGTTTAATTTAATTTGAGTGACTTACTGAGGGGGTTCAGCCCCCGGTTGAACCCCCGTTGTCGGGCCATTTTGCTTTTATTTTCTTCAAATTCTAAGACAGATTTTGACTTAAAACTTTTTTTTCGCCTTTTTTTCTTCTTTTTTACCAAGAAAAAGCGTCGAAAATAAAAGACCTCTCTCTTACTGGTTAACAAAGAAGAAAAAAATAAGCAAAAAAAAATTTCAAGTCAAAAATTTCTCAGAACTTGAAGAAAAAAAAGCAAAAACAGCCCGCCAACAGAGGTTCAATAGGGAGCTAAACCACCTCAACAAGTCATACAAACTAGATTAAACAGCGACAGGGAAGAAGCGGCCGCCATGAGTTTAATTAGAGAACGAACTTATCCACTAGGCCACGCAAGCGTTGCCTGAGAAAGAGACGCAAAATTAACTTAGTTGCTACATGGAGTGTCAGCGAAATGATTCCTGTCACTTGTTGTATGACATGTATTTATTTTCGCAAGGTTGATTGAAATAATTTGGTACCAATAAGTGGTATTAAATGTGTGACCCCCAATAGGTTATAACCTGTGTAAAAAATAACGAAAACTGACTTACATTTTGATTTTAATGCCGTCCCAAATGCCACTTTATTTCTGCACATGCAGCGCATCTGAAGAGGAAAAGAAACAGCTTTTTGATTTTATCTTACACTCTATACAGGTACATGAATTTCAGCTTTCAAAGACGAGAGTGACAACACAAGATTAACACCACAAATTTTATAACATTTGATTACTGAGTATGATTGCTGTTACTGAACTACATTTACCTTGAATGCTTTTTTATTGATTTTGTCAGTATGAGATCTGTCAAAAGGAAAAGACCAGTGTTAAAACATCTATGTTAATCATAACCACTTGAAGAGAGGCCATCCTAATAATAATCTGCAGACTGGTATGATAATGATTATCATTGTATTGCTCCAGGAAGCTTGGTTGTTAGGAACAGGTAAAATCTTAAGAAGAACCTTAGACACCAAAGACTTTACTTTAGGAAAACAAGACCATCTCTCGGTGTGAGACATCCTCCTCCTCATCATCACCATCATCATCATTATTATCATCATAATAGTTATGTTAACAGAAATTTTACACTTTAAATCTGGATATAATTTGAAAACTGACAAGAGTTTTCAACACCCAAAGAAGTCTAATTCACTAAACCACCATAATAACTTAACACTAGGAAGCTTGACATAATGAAAATTTACTTACCCTTTTGAAAGCCTTCATTCTAGCATCAATGCCTGTTGGTTGACATTTTCAGTGAGACATCTACCTGAGAAAAATCAATGTACAGTTTTTATTCTTGGTCCGTCACAATTAACATTCAAGTAAAGACCAAAATAACTGAGGATCATGAGGGGACTTCCCTGTGAAATTACATGCATCTAACTTAAAAAACAATATAAATATGTGGGCTCATACAATAATTGGCTTATTTCTCAGTCATCATATGTACTCTCACTGAGTTATGATTAGATGCTACCTCAATATTGAAGCAGGAAACCAAATCTAATGTTATACCTATTTTTACGGTATAAATTAGAGTTTTCAAAACAGGACACATGTCTGACCTCCACTTTCAACATTTTTTCCTCCGTTTGCGAGGAATCTACACGTCATTTTTTAGGTTACTTGGTAAAGTCTAATGGTGTATTTTTGTTCAGTTGAGTTACCATGCTGTTGGTCACCTGTGCCTTAATCTGTGATGTTATTTGTTGTTAAGACTATTGTGAGTTCCATTGTGCATATGATCTGTCTTAGGATTAGCAGGAAGAGACAATGTACTGTTTGCCAAACTGGAAAAATTTTTTGGAAATAAATCTTTCTTTATGCCTTTTGTACTTATTTCAAAACTGCTGATGTCAGCATTCTGTAATGAATCGAAAAAATGTTTGTGATGAAAAAACTGCTGATGTCAGCATTTTGTAATGAATAGAAAAGTTGGTTTTTAAAAATATTTTGTTGTAATAATTAAATGAGGGAGCCCATTCCTTATAAGCTTGGTGGTTTCCATTGGGCTTCCTCGCTATTAGCTTTTAAATATTTGGAACTTCTTGTTTTGTAAATCTTTATGGCAAGTCAATAAACTGTACTGAAATGAACTGAACTGAAAAGCTGCGTGTTATTTCTTACAATCAAGACCACTAAAAGTTAAATCTAACCTTGCTACCTCAAAGCTGCTTGCCATGCTTCCTTGACCCTACTGGATCCCCTGATAAATCTTGCTAAATTCAATGGACAGTTGACATCAGTTGTCCTGCAACAAAAAAAGGAAAGTTATTAGTTAGCAATAGGAAAACGCACCTTTGCTCAACTTTTTACTTTTTTAAGAGTCCTTGTTTTGTTTACTTTCATGGACAAATTAAATGTAAAGACAACAATATTTCAAAATCTACTCGTTAGAATTCGATGAAATTTGGCAAAATTCTTGTCAATATCGCACTTCAATCATTGAAAACCTGAAACTTGAAGAGAGAATTTTTGTGACACAATCAAATTTCAGATGACAGTTGTTATGTTAAAAATTTCAAAAACTGATCGTTACAATTCGGTTCAGTTGTTCTGAAAAAATGAGGATTTCTCATTGTAGCCTATTTGCAAATTCATAAGAGAATCTAATGACTAGATTTTGCATAAACCTATTGCAAGGAAAAAGGTTCAAGACTGCAATTATGTTTTCGGGTCATCGATGACATTCCAAAGAGGAAAGGGATGGATTTGTGAAAGCAAATGTCAAGTAAGTGATCATTTACATGTACTTGCGGGATTTTTTTTTTTGGCCTTAGATTGTTCCGCGACTTAACAGTTTACTCTCAGTCATTCTCTCAGTCTACATTTTACCCCTGTTCCACAGTCTGCAGTCTTCATTTAACACTGACCGTGTAAATAATATTATTGTATTCACAGAACGGCTTCAATGTTGAGAGAACAATAATGAACTACTTGATTCCATGCAGATTTTAATAATGTTCATCAGTAAGTTAAAGCCTGTTCATCTTTCAGTAGCAACCATACACACAGACCACAAGTTGGTAAAATTAATTTTGAGGTTCAGGGTTTCTAACTTGTTTTGGACCAGGAATTAATTCAAGGACTTTAAAGGCCTGGAATGTTACGTTTGAAAACAAACAACAAAAAAGTCTTCCATCCTGTCGTTGAGTTCTGCTATATGTAAGGACATTTCAAAATAAGTATGGTATATTTGAACAAATACAAACAGATCCAAAATATCTCACCTGTTATTGTTAACTTCGGCACTATTTTCCTCTTTCCGTTTACGCCATCTTTTCAAAACACAAAACAACCTCGTCTACAAAAATAAGCAAATTAACAATATCGCTGTTAAGTGCAGACAACACATGTGTCTCAAAATGTAACCGAATGTGCAGTAAATGGCAAGCTTTATTGTGCAGTATTTGAGCCACATTTGACTTAACTATCTTTTAACTATCTTAGTCGAAGATACATTTGCAACTTCTCTAATTCAAATCCATGAACATAAAACCTTATCACTTTCAAGTAAGCCGTACGTGTCTTGTTAACAAACTGATTCATAATAGAATGTTGCATTTGGTCTTCACAATAAAAAGGCAGCAAAGCCCATTGCTGTTACTCCCCTCCCTCAAGAACTGGCCCAACCCTCTCTGCTTAATGGTGAAAAGGTTAAAAATGTGATGACCTACTCCCCTCCCCCAAGAACTGGCCCAACCCTCTCTACTTAATGGTGACAAGGTTAAAAATGTGGTGACCTACTCCCCTCCCCCAAGAACTGGCCCAACTCTCTGTGCTTAATGATGAAAAGGTTAAAAATGTGATGACCTACTCCCCTCCCCCAAGAACTGGCCCAACCCTCTGTGCTTAGTGATCAAAAGGTTAAAAATCTGATGACCTACTCCCCTCCCCCAAGAACTGGCCCAACCCTCTCTGCTTAATGATGAAAAGGTTAAAAATGTGATGACCTACTCCCCTCCCCCAAGAACTGGCCCAACCCTCTCTACTTAATGGTGACAAGGTTAAAAATGTGGTGACCTACTCCCCTCCCCCAAGAACTGGCCCAACCCTCTGTGCTTAATGATCAAAAGGTTAAAAATCTGATGACCTACTCCCCTCCCCCAAGAACTGGCCCAACCCTCTCTGCTTAATGATGAAAAGGTTAAAAATGTGATGACCTACTCCCCTCCCCCAAGAACTGGCCCAGTCCTCTCTGCTTAATGATGAAAAGGTTAAAAATGTTATGACCTACTCCCCTCCCCCAAGAACTGGCCCAACCCTCTGTGCTTAATGATGAAAAGGTTAAAAATGTGATTACCTACTCCCCTCCCCCAAGAACTGGCCCAACCCTCTGTGCTTAATGATGAAAAGGTTAAAAATGTGATTACCTACTCCCCTCCCCAAGAACTGGCCCCGCCCTCTCTGCTTGATGGTGACAAGGTTAAAAGTGCGGTGACCTACTCCCCTCCCCCAAGAACTGGCCCAGTCCTCTCTGCTTAATGGTGACAAGGTTAAAAGTGTGGTGACCTACTACCCTCTCCAAGAACTGGCCCAGCCCTTTGTGCTTAATGGTGACAAGGTTAAAAGTGTGGTGACCTACTCCCCTCCCCCGAGAACTGGCCCAGCCCTCTCTGCTTAATGATGACAAGGTTTAAAGTGTGGTGACCTACTCCCCTCCCCCAAGAACTGGCCCAGCCCTCTCTGCTTAATGAGATCTAATGATGACAAGGTAAAACATGTGGTGACCTACTCTCCTCCCCCAAGAACTGGCCCAACCCTCTTTGCTTAATGGTGACAAGGTTAAAAATGTGGTGACTTACTCCCCTCCCTCAAGAACTGGCCCGGCCCTCTTTGCTTAATGGTGACAAGGTTAAAAATGTGGTGACCTATTTCCCTCCCCCAAGAACTGGCCCAGCCCTCTGTGCTTAATGATGACAAGGTTAAAAATGTGGTGACCTACTCCCCTCCCCAAAGAACCGGGCCAGCCCTCTGTGCTTAATGATGACAGGGTTAAAAATGTGATGACCTACTTCCCTCCCCCAAGAACTGGCCCAGCCCTCTGTGCTTAATGGTGACAAGGTTAAAAATGTGATGACCTACTTCCCTCCCCCAAGAACTGGCCCAGCCCTCTGTGCTTAATGGTGACAAGGTTAAAAATGTGATGACCTACTTCCCTCCCCCAAGAACTGGCCAAGCCCTCTGTGCTTAATGGTGACAAGGTTAAAAATGTGATGACCTACTCCCCTCCCCCAAAAACTGGCCCAGCCCTCTGTGCTTAATGATGACAAGGTTAAAAATGTGGTGACTTACTCCCCTCCCCCAAGAACTGGCCCAACCCTCTGTGCTTAATGGTGACAAGGTTAAAAATGTGGTGACTTACTCCCCTCCCCCAAGAACTGGCCCAACCCTCTGTGCTTAATGATGACAAGGTTAAAAATGTGGTGACTTACTCCCCTCCCCCAAGAACTGGCCCAACCCTCTTTGCTTAATGATGACAAGGTTAAAAATGTGGTGACCTACTTCCCTCCCCCAAGAACTGGCCCGGCCCTCTGTGCTTAATGATGACAAGGTTAAAAGTGTGGTGACCTACTCCCCTCCCCCAAGAACTGGCCCAACCCTCTCTGCTTAATGATGACAGGGTTAAAAGTGTGGTGATCTACTCCCCTCCCCCAAGAACTGGCCCAACCCTCTCTGCTTAATGGTGAAAAGGTTAAAAATGTGATGACCTACTCCGCTCCCCCAAGAACTGGCCCAACCCTCTCTGCTTAATGATGAAAAGGTTAAAAATGTGATGACCTACTCCCCTCCCCCAAGAACTGGCCCAAACCTCTGTGCTTAATGATGAAAAGGTTAAAAATGTGATGACCTACTCCCCTTCCCCAAGAACTGGCCCAACCCTCTGTGCTTGATGATGAAAAGGTTAAAAATGTGATGACCTTCTTCCCTCCCCCAAGAACTGGCCCAACCCTCTCTGCTTAATGATGACAAGGTTAAAAGTGTGGTGACCTACTCCCCTCCCCCAAGAACTGGCCCAACCCTCTCTGCTTAATGGTGAAAAGGTTAAAAATGTGATGACCTACTCCCCTCCCCCAAGAACTGGCCCAACCCTCTCCGCTTAATGATGAAAACGTTAAAAATGTGATGACCTACTCCCCTCCCCCAAGAACTGGCCCAACCCTCTCCGCTTAATGATGAAAAAGTTAAAAATGTGGTGACCTACTCCCCTTCCCCAAGAACTGGCCCAACCCTCTCTGCTTAATGATAACAAGGTTAAAAGTCTGATGACCTACTCCCCTCCCCCAACAACTGGCCCCACCCTCTCTGCTTAATGATGACAAGGTTTTAAGTGTGGTGACCTACTCCCCTCCCCCAAGAACTGGCCCAGTCCTCTCTGTTTAATGATGACAGAGTTAAAAATGTGGTGACCTACTCCCCTCCCCCAACAACTGGCCCAGCCCTCTGTACTTAATGGTAAGAAGGTAAAAATGCTTTATCTGATTTGGCAATAAAATGCAAGTTACTTTTAAATTTGTTAAAGTACAACTTCTCATTAGATCCATATAATAGATAACACTGACAAATATCCTGTACCTGAACAGTGATGACCTGTCCATGGCATCCCCTCCAATATACTGGGTAAGCTTTGAATGAGAAAACTTTTCCCTTGAGTCATTCATTTCCAGAATTAGGTTGTCCACATCTATCCTTGTCACAATTATACTAGCCTGCACCACAGATGAACCTAAGAAAAAAGATGCGCTTTATTTGAGTGTCAATGTGTTTACCACAAAAGTGCTAATTGGGGATACTATTTTTACGTCACTTAATGGAGTCAGGACTGCCATTTTACATGATCATTTGAACCACATGAAGGTCTACCCACTTGCAGGGAAAAGTCAGTACCTTCACTTCTCAGTTGTTTCAAGACCCTAAGTATTGATCCAGGCCCCGGAATTGAGCCCCAGACCCCTGCTCTGCAGTCAAGTGCTCTACCAACTGAGCTTATCCTGCTGTAGTTAAGTCTGCATCAGTGAGACAACGCCAAAATCCTTGTACTGGGACCCCACCTGTCCACCTGGCCCCGGGTTCCTGAAAAGCCGATTAATCTATCCTCCAATTAGCAGTTAATAAACGATTAAATTTCTTATTCAAGATGGGTTAAAAAGTTGTTCCTGAAAGCGAAAAAAAAAAGGTTTAACAAGTTTTTTATCGCCTGCTTCTTAAAATATGTGGTGCAAAAAATTGGCATGGATTGCGGAGCTGGTGATTGTGAGGAAAACAACACTACAAGAACTTGTAGAGTTGGCGACAGCGCATGGTTTCTTCTCATCTGCCTTTGGAGATCGTCTTTTAGGACTTCTACTAGATATTTGATTGACTCTATGCCAAACTTATATCTTCTACAAAGGTCTTTGTTGGTTGGTTGAGGTCAATTTCTCGCTGTTGGAACTTTCATTCGTGTATTTGTGGGTCAATTTATCAGAACAGTAAATCCGCCATTTTGTTTCTTTTGACAAACTTTTTCCCCTGATTAGCAAGGTAATTGTCCTTGCTATGTGGGTTAAATTTAACACACGGTTTATTCCTAAATCTTAATCATGCTTTCAAGAAGGGAATGTAATCGTGAGATAAAATTTATTTGCTGATTAGTGATATTTAATCCCGGATTAGCACTAATTGGCTTTCCAGGAACCAGAGCCAGGATTTGAGTACGCCCCAAGATTGGCCTATTAAAAAAGGCCAATATGTTTGTTTGGCTGATGGGTTTGAAAGGAAATTCAAAAACACACTTCTGGTTATTAGTTGAGTTCATTGGGGAGTACAGAACAAGGATCTCATTGCTGCTACATTATTGGAACTTAATTTTACATTTTTCGCATTTGTCAAAAATTTGAGAAATCAAAGACTGGTGAATATAAATCCTCGCCAAATTAAACCATATTAATTCAAAACACAGGAAAAATTATTAACATGTAATAGCATCAACTACATAATTATAAACGAGATAAAATTGTTTTGGAATTCTATGAAGATTTCAATAATGTTCATCAGTACATTGGGGACTGTTCATCTTGCAGAAGCAACATTCAGTGAAATTGATATTAAATGTTAAAGGTTTCTAGCTTGTTTTGCACCAAGAAATTGATGCAAGGACTGCAAAATCCTTGAATGCTAAGTTTGAAATAATGAGCAACATTTCCAAATGTCATTCAAAAGGTGTGTACATACCCTGTCATTTGAGTATTCTATTTTTCTGCTCCCTACTCCTAATTTGTTTTCGCTCAATGACTAAAATAATCATCAGGGGACCTCCCTTGGCTTTCTGAGATCAACTCACCACTAACAATTTTGATCTTTCTATAATTATTACCTAATTTACAAAAGTGTTCTTAGTAATCAACTCAAACTGTTTTGTTATCTAGAATCAATATATTATGTATGACAATTATGATACTATGGATTTTAGCTCAAATTGAATGTAATCTTATGTAAGAAAAGGTGGTGTAAATTATATTAATAAAAATGAAGGAATAAATGCTATATGGAGGGATATTGACAAGAGCAAATTAAAAACAGATCCAAATAATTGTACCTTTGAATTATTGCCAGTTGCTGCATTCCCTCTTCTCTTTTTCACATCACAAAACAACCTTTTCTGCAAAAACAAGCAGTAAGCAACACAAAACAGTCTCACTGTTCTAGTCAACAGGTGTCTCAAAATCTGTTCTGCACAGTAACTGGAAAGCGTTATTGTGTAGTGTATTAGACCCCATTCAACCACAAGCCTATACCGTCTGTTAATTAGTTTGCTGTAATTCCTGCATCTTGTCTAAGTGGCTATTTACATGGAGGGAGGAAGATCCTAGCACCAAGAAGATCCTAGAAGCCAGTTCATTCTAGCGATAAATTTCTGATTAAGTCTATTTGTGAGCCAGTGCCGCAATCCTTGTTCTGGAAACCAAGCAGTGTACCAGGGTAAAAAAGCCAATGTTTGTTTAAACAATCTGTTTAAAAGAAAATTGGCAACACACTTACAGTAATTGGTTGAGATTGTGGAGGTCCAGAACAAGGATCTTGGTGCTACTAGCCAACTGTGTTCAGTTTTCAAGCTGTGTACAATTATTGACTGTATTCAGTTGTTCACTTGTGTACAGTTGTTGACAGTTTTCAGTTGTCCAGACAAGTTTAGTTGTGGACTGTATTCAGTTGTTCAGTTGCTGTGTTGACTGTATTCAGTTGACCACTTGTGTATGGTTGTTCACTGCATTTAACTGTCCAGTTGGGTACAACTGTTGACTGTATTCAGTTGCCCAGTTGTGTACAGTTGTTGACTTCAATCAGTTGTCCTGTTGTTGACTGTATTCAGTTGTCCAGTTGTGTGCAGTTGTTGACTGTATTCAGTTGTCCAGTTGTGTGCAGTTGTTGACTGTATTCAGGAGTCCAGTTGCGTCTGGTTAATGACTGTTTTCAGTTGTTCAGTTGTGTACAGTTGTTGACTGTCATCAGTTGTCCAGTTGTGTACGGTTGTTGACTGTATTCAGTTGTCCAGTTGTGTACAGTTCTTGACTGTCATCAGTTGTCCAGTTGTGTACAGTTCTTGACTGTCATCAGTTGTCCAGTTGTGTACAGTTCTTGACTGTATCCAGTTGTCCAGTTGTGTAAAGTTAATGACTGTATTCAGTTGTCCAGTTGTGTATGGTTAATGACCGTTTTTAGTTGTCCAGTTGTATACAGTTGTTGACTAATCAGTTGTCCAGTTGTGTACAGTTGTTGACTGTATTCAGTTGCCCAGTTGTGTACAGTTGTTGACTGTATTCAGTTGCCCAGTTGTGTACAGTTGTTGACTGTATTCAGTTGTCCTGTTGTATACAGTTGTTGACTGTAATCAGTTGTCCAGTTGTGCACAGTTAATGACTATATTCAGTTGTCCCGCTGTGTAAGGTTGTAGATAGTATTCAGTTGTTGACTGTTCTCAGTTGTCCAGTTGTGTACGGCTGTTGACTGTATTTAGTTGTTCGGTCATGTACGGCTGTTGACTGTATTTAGTTGTTCGGTCATGTACCGCTGTTGACTGTATTCAGTTGTTCGGTCATGTACCACTGTTGACTGTATTCAGTTGTCCAGTTGTGTACAGTAAGTTGTTGAGTGTATTCAATTGTCCTGTTGGGTACAGTTGTATCTAGTTGTCCATTCATGTAGGGTTGTCAACTGTTTTCAGTTGTTCTGCAGTGTATTGTTGTTTACAGTGTTCAGTTGTCCTAGCTGTTGCGTAAAGTTGTCCATTGTATTCATATGTCCCGGGCACATAATATGTAAATATTTTGGTCTGTTACATATAATGATGATAGATAAATAATAAATTCCTTACCTAACTTTGAGTGATACTTCTTTTTTTCATCTGGAGTTCCATTTCCAATAATTATTATTTCTTGGGTGTTTGTCTACAAAGTACCATTATTTTAACTTAGTACAAAGGAACTGTAAATTGTCTGCTACAGGAATATAATTTTTATATCTATAATTATAGGAAATGACAAAAAAGCTTAGATGATGACAGAAAAATAATGAAATACTAAATTCTAGGCAGATTTTAATAATGTTCATCAGTAAGTTGGTGCCTGTCCACCTTTCAGTAGTAGTAGTGGCAACAAACAGAACACAGGTTGGTGAATTAATTCAAGGCCTGGATTTTTAAGTTTAAAATTGGACAACATTTTTAAATACATTTCGTCCACAAGGCATGTAAGTAGCCTGACATGTGAGTAATGCCAAATGCAAGGACATTACAAATATGGATGGCATATTTGAGCAAATACAAACAGATAAAAAAGATGTTACCTTGGAATTATTTTCAGTTTGGTGCATTATATTCTACTTTTTCGGCACATCACTTTTAAAAACACAAAACAACCTTATCTACAAAAATAGGCAAATCAAGAATTTTACTGTTGAGTGTAGTAATCACATGTGTCTCAGAATGTGTCTGAGTGTTCAGGACCTGGAAAGCTTTATTGTGCAGTACTGGGCCACATTTAACCACAAGCCTTTGTAGTCTGCAGATATACCTGCAACTTGTAGAACTCAACTCCATAAAAAAATAACCTTAGTGGCAAATGTAACCTTTACACTTCTTGTTTTCAAACTGAGTCATAACAGAGCGTTGCATCAGTTCTTCAAAATAAAAAGGCAATGAAACCAATGTGGTGTTCCAGTTAAGCATTCTGGTATGTCATTTCTGGGGTCCTTTTAAAAGAATAAAGACCATGAAAAACTGTGTTCTATTTGTTAAAAATCTAAGTCCTGAAAATTATAGGGTCTAACCTACCCCCTCCTGAAGCACAAAATAACATAAAAACTTTATTGAATAGGTTAAATCATGGGGTGTCCTAAACTCCTCCCCCCGTACACTGGCCAACCTTCTGTTGAGAGTCTCTTTGTAAGCAACTTAACGCACTTATCAATCAACCCTACTAACTGTATGATGATCATGCCTTTAAAGTCTGACATCAAGGTTGAGACCAAAGTAAATTTACAATTCAGGTAATACATGTTGTCTTTGAGACCACTAATTTTCTTTCTTATCAATAATTTAAGGTCTTACCTTGTTCTGAAAGAAGCTATTTTCTGGTCACTTCTTCTTCTACCATTTCCAGTGGATTCACAGGTTCTTTGCCAGAAAATACTGTTAACATGTTAACATGAAGGTGCTATGAATCAAATCAATGGCTAGATAATATGATTAGAAATATTAATAAATAATAAATTACCAATTTAATTATATTTCTATTTTTGCCAAATCACCTGCATGTTATTATCGGGGGAACCCCAGAGACTCAACCCATTATCCTAGTCTTAAACTTGCTGTTAAGCATGTTTGGCACATTCATATCCATCATTTCCTTGGACTTCCACTAAAAGCCTGTTTACATGGAGGTGGGGGACCCCAGATATTTGAAGTAACATGTGGCAGTTCACCCCACCTATCATGTAAATGTGATCACATTAAAATGAGAGATTATATGGAAAGGTGGGTTACCCACCTAAGTGGGTTACCTCACCTACCTGGGGTACCCCACCTCCATGTAAACAGGCTCTAAGAATGAATGGAAAACATAGAATGCAACCTAAGCATTGGCATTTTGACCTTCTACCATTCATAATCTGATCACATGCTTTTGTACTTGAAATTTGTATGTAACGGGCTAAACGTTCCAGTGTTTCTTTCTGTATGTTATCATATTTCTTCTTCGCCTTTGTCTAAAAGTTTTGTCCCAACTAGATTAGCTTGATAGCTATTTGCCGGGTATACTGTATGCTGTTAACTTAATTATTTGTTAATAAATACATAAAATATGTTGTTCTTGTTGTTGTTGTAACTTTAATACTCAAAACAAGCATTATGGAAAAAGCATTTTGACCTTTGATTGACTGTCCACACTCCCTCAATCGCTAACCTTTGGTTATTACCAGTTATCATATCTAATTTGGCGATAAAATGCAAGGTGCTTTCAAATTTGTTAATAAACAACTTCTTATTAGATCCATATATTTCATAACAGATGACAAATACCTTAATGTGTCATGATGTATCTTGCATCCCCTCCACTATACTGGGTAAGCTTTGACTGAGGAAACTTTATCCATGAGTAATTCTTTTGCTGAATTAGGCTGTCCACATCTATCCTATATGGCATATTCCTACTTGTCAAGAAAATCATACACTAATTCCACAATATTACTAGCCTGCACCACATATGAAACTCAACCTCCGGCTAAGTCTGCATCTGTGAGCCAGCCCCAAAATCCCTGTTAGGATTCTGTCTAGGGTATTTAAGGCGTAGAAGCTCCCCCCGGCCAAACAAAATGCCCAGCTTCCCCCACAAAAAATATTGTTATCATTTCAGTATATAGGCAACTACATTCGAAAAATCTTCCAGACACAAAATTTGAAGGAAAAAAAGACTACGAATTTTTAAGAAAATGCGTCTTTTGTGAGAAGGACTCTGTAAAAGCTGACAAACATTAACAAATAGCTAAAACTATAATTTCTGTATGTTGGCATTTCTCAAAATCATGCGCATTTACAAGGCCCTAAAGCTTTTTGCTGACTTGCAAGGACCCATCTGTTATAAACATCCCCAAAATAAAGGGATAAATCTCATAGTTTATTAGATAAAATAGTGTAAAGTTTGCTTATCATTTTCACATAAATTATGACCTAAATTTGCAAACTGCTGAATTTCTCGCATTGGGCCTTTGCGATTTTGGTGAAATTCTGTTCAACGCAAAGCACTAATGCACACTATATGTAGCCATGAGATTTTCATGAAAAAATGCCGGCAACAGCAGAATTTCGACTCAGACACCAAACAGGCGTAGCACTATAACAACGTGACATTTACTCCAATTGCCAGAATTTTATGCTATATTTAACAATTATTCCACGAGGGCGCGTTGGATATGAGATGATAGATAGCCAACGAGGCGCATAGCGCCGAGTTGGCTATAATCATTTCATATCCAACAAGCCCAAGTGGAATAGTTGTTTTATTAAAAACGCCCACAAAATCTCGTTGAATCGCCCCGACTAGAACAAACCGGAAAAGACAAGGGACGTCCGCTATTGACATGTCACACGTCTATCAAAACTGTCAACGCGCGAACCGGGCTCGCCTAGACTGCATGAATGAAAAATCAAAACATTGTGCGATGAACATTAGTTTTTTAAAAACTCATCGTGATTCTAGGATTTTACACAGCAGAACAGCTTAAAAAACCTGGCAGATAATGTGAAGGAAAGTAATTTTTAAGTGACAGCCGTCGAAATTACTATGAATTTGGATTTTCGGTGCAGTTATAAAAGTAAGAACAACGGAGAAAAACTACCGGTATTACCTCGGTCGCTTGTTATGAAGTTGTTTGAAGCCACAAGCTGGTTTTGCTGAAGGAGAAAAGAAGCTATACTGCCGCCTCGATTGCTCTAGTGAATGGCAGCATAGCCTGTATTTGTAGCTGGTTACTTGTGATTTATATTCTTGATGTCAGATAAACAAGCTGCAGTTATCTATCGGCGAGTGACTCGATCGGCGAATGGCTTCGCGATCATGAAAAAACAACACTTGTCTTCTTTCGTAGCTGGTCAAGGTACTTTAGTTCCATGTGTTTTCATGTGTTTTTCGACAAACTTTCAAACAAGCTCTTGTGGCTTTTTTGTTTGTTTTTGTCTTTTTTCTTTCGTTGAAATTGCATTTCTAGTATTCTAAGAAATGAATTAAGACGATTTGCTTCGGGCGCCGTTCTATCCTTCGCGAAAAAAAATCTCAGCTAGCTTCCAATTTTAAACTGACGCGTACACCGACCATATATGGAGAACATGGTATATTATCTCATATACCATAATGGCTAAGCCAATCAAAATGCTAGAATTGCATTATCCAATGATTCAGTTTTCAATGTAGATTATCCATGCCATATGTTAGACTTACGATCAAAGTAAGGGTGGGGATACCAGAGAGCTTCAAAGTAGGAGGGTACCCCTACAAAATAACTGCGTCGAGTCACCTTAAAAGGAAAATGTATGACCAAACTGATGAAAGTTTGTATCAGAAACAATCAATAATTGATTGTTTCTGATACATCAGTTTGGTCATACATTTTCCTTTTAAGGTGACTCCAACGTTTCAGTGTTTGTACATTTTCAAGAATCTATGAATGTATTCATAGATTCTTGAAAATGTACAAGCACTGAAACTTTGGACAAGAATAAGAAAACACTAGCTGATACTTGTGTTTAGATGTTGGCATTTAACCAATAAAAAATGGACAAAGTCTGCAGAAAATCATTTGAGGTAATGAATGAAATGTTTATTTTCAATAGTTTTTGTATTTAAATTAAGTATTAAGTGCTTATCAGCAAATTTTGTTTTCTCAGTTCTTTTGCATCTCACCAACCACCCTTCCCTTCTTGTTCTGTCATTCCCCTCCTATACCTAGTTCTTCCTACCCGCCCCCCCTTCACTATCTCTCACCTAACCCCCCCAAATTATCTCACTCTTACCTTTTTCCTATGTTTATTTTTGTTGGTACTCATGAGGATTTGAACTCCCAACATCTGGATCTGTAGTACTCTTCCTTATCCACTTGACCACACAAGCAATCGTTGAAATTCATCCTATAATTCTCAACCTTATGATTTATTGGTCCCAGACTCACCATGGCCAAAAATTATAATTTATTCACACAAGCGCATGACAGACCAACACGTACAGGTGAACTTTGGTTGGTTCAGTACTAGAAAAACATACAGAGTTTTGCCCAAATGGTGGTGAAAATGGATAGTTGCGTAGCTGAAGAACTCTTCTACGAAAAACTTGAGTCAATGAAATCATCCAGACAGGGAAAAACAAGTAATTTAACAGTATATCAAAGCGATGAGATCTATGATAAAGCAAAAGCTTGACTTACAACAGAGAATTCCAAAGACATTGAAGGGCTTTCAATAAGCGACGTGGCAACAATAAAGCGTAAAAATTGGACCCTACAGCATGGAAAAATTGCTAATCCAGATGGAAAGTTCGTTATTCCATTACAGATCACTTCAGCGAATTCACATGGCTTTATCCTTTGCATTCAAAGGAAACTGAAGAGGTGGTAGAGGCTCTGGAAAAGCAGTTTTATCTGTTTGGTTTTTCGACAATTCTCCATTCAGACAATGGAAGAGAATTTAAGAGCAAGACGATGGCTGAAATCTGCAAAACGCACAAGATAAAGCAAGTACACGGAGCCCCAAGAACCCCTACAACCCAGGGCCTTGTAGAGCGCAATAACCGCACAGTCAAAGAAAACATGAAAAATATTATTACAGAGAAAAGTGATGAAGAGGTAAACTGGTGTAAAATATTAAGTGAAGCAGCGTACAAGAAAAATATCTTTGTACACAGTGCAACAGGCAAGTCTCCATATGAAGCAGTTTTTGGAAATCTGTCTTGAAAGGAAGTGCACGCAAGTGCAGATGTTGAAAAACCGGGCAATGAAAGTACTCCAGTCACAAATTTTCCAAATCCAAATAAAAGGAAACATGATGAGAATGACACTCATAGGAAGAAACTCAAAGCAGATATAAATGAGAGACAGTTGAACTATAAAGCAAAATGAAAGAGAGTAGAAAAAGAGGTCCAAAATTTCATGTTGATGAATATGTGTCAATTAAAATTGATCCAGCGGACAAAACTTCACCCCTTCATTGTAATGTTTTAATTGGCAAAATAACTGAAGTTGAAAATGATTACGCCAAAATCGTGACCAAGTTTGGAAGGCTGAAAACTTATATTTCAACAAACAGGTTAAATAAATGTACAACAACAAACATTCAGCTGGACTTTAATACAGAAATAACATTTTCTAATGCAATGCAGAAAGCCTGCAGAACAGTAATGTAATGACATATAATTACTATGCAAAATTCACCAAAAAATAAATGACTAAAAACTAGTTGTATTTGTGAAAATTCCTGGTGTCCACAGATTACCTTGAATAAATGCTCACTGCAAGGAGTAATGTTAACTACAAACTAAGTGGTCTATCCAGTGCAATTTCCAAATGTCTTTGAGAAAGAACTGTCAATAAACCTAATTCCCACAAAGAGCACTTTAGCTATTGTCCAAGATGCATGCTGTGTTCCTAAATAAGTGCTTAACCCTATTAATCACTAAAATGTGTGCAGTAACCCTACACATATGCTGTCCCGGGGGGTACGAGGGGGCTGTGCAACCATATAATAAGATGTTTTATGTTTTGCCCTTGCAATTTGGTTATGGTCTGCGCGCAGGGAGGAGTGAATGGATAATAGCTGACACACCTATTGTTGATGAGATGCGTCACAGGATGGACAAAGACCCTCTGTCCCTCGGGCAGTTCCAAGATGATAGTATTGTTTTGGGACAAGACGATGGAGGCTTCTTGGCCGTTTACCACGCAGAACGATTTTCAGTAACGATGACGTGCATTTGTCAGTAGGGGAAGGTGTTCTCGCAGTCAGGGTGTTCTAGTGAGTGGTTGCTGCCATTCAAAAAGATGCTTGACAACGATGTTGTTGACGTGCTGCACCCCATGTTTAAAGACGGTCATCACAGTAGAATCTGGATGCAGGTCGAATGCATCCCATATTTGCTGATCCGTGAGAGGCCTTTCCAGACAGCACAATGTCAGCCTACATTTCATCCAGTTGTTCTTGTCTGAGCTGCATGAAACGTATGATGTCCAGGAACTTAGCATACTGCCGGTCAACTATGTGGAACTACTGATAGAGATAATGCTAGCGGGAGTTTTCTGAATGAAAGTTGGAGTCATCTATAATTGAAGTGGTGGTGGATATGCAACTGTCAATGGTCTGCAACGGTTGCTGCTGATGTGTGTCTCTGGCGAAGACCACGACGGGATGGAGGTTGAGGGGGTTAAAGGTGGAGGCTATCACACCACAAGTAGGTGGTGAGACCATGGATGCTTCATCAACTACCACGAGGTCCTACTTCTTGATGGTGTAGTTGATGTCATTGTTGTATAGGCCATCCACCGGGATGTTAAAGGCGCTGTGCGAGGTGTCCGTCGTGATATCGCAGAGAAAGATCTAATACCCTCGTACCCTTGAGCCAGCAGGGTCACTTGAGCAGCTACTAGAATGGACATTTCCTCTTCAATTGCATAGTGAATGGCACAAATCAGGTCTTGGGATTTGCAGGTACCAGGTTGCACCAATTGGAGGTTTCCAGGGTATCTTCTACAGAGGATTGTTCCTGGGTCTGCTGTCTGGATGTCAGGGCAGTAGTGATGTCGTTTAAGATTGCCCTTTGGAGTGGCGAAAGAGGGTATAAGTTCTCCACTGGAATTGATGATAAGTCGCCTACTTCACCATTTACCATGCGGATGCTCCTCAGGTAGAGGATGTCGTGTAGGGACATGACGTAGGCGACGATGGTGTTGATGAAAAATTCCTTGTGCCCTTCATGTTCAAATTGGTCTGTGATGGTGTTGCCAGTTCACCAGGTGTCCGGAGGGCAATGGCTTGTGCGAAGAACTTATGGTGGGTGGCATGCTCTCTTCTTCAGGATGTCTCAATTCAGAAGGAGAACGATGAGGATGGTTCACTGTGAGATGCTGGTAGATGAACATGGGATTGAATACTGACACGTACTTGACACCAACAAGGTATTTGTCTTGACCGTATGCCTTTGGTTTGGTCAAGGAGGTGTTGTGGCTGCCAAGCCATTGAAGGAGTGGCTGGTCGTCCTAGTCTAGGAGGGAAGTAGGTCTTCAGGTTGCCTGTGTTGGGATGTGTGGCATTTGCAAAGACGTGGGTATTCCACCTGTTGCAATTTCCCCTGGTAAGGTATCACCTTGCGATCTGCTAGAGGACATGGGCAATAAGAGTGGTTTCCAGAATGGGCAAGTCTGTAACATCTTTACCATACTGGTGGTGGTGCAGGTCTTCAAGGAATGATGGGAATGGTAAAGTCCATTCATAGGGGCTAATGGTAATGAAAAAGTACGGATAACCAAACTGCCTGACTGCGTCGATGAGATACAAATTTTGGTGCTGCCAGTAGGTGTGCGAGAATGATTTGTTCCCCAGACTTCTGTTGGGGGAGCACCCAGATGCTTTTGAAGAATCATTTTGAACAGCCACCTGTCACACTAGTGATACAGCTGTTCAAAGCTCAAGGCGTAATCCACCACGGGAGAGAGCACTTTGCACATGTAAGATATTTTGCTGCTTGCTCAGTTGGTTTGTCCCTCCAGCACGCTTTCACCAATGACTGTGGTATGGTATAAAGATGGCCAGAGAGCACACTCCATGGAAATTGCGAGCGGAAAAGATTTCATATAGGAAGGGGCAATGATAACCATTGATATGCATGTGTATGAACTTGGCATAGGAGCTATCTTCCTTCTGCATGAGAGACTGGTAGACTTGGAGTAATGTATGGTGGCAAGCAGGATCATCTACCATGTCAATTTTTTCGGTGACCATTTGCTTAGACCAATACTGACCCGAAGGGACCTGTTGACTGGCGATAGCCATTGAAGTGGCCTTTGTATTCCCCCAATGCATCTCCAAGGAACGTAGTACGCAGACCCCTACCTTGGTCACATTGCCTAGAATCAGTGGCACATCCTCTATGCCACATTTACAGGCGTTTTGTAGGCGCAAGGGAGTCTTCCTTCTAACGGCTGGCTGCAGTTTTCGAGTTTTCAATTTCTGGCATTTAGGACAGTATGTCCAGCTTTGGTATCAACAACAGAATTGCAGATCGCGCACTTCTTCCGTATGGATGATGGACTCCGCGGGGGAATCAGCAAGGTCATGTTGGCCCTTGAAGGTCTGCCGATTGATCTCATTGGTGTCTTCACTAAGTTCTCGTCTCTCTGATTTTCTAGCAGGTCTTTACGTCGCTGGCTAACAGGATAGTGCATAACAGTGTCCATATCTCACCAGTCCCAAAAGGTGGTCGCATGTTCAGCTGACCAACCCGCCATGGCACAACTAATAAGGAACATGAGGCATCACTCAGCTTGTGAGGTGAGCATCAGCATGTGATATGTCAACAAAGAAGAAACAGTGTAGTCCCACTAATGATGTGCACTACTTGCCCGTAACATTAGGCAACACAGGTGTAGTCATAGGAAGGAGACAATGTCACATATTGTGGTAAAATGAGACATAACAATAAGACGTTGTGACCACACTTGCATTGCGAAATGGTTGACAAATATAGCATACAATTAGTGGAATCACACTCATATGGCACTGTAACCATGAAAGACAAGCACTGTTTAAAGAAATTGACATATCCGACATTGAGGTCAGTACTAGTTTTTGTCAAACATTGGTCTCAACTGTCGTGATGTCTTTAAACAGTATCCAATGTGCTAATCTTGCAAGGTTACAGCAATCCACATGTAAAAAACAAACAACGTAAATTGCAAACAGCAATTGCGGAAACAACGCAGCCCAAATTGTCCAACGGTAATCAACGCAGATATTTCGTTAAAATTTACAGCATGGCACTTACAGCAAAGTGACTGTTGCAATACACAATTGCAAGAAAGACAAATGCAAGTGACAATCAAAGACATTCAATACACAACCATCAATGGCACACGTGCATCTGACATATCAACAGTCAATTGCATCAGAAGTATGTACCTGGAAGGTAACTGAACAAAGTTGTATGTCTAACCCTCGACGGCATATGAAGCCATGAAGTATGCGCATTAAAAGACATAACAGATGCATACCCACAAGGTAGCCCAGTGATGCTACTGGCCTGTCTTAGAAATAAGCAGTCATATCTAAGACATTGTTCGCACCTTGAAACTGACAAAACAAGAGGAAAATAACTTACTGTGAATAAACTTGGGTCCTTTGGGAAACAACAGAGATTTCCAAAATGACATAATATCGAGGACAAGACAGTGATATGAGCAAACCAGATTTCCAAAGAATAACTACAATGCAAGAAAAGAACAATATCAATACAGTGTTGTGGAAAACAGCTAGAAAAAACGCAACTGAGAAGACAAAAAAAGAAAGAAAATGTGAAATACTCACCGAAGAATTGAAGCAAATACTTGAGAACTTGAGAAGCAAATACTTCAGAAAATAGTAACAAAACAGGAATAAGACCTGAAAACCAATACGAGATATCACATAAGTATTGCTAAGAACAATTGTAGACTACAGTGAACTTGACCTGTTCATACAATGTACATCACACCACCTGATGTCCAAAACTTCTATTAAAAAAGTTCATGAAAACCTTTTGTTGATGTTTGGACATGGAAAAACTTAAAACTGAGTAAACATTCATGGTCCTTCGATGTCTGCATTATCTGCCATATTTGTTTTGAAGGAAAATTGGTACTCAGTCCCACGCTGCCAAATTTCTTAACTTGGGTGATCATGCAAACTCGGTTCCAGACCTCACTGCCAGCTAAAGATAAGCTAAAGTTTGTTATTTAACGCATTTCAAGTTCTTTGGGCTGTTTTCCTTGACATATACATTGTTGATAACTCTTCTCACATTGTGGGTGGCTCCTCCTAAAATGTTCTACAATAGAGAGGAGAAGTCCTTACGTCACATTCCCATGGTAGGAAAATTTTTGGATGACAACTAAACGATAAAGTCACTTGAAAGTCTATTTGCGCTATTTCAAACTTTACCAATCTTATTCAGTTTCATTTAATTTGGCAAATCTTGACAAAATTTTCTTTGGGACCGTATCTATCGTTATCTAAGTTTAGAAAAAGAAAGCGACAATTTTTGTGCCATGTTCACCTACTCCATAATGCGGGCTCGTGAAATAAGGAAATTTCATGTCGTAGTGGTGCAACGATGGCAAAGAAATGTACAAAATAGCATGATTCATGTGTAAAGTTGTTGCTTGTTAATATAAATATTTTATTTTTTTGCCGTTCTCCTTGCCATTGCCATCGTCGTTGGTTTTGTTGTCATCCAGAAAAAGTGCTACCGTGGTAACATGATGCCACATTTCTCCTCTCCACTGGTTTAGGAATAAATGGAGCCGAAGCCAATCCTGGAATTGCACACATTTTAGGCATCCTACTGATGAACAGTTACAACTTTTAGATTTTTTTAGACTTTTAGATATTTCAAGCAACAGCAATTTGCCATCAGTCCTCTTTAAACTGTATGTGGAAGATTCTTATGACACAATAAGTTTTCTGATAAAACAATTTTTTGGAAGTAAGTACACATAATTCACCTTTTGTTGTTTTAAAGCTGAAAATAGAAGACGACCCACCAACAGGTCACTTAGAGTTTGGTATTTCTCATTGTTCAATAGTCCATAAAAGGGGTGACATCTCCCCGTGTATCTTGCATTATAACGCGTCTGAGGTTCTCCAGTGCTAAATCAAAGCAGTTTTGGCAACTTGACAACATCACACCAACAAGGTTAATTTCATGCTGGAAGAGAAAGCAACAGTTCACAACTGGGTATTTTCTGTCTTTCTTGGATATAGAGTCTGATGCAAGTTTAATCATGATACCTAAGTGGAACCTTGATATGACAAAGGGCCAAGGGACTGACAAAATCTGTTCACTTTAAAGAGGTTTTGTTATGTCACAGTTCTTTTCCATACATTTGACTATAACTGGGGCAAAAAATATAATTGTTTGTTATACCAAGGACTTCATCATATAGAGGTTCATGGTTCCACTGTAATCATTAAGGGACTTGCAAATTGCAACCTCTACTGCAGCGACTGGGAGCAAAAGAGCCCAAAAATGATGCACTGGGCAAGCTTGGAAATGACCTTTTGCCATAGCGCCAAATCCTACAACATGAAGACCTGTCTTGTGGCATAGTTGCTACAACGGTTTCCAGTAATCATGTGTTCCCTCCGTTTTACTAACAGTGAAAGCAAATGAGGGAGAAACTCCATAGTCACTGTTTGAGCACTGCTTGCTTAAAGTTGAAATTTGGCAGGCTACGGTGACATACTCTCTCCAGGAGTCTGCATCCACAACTTCAATACCAGAGGTTGCTGTAAGAATTTGCTTACATCATTCTACATTAGCTGTGATACATAATAACACACTGAATTTTGCAAGCAAAATTATATGGCTTGAAGTTGTAACCAGATTAGGTTTACTTCTTCACTGTCTCAAAAGGAGACAACATTTTTGTTGGCTTAAATTGTTCTTTCTTTTTTCATTTCATTATGAAACGACAACAAAAGCTACGTTCATTTTTTTTACGCAGAAGCAATGGTAGTTGAACCTGAAAACCATGAGGATGGACTGGATAAGGATGGCAGTAAAGCTGGAGTTCGATGAGTTACCCTCCAGAATTTTAAGAGCCAACAATGATGTCAGTTGTTCAAAGTTCCAAAATCAAAGTTTGACCCAGACCATTTACAAAATGACCCAATTTAAAATGCCATGTGGGATGTATGACTAATTTCTAGACTGAACACTGTACAAGGAGACCAACCATATCAGACGCCAGCATCCAACCCTAAAAAGGGAGTTACATATTTAAGCAATATTGCCTTACCACCAGCAACTTGGGCATCAGTCCAGCACTGCAGAGATCCAAGCAGAGTGGTGATGTATGCCTGTGTATTTCTGTTCCTGTGTCCTCTGTGTATTGGAAATGAAGAAAAGTATGGCCATTGTCATCTGTCAAAAAGGAATCTGGACGGTCACAGACAGTTAAACTTGTGAGATTCATGTGCCCCAGACAAGGAAGACATCCCCTGCATTCCCCCAAGGTACGGAAGCATGTAGAAGATTGGTATGCATCACTGAGATGTCTTTAATCCACACCAATGAGAGCAGATGACGTTAGGTACAATGTGGCTTTATTTTAAAGCAGTCAGCTCCCTGGCATTCCCCAACACAGCTTTTGGTGCTTTGCTAGCTCTGTTCAGTTGATCACCCAGGACACTCTCCCACATACTTGTTCAGTAATATAAAGATGACCAGAGGGCACAATCCATGCCTTTGTTCTCAGGTCCTGAGAAGTAACAAAAATCAGTCAAGCAACAACTCATTCAGCCTGTCAGTAAATAAATCATTCAATCAGTACATCAATCTATCAAAACATGTCAGTAAATCAATCATTCAGTCACTAAATGAGTCAGACTGTTAGTAAAAAGACAGTCAGGCAATAAAATTTTCAGTTTAGCTAAAGTTGAGATTCTCGTTTGATACTTGGTGGCGCTTTTCTTTTTCTGTTGAAGGAATTTGCTAACCTTCATCTTTTTTATTTTTCTCTTAAAAAATTGTATTAAAAAAGTATATGACATGTCAAGATTGAAATGCTAAGAACTAATGACAGTTTTAATTTTAAAAACGAGAACCATTAAGTGTGCTATTTTAAAAGACTTCATGAACCATGTAGTTAGACCCATTGCACACCGAAACAGGTCGAGGTTTTCTCAAGTTTTTTTTAGTCGCTTTTTTATTATCGAAACACTATTTTTAGAAAGATATAAATATAGGAAATAGAACAAACATAATTATTCCATTATAGAGTCATTAATTTTTTAGAATATTTGGAGACAAGTGACACAATAAACAAAGGAATGTAATATTCCTTGAACAAGAGTTAAAATAAAACCTTTGACAGCTTTGGATAACCTTGTCAAGTTCTCTATGATGGTTCTTCACTTGGTCTTTTTGATGAGGGTGCCATTTCAGCGCATGGTTCTGGCACATATGCTATCATGACGGAAACATGAAGTAGCTATGGCCACATGTGAGAGTCTGCTGATCTCGAAAGGCTCAAATCCATGATGATGATCAACGTTCGCGTGATCTTTATCGTAATTTAGGCTCTATGTGTACACACATGGATAATTCTTCAATTTAGGTGGTTTAAATCAGGTTTACAGTGTTTGCAGTTAATGTACATTGTATTTGTTTTGAAAAAGGCAAGGAAGAAACTATTTTGGAACTGAAAATTTCTGAAGTCAAAGTGACTCCCTCCGTAACCTCAGTGGAGTCATCTTCGAAATTTTGGCTTAAAATAATTATGCTAAATTTGGCATATTATTTGCGAACCCTGATCTTAAGCTCAAGTAAGGATTCACTTCAGAAAGCTGCATGTACTCTACAATATTGAAACTAGGGGGGCAAGGAGGGGATACTGCGGCAAGATATTGATTAATTAGCTTAATGCAACGAAAGGAATGTATAACTTGATAATAACAACATGGAGATCTGGGAATGACTAACTTTGCTTCCAGTGAGAAAATGCATAGCAGATGCAAAATAAGAAATCAGCTAGCAGCTTTCACTGTTTGATGAAACAGGTTGTTTTGTTGTACAAGACATTGTAAGGCAACAAAAGAAACCACAAGGAAGGTGGCCGTTTTTTGCACATGTCATTCTGGTAAAATTAAGAGAAAATTATTGGGAAACTTTTTACCAGTAAGTTTTCTCACTGCCAAAAAAGTCACAGACCCAGATTTGGTTACTATTGCACACACTGGAAAATCAGTGTAATATCTAGGTGCCATTTTTGCACCAAGCCCTGTACAGTAAATACAGAATAGTTGTCAGCTTTCAAAATGTCATATGGACACTGACAAGTGCAGTTTCAATGCTGTGATGACATTGTAGTAAAGTTGAAGTAAAAGTGACACTTAGTCCACCTAAACATGACATGTTAGTTCTAAGTTGATAAATAGTGATTATTACAGTCCAGAAATATGATTATTGCTGTGTAAGCTAGTGCGCACCCCTTAACTGCCAGGACTTTGTGCAGGATGAGTTGATTTCTCGGATCTAGCTGCACAGGATTTGCATAGCTAAATAGGGTGTAACAATGCATTACACTTAGGGTATTTACCAGAAAGGAAACCACGTATATCCTCTTGTAATGGCTTATCTAATCATGTATAATTGCTTCCATCATGTATATAAGCACAGCGATTTACCAAATAAACATAGTAGTAGTCTATGACAGCTGAGACCTCCTTGAGTCCTTGACCCAGTCATGAGTCAAGGCAATGACTAGAGCTTGTTTCTACACAAGTTGAGTGCGGTTCCTAACTCTGAAGTGCTGTTAACCCAAGAATTGACTGAGTGAAAGCAAACGCTCAACACTTATCCAAAGAACTTGATCACGTTACCATCCCATTTACAACAACATTAACACATTCATTGAAATACTACATAATATGGTACTACAAGAAAAATTTAAAAACTCATCAAAGCTTTCTAAATAATCGTAATAAACTACTAAATTTGTAGTATAGAGGTAAATCACACAAATTAAAAACTTGTCCCCTGAAAGTGCATGAGCTTACTGGCAATGAATAGTCTGTACAATTACCATTATATGCTTCCATTAATATAACAAAATTGTTCTTTAAGGCAGTCACCTTGTATAGGGACTTCTAATCAGCACATGCAGTTTTTGTTACTGTTTGTTACCTGCTATAAGTGCTTTATAGCACGCAATGTTGGTTCAGTGGCCACAGGCAAAGTTGAAACTTTTACAGAGAGACAGCATTTTGGAACTACCAGTATTATTATTTCTTGCCAAGATTAAGCACGCAAATGTCATAACGAAGTGTCCACTTGGACAATATTCGATGTTGCCTGCTATATGGTATGCAGAAACCAATAATGCACAAGTCATTGGCTTGCCCAAGGGATAGGACCCTAGGGCAACCGGAGGAACATGTTGGGGAATACCAGGGGATAGCCCACGAAACACATGCATAATTCCAGTTGTTGCTTCTTTCTACCCGCAAATTAACATCTGTGAAACCAAGCCACAAAATGATTTCTGTGACGTAGGACAGTTTTAGCCAATCGCAGTGTAGCTCTCACAATAATGTGAATTCTCACAATAGTCATGTGCAGCGGATATGTTTACAAGTTGAAAATGGACAACGTGTTTACGACACTTAATTTGCTAGGATTGTGGAACTAATTAATGAAATAGGCACCAACAGGATTCATATTGGAGAAGAGATTAGAGGGACATTTTTTTATTCATTTGCATATGGAGTCAATGAGTTATCAAACCTAACTGTTTTGATCATGTCTGAAACAGTATCTGCCTCGTGCCTTTTGTTCCTTCCCTGTTCTTAGCAGGAGAGTATGCTTTGGAGGATTTTTCGATACTTTTTCGTGTGCCGCATTAGATCTTTCACATAATTATCTTTCACCTTTGAAAGCCAGGACATAGGGTTATTGACTTCCAATGAGTGGCTGATTCCTGATTCCAACAGACCTTCGTTTCTGAAAGGGCTTCATAGTTGTTCCTTTATTTCTTTAAATATTTATTCAATTCAAGGCTTTAAGGTGGCTCCATGGGGTTTTTCAGGGTCAATAGGCTACGCTTATGGGCTTCGGTTTATAGTGGAAAGTGCACTTAGCTTATCCAGCTAGTTAACAGGCACCCCACTCAAATACTTAGAAACAAATAAATTATTCAAATACACCTAACAGGATTAAAAACCCCAACTGGCAGGAGGTAACCAGTTGGCTATTTACAAGAGTGGCCAAGGATTTTAACTCGGGACGACCAAGAACAAATCCAGCAAGTGGCCAGAGCGAGACTTGAACCTGGGACCGCCAGATTGCGAGTCCAAAGCACTGACCACTCGGCAACACTGCCTCCAAATTCAATACCTTCCAAGTTTGAGCATAAACTATTTTGCCATTAACAAAGATTTGGCAAAATTACAACCACCATTTAAAATTTATCATGATCAGGGTAACAATGACATTGTAGTTTTCAAAGCAACAAAATGACGCCATAACCTATTTTACTAACAGCCGTATTTCTCGGCACTGCGAACTTTTTTCCACAATCTTTACAAAAGCTTTTTCCTCGAATAGCTTCTTCGACAGTTGTGAAGTTTGAGCAAAATTTGTGCAAGCATTCTCAAGACATTTTGAGATGAAATTTTTATGGCTAGAAATACAGTTAAAACTGGACAATTTAATTTAATTTAAACAAACAAGTATTAATCCACCGGCCATTTTTGCATTGGGTCCACCGTATAATGGCAAAGCCTATAGGATTTTGAATTGTAGTATCTAGGATAAATGTGAGCCTGAGTGGGATGTCATATTATTTTCCTTTCATTGTAGGGATTATTTTGTTTATGTCACATAATAGTTGATATAGCAAAATCAAAGGAGCAAAATCTAATAACTACCTAACTTACAAAGCCATTGTTTTACAAAGAACTCAGCAATCAACGTTTCAGGAAACCTTGTTACTACAGTCAAGAAATTCATGTTCCAAAGCTTATTTGAAAATATTTGCAAAACTCTAAACGTGCCAGTGCGTGAGGTCAAAAGGAGTCACTTGGGCGTTACTGTATCCATCGATCATAAAAAATCAATGACCAATTTACAGATTCAAATGTCAGTGGTGCTCTCATATAACTATTTATATATATATATTTTTAATTTCGTCCGTGATTGGAAGTGTTGTTAATATTGTGGTACAAATCATCGGTTTCTACTTGACGGCTACGAGTATGAAGTGCGTTCAGTATAAAGGAACTCATCCGTGATAACATGAATGAACATGAATATTGTTCGATGTATACTGGAAATTAGTTCAGATGCCTCAAATTACCAAATTTTATATTCAAACGACCGGTAACATAAGTTTCAAAACGACTGATTTTTAACAAGTGCTTCCTTGGGCTTTTTATTAAAGTCGGGCAAGATGTGTCTACGAGTTATGTTATTGATGTTATTGTAGCGTGCTTGTTTCTGCTTGTTTCGACTCATGTTTTTAAGAACGAGTTATGTCATATGTGTGGCGTGCTTGTTTTGACTCATGGCACGACTAGACTTCCGGAGATTGAGTTATGTTACATGTGTGTAGCGTGCTTGTTTCGACTCATGGTTTTAAGAACGAGTTATGTTACATGTGTACCGTGCTTGTTTCGACTCACAGTTTTAAGAACGAGTAATGTCATATGTGACGTGCTTGTTTTGACTCATGGCACGACAAGACTTCCGGAGACTCCATCAGAATCGATGTGATTCCAGTGGATCCGATGGACTCCATCGGACGACTTCGAACTCCCCTCTCAAAGTATTTTTTACACTTCCCGTTTCATCTTATGACTAGACGTCCGGTAACTCGAGTGGACTCGACTGTACTTCCGGTTTCATTCTTCCACCAGACTCCATTGGACTCCAGGTTTTGTCCACTGGAATCCAGTCGAGAGTATTGGACATGTGTGTTGACCTCAAAACAAAAGGTTTTACAACACAGAAATCGTTTGGTGGCTCAGGTTGGAAGACTTTGCAGGTGCAGAGAGGCAATGTTGGCAAATAAGTTTGAGCTTGCAGGCTAACTAACAAGGGGATCGATTGGAGTCTATGGCTTGGAATTGAAGGCGGGGAAATTCATGCCATTTCTTACTTTGTGTGGGAGAATTTACTGTTCTGAAACATCATGGACAGTAAACTTGGGAAACTCACAGGGATATACTGCTTTCTTAACACAAATATCTGAAATATTAAGTTGTGAAGAAAGGGATATATGGGGTTGAGCTGCTGAATTTCAACAGATAGAGACCCAGAGATGACTTAGGGAGATATGGGGAGGGATTGTTTAGAATACAGGGATTGATAAGAATGTGCTAGAGAGGGAATGGCTGTGCACTTCCTGCTAAAAGAATAAAGGTATTGAAAAAGAAAAAATATCAACCACATCTCTGAAATTACTGGTATTATACAGTCAAACCTGTATTCTCTATTAAGTGGTCACTTACCAAAGTCCAGGAAATCATTTCCCTTAATTACCGTCAAACTGACCTGTATTAAGTGGTCGTAGTAACCTTTTCCGAGGTCCCAACAAATTACTTTTTATTGCCTTAACCTCTATTCAATGGTCACTTTCAGAAGATGTACCACACTAGTGCAAAATGTCACACTGTGTATGGCATCAAGTGGTCTTTAACTTTTTTCTTTTGGCCCAAGAAGAGGTAGAAACAGGTGGAGGTCAATTTGTTGTGGGATAAATATTTCACTCTTTGGCTACCTTTGTTTTCTTGAATAACTTTCACGTTTGTTAAAACGGTCAACCTGTATTAAACAGTCAGTAAGCCATTCCCAAAGGGTTACCGCTTCATACAAGGAGTCTGTCACCTGTATGTGGGGTATTATCCTCATTTGGAGGGGGCTTACACAGTAAATGTGTACCCAGTACATGTAATATTATCCTTGTTTGGTTTTGCTAGGGGACAAATACCCTACAGTACCATTCAAAAGTAAGTTGACAGTCCATTGCAAGTCTTGATTATCGACTTAATTCGCGATTCCTGTGCGAATCGAGAATCGAGAACAAGCTATCAAGAATCGAGTCGAGGATCGAGTCTCACAGGACAGAAAACAAAAGATTCACCCATCACTGATTTCTCGATAATTTTACAAAGACCCACAGCTGTAACACAACACGGCAAGGTTATATTTGCGATTCGCGAAAGAGACAGTATGCTCGAAAGAAGACCAATATTTTATTCGAGTTATAAAGCGAAATGTTTCTTCAAGGACATCTGTATCAAGCTTCATTTCCTCAAGTAAAATTTCAAATGCCTGCTACATATGCAAACAAACAGTGTATACTCGTGTACAAGCAACAGCATGTTTATTTTGTAATGTCAAACAATTCTGGGCTTATCCGACTGCTTAGTTTGATAAAGATCAGCTGTAAACATACACATCTGTCCGTAACACGACTAATCTCTGAAACTGCATTCGTGCTCTGTGTCCTCTGTGAAAACTTTCAAGAGACAACAGTTCTAATTCTACAAGGAAATTTGCGCATTCTTTAAAGTTTGAGGTCTTTGAGATAATCTCTCTTAAAATTGGGCTTGTTTTTTCCACGACGGAACGTGATACGCCTGAACTTATTTGTTGCCTAGCAAATGACTGCAACTACCGTGATGAAAAATTGTGCGATGTTAATTTCAAAAGCGCACTGTATTGCACGAGACAAAATATTGTTTTCAAAGCTCTTGGACATTTTGGAAGTTTTCTGAACCTTTACAAGTATATTCAAATCGAAACTTTTATGTGCGCAATCACATCTCATAAAATTAAGCAAAGGGCGAAATATCAAACAGAGATGCTATCGCGTATGGCAAAAACAGCAATTCTGGTCAACAGGTCAAATTACAAGTTAAGTTTCCAGCAAAAAAACACCCTCAAACTGTAGACACCGATAATCAGACATTCAACTGCGATAATGCCGATGGACATTCACAAACAAGCAATCGAAAAAATATCGGCAAGTAAATTCAAAAGCAACGAGAAGCCCCCTTGAGACTTTGTTTATACACCGTCACATATTTGTCATTTATTTACACAAGCTGCCTTTTACATGTATTTTGGATTTTATAGATAAAAAGTCATGAATTGCTTTTCAAGTTCAACTATTACTGACAATTTCTGCTATTTAAATACAGTGAAACCTGTATTAAGCAGACACCCTCGGGGAATGCTGTAGTGTCCGCTTAATACAGGGTGTCCGCCTAATACAGGTATCAATATATAACATCGTATGAGGTGTCAAATGCCATTCAAATGAACAGTGGAAGCGTTTATAATACTCCCAGAGACCATGACGATAGACGTTTGCATTAATTTCTTTATCAAAGTGAACCAATTGATCATAGTACCATAAACATGGATTGCAACTCAAATCTGAAGAAATCAGATGAGTGAAACAAGCTCTATACAAACAAAACGAAATAGAAAACAATCCTGTACTGTGAAACTAATCAAATAAGTTCGTCAAGTCACGTTTTTTAATGTAAAAATCGAAAAATTTGTGGGTGGCAATTTGAGGCAATCTTTCGCATTTCCGGTGTCTGGCATGTTGGGTGGTGGAATTTAATTACAAGTGTCTGTTTAATACAGGTTGGTAACAATAGAAATGGCCCTTTTTAGATACTTTTTAGGTGTCCGCGTCCGCTTAATAGAGGTGTCTGCTTAATAAAGGTTTCATTTAAAGTAAATAAGGGAAATAAATTTGGGGACTTCGGCTACTGTCCGCTTAATAGTGGGTGTCCGCTTAATACAGGTTTCACTGTAAAGCAAAATGCTGTTCGAACATTTTTTAAGATTTCGACGCAAAGTGTCAACCGAGCCATGTGCAGGGTTGTCGCAAAGCGCCGGCAGCTGGCGAAATTCGCCAGCTGAGAAAGAGGTAATCGCCGGTTGAATTTTGGCTAGTAATCGCCCGATAGAAGAGTCTTGACTTTTTACAGTTGAAGTAAAAAAAAATACACCATGCTGTTTAAAAACAAAAACAAATACCTAACTAAATCTAAGCCACAGAATCATTAAAGGTGAAATAAAGTATTGCTTTGAATTCACCGCTCTTAACTAGTCTACCGTGTCTCTCTCCGTTTCTGATCGCCATTACAAAGCTTGGTAGCCCCGCAGACAAGACGCTGCAAATGACTGGACACAAATTATCGTTACCAGGTTCCTTACCACACAGACGACATCATCCGTTCTCTTCGGCCAAATATACACAATTCTTCCCGATGGATTGCATGACCTTACCTGATCAATTAATCAACGAACTTTCAACACCTCGACACACCTTCCTGCGTGTACTTTACAAGCAAGGTCGGATTTCATTTCTAGTAGTTTCAGGACTGATGTAAATCCGGATACGATTACGCAGTATTCCTTGTAATTAATGCATTTAATTGATGTAATGTAACAAAATTGTAACAATGAGCTCATTCACTAGATTTAGGTCTCCAACTATGCTTAAATAGAGTATTTTTGTCAAATGGTTTTCAGTTGTGTTTAGCCATCGCAGAAGCGAGCAATAAAAACTCACGACCTTCAACGACGCTCAGTACGGATCGTCTTTGACTCTCTATTTATATCTCTCGGTGTGTGCTAAAATTTTCATTGAGTGTTATCATGGCTTCACAAGAGGAAAATCCAAGAAAAAGACGATGCGATCAGTCTGATATAAGGGGATTTTTTCGCCGCGGACCTCAACAAGGTATTTTCAGATAAATAGGAAAATGAAACATAATATCTTAAGTTAATTGCAAACAAGTTTTCGCGCCATGTGCCACGTGTTTTTGCTTTGTTAGAAACGCCTTTCAAAACTATACAAAATAATATTGTTTTAATTCACTCCTTGGCAAACCAGAAGCTAAAGTTGTATTACAAGTACGACACAAAATTCTTCTCAGAAGATGATCTTTAAGATAAAAACAATCTCATAGCATGATATGTCATTTCTTTTTGTCCTCAAATATTACATTATGTAAGTCAATCAATTGCGTGTATCCATGTATCTTGAAATTACTGTGATAATGTAAAAAAGAGAATTTTGCAAATGCTGAAAGGTGTAGTTTTTTTATTTTTTAGGGTACTGTTTTATTACACTTTTTTATCAATAAAAGAGGCCCCAGATTGCACCAGAGGGCATCAAATGTGACTGTAAATTTCAAAATTTTCCGTGGGAGGCCCCCTGTACCCCCCCCCCCTATGGAAGGGGGCCACACCCTCCCCCAAAGTCGACTGCATTGACGCAGAAGCCGCAAGTGCCTTCTGTTCTCAGTCACCTGAATGATTTCCTTAACCGGCAGACCATTTTTTTAACTACAACCCTGCATGCAAGTGAATGCAAATGTCAACTACTGCTGTATAATTTGCATACATGTAGTTCGGGAAGTTCTCGCAAGAATCAAACGCTGATTAGAGTTTGTTATTTTTTGGAGTAGAAAGATTTTTTGACGTGAGAGAAGTTAGAAGATGCTCAAAACTTGAACAAAGGTTGTAGATTCTCACAGCAATCGAGTATCAAGAGTAGAGAGCAAATTACTCAAAACAAAACCCTTTTAATTGATGATAAACAAAGAGGCCCTTCCGGTTTGATAAGTCTCGCAGGATCGAGAATCAAGAATCAAGACACGACAATCGAGAATCGAGTCCCGATTCTCAACTCAATTCTCGATTCTCGTGAGAATCGAGTGTCACCTTGCTTTTGAACGGCACTGTATGTTTCTTTGGGGTGGGTGGGGGGTAGGGGTTTTCCAGTGACAGGCGCATTAGACAAGGTTACTTTTCAAGCACCTGAACCAGGAGGTTTTGTCTTGATACATTCCCCCTCCCCTGGGAGAAATTCCCCCACCCATTTTACGATCCCTGGTTGGCCCGGGATTACCTGGGGGTATCACCCGACATGTGCATAACTGAGGACTAAATTCAAAACGGAGTCCTTTGTTACATACTAGCTACGCGGTACACGGAACACAGTGGGTCACGAAATACATGTACAATAACCAAACGCAATGAGAAACAGTCAAGAAAAACACATGTACATTAACTTTCAATATGCTCAATTACACAATGCAAGTGTCTTTCCGAATTTGTCGAAGGACACCATTTTCTTGAATACAATAAAGCACTAACTTCTGGTAAGGCCTTAATGCAGCTAAACGTTAATCAAACTCAGATTTTTTTTATCTAGCTCACCTTGAAGAAAGCTTGCGGCTACTTGTGAAACTCAATGTCATGAGATGGAAAGATCCTTCATCTTCGTGCAACAAGTTCGGACAACGTTCCTTTCCCGTTTCTGCAGCCAAGAAAAACTTCTGTCATTTTTCTGATAAATGATTTATTATGGTCTCCAGCACATTTAATAAAACACAACTAACCTTGCCTCGATACATAATGAGTCCATTTCTTTTCGGCTTGTTTTCCTACAGACGTGCAGCAAAATGGCGGCAATGTGTCCTCGCAAGGGCTACCGGGAGTGAAAAATAGAGAGGGCGCGAACAAAATATGTAATGGTGGGGAGGGTAGGGAGGTCTTCATAAGCATTCAGACAATGAGAAATGCTTGGATGTAAATTTACCATTTTATGAACTTTTTTTCACACAAAGGGTACCCCATTCGTATACCTTCTATTGAAAAATGGCAAACCTTCAACATACCTTCTTAATGAGAATAAATGACTAAAACGAAGGTCGTACAGGGGGGGTCTCTCGCACGGTTCACGAACAGAAAAAACAGCGAATCACAGATCACGGCTATCAAAATTTCATTTTCCCGAATCACGAAAATAAACAAGTAAGGTACTAACAACCTCCTCTTACGGTAGAAAGAGTGTTTGAAGAAAGCAAAATCGTTAAAGGCTAAGTAAAGGCTGCTTATCGGAAATCACATACCTAAATCACTCTCGATGGACGACTCCGACCATTCGTCCACTTCGCGTTGTAACTGCCCGAAGAAACAGGAGGAGCCGAGGTCACATCTCTGCCTTTAATCCGGCAAATTCCGTGAAGTTTTTAGTAAACACTGCCAAAGATGAATGTTCATCTGTAATTGGAAAGCGAACTCGTTCCTTTCCAAGAAAATTAAGTAAGCCGACAGACTTTGGGTCAACGTAAAATACAATACATATTTCGACCTTCATCGTACTATACGTACTCGTCCCCTCCATGTCTCGGATGTTTCGATGTTTTGGATCACTGTCCTTTGACCTCCAGTGACATAGGAGGCCATAGGCATAGGATAGGCATGTAAAGCACGTGAATTTGCACAATGGATTACTTCAATTAAAGCGAAGTCTGTTACTTGTCACATTTGATGTTTTCAGTCTTAAAATAAGTCTTCTGGAGCACTCGCATCTCAAAATCACGCCAAATAGAGTGGTGAAATCGCAAATATCGGTTAATAATTCAAGTTCTTCACGGGTCACGCAAAACCTTCAGATCACGGATCACGAAGAATAATTTATTAAATTCACGTTTCACGGAAAATAAAATCAGCCAATCACGCATCACGGGAATACCCCTGTACGGCCCTCTAAAGCAGAAACTCTTCTTTTCATTTTCGTTATAGCCTGCGCAGCAATTGGTTTCGAAGTAACCTAAGATCACGCTCAATTTTCGTTTCGCTTTGTAAATAACATTCCGGCGGGCAAGGGAAAACGAAAAGAGAGCCCAACTTTTAGCGGTAGCCATTAGAGAGAATGTATGACAACCGCTAAAATTGGGCCTGATCTACAGGTTAGTTTCGGAGCAAAGAAAGACCGAGGAACGGGATTTTCGGTTTTGGCCTCGCGAGAAATGAAACGAGAGCGAAAAAATGAACGCAGGCTATGTTTTGACATGATATAGCCCTGCGTCCACTCCAAGCTGCGATCACGCGGTTTTTTTTTTTCGGGGAAAGGGAAACAATGAAGGCGTTTATTTCCCCTCGTCTCCCAGACAAAAAGGGAAGAAGGACACCCGATCGCAGGTTAGGTTCACAAGTATCCGTTTTTGTTTGAAAACGGATTTTTTTTCTCCAGTTTGGCAGTACCGTCCACCAATGGAGGGAGGGGTACTTGGGTTAATTTGTGGCCAATTATAGACCCCATCTTAGTCACTTTTGGGCGAATATGCAATTTTCGCGATCCCAACTTAGTCACTTTCTATTTATGTACCTACATTACCGTAAAATTCCGAAAATAAGCCCCGGGGCTTATATTTTTCAAAGGCCCTTTTTGAGGGGCTTATTTTTGGAGGGGCTTATGTACAGAGGGAAATGTGCGTTTCAAAATCGATTGGGCTAGCTTGTGGTGAGAGGGAAATTTACCATTTTTGTTTTGTTTTACTTTGTATTCGAGGGCAAATTCCAAGTACAAGGCCCCCGGGGGGCTTATATTCGGAGATGCGATTTAACGGAGGGTTTTTTGCGATTTGGGGGGGCATATATTTGGAGGCTTATACATGGAGGGGCTTATTTTCGGAATTTTACGGTATGTTGAATGAAGAACACTTTACTTTTCATCTGCAAGAACTGTTTTACCCCAAGAATCCGAAAATGTGCGACTCCATTCTAGTAACTCTAGTGAAAATGTGACCCCATTATAATCAATCCAGACGTGAAAATGCGACCCCATCCAGCAGCACATCCCCATTAGCCTCTTATAAGGAAGTCCCCTTCCCCCCCCCCCCCCCCCGGGCCGTCTACTCGTATCCAGTGAAAACGGTCACCGACAGGTAAGGAATATAACATCGAAAGAAGGTAAGTTAACTTTTATTTAAAAGTTAGCGTTGGTGTTAGACTTCATGTGTTCCACTCTAAATCTTTGTATATCGTACACTGAAAATTTTTTTTCAAAGTCCCATTTTGTTTAGCATAGTCTAGTTGCAAATACTCAGGACTGCGGATACTACGTAGACTACGAGTAGTCCCCCATTTTTCCTCAAGGATAGTAGAGCGAGCGTGTCGCCTTTTCTCGCGTGGGGTGATTTTCACGCGCGCTCGCGTTTCGCTCGCTCTACTATCCTTGAGGAAAAATGGGGGACTACGCGTAGTCTACTCTGAACATTACAAGACCTTACAACTTTCTATTATCTTGAAATATTTCGAAATTTTATGTGTGAAAGGTCAAGGCAATCTCCAAGACACGACAGTTAGTATTAATTTGTATAGAGGTTAATATTTATTTAATACTTATTTATTTCTTGGCCTAATTGTTCACTAAATGACCGTCAAAATTGGAAATAAATAATTGTCAACCGTCAAAGCTATCTCCCCAATGAGACCCTCCGTGAAGCATAGCGCGAAAGAAAAATCCTAATAATACTGACAGTTTCGATGACTGACAGCCATCTTTATCAAAACGAAAAACGTCACAGGTGTCAGTAGCCCTAAATAGGCTTCTAAAGGTTTTAAAAATAGAGAGAAGTCGTTACGTCACGTTGCCAAGGTAGCAAAATTTTTGGATGACAACAAACCAAAACGTCACTTAAAAAGTGGATTCACACTGTTTCAAACTTCATTGATCTTATTTAATTGCATTTAATTTGTCAAATGCTGGCGAAGTTTTCTGGGTTAAATCCGAAAGGACCTTATGTAAGTTTAGAAAAAGAAAAACAAAATTTTTGTGTTGTGCTCACCTACTCCATAAAGCGGGCACGCGAAATTAGGAAGTTTCATGTCGCAGTCTTGCAACAACGGCTAAGAAATGTACAAAAAAGCATGATGCACGTGCAAAGATGTTTTTTTGCCAATCTTAACCTATCGTTTTTTGGCTGTTCGCCGTCGCCGTTGCAAAAATTCCCTATTGTTGTCATCCAGAAATTTTGCTCCATGGTAACGTGACGTCACACTTCTCCTCTCTATTGCGACAAACGCATTAAGTCACTCTGTTGAGGCCACCCCTCCCCCCTGGTTGGGGGTGGAAATTACTTGGGTCCAGATAGGATGGACCTGTCACATTTTTATTTCTGATAAAGGTGGCTGTAACCCATTGAGGCTGTCAGCATCATTAGGATTGGGCTATGCTTTAAGAACATTTGAATAGATATTTCTACTAGCTTAATGAATTTCTTCCAGAGTGAACGATGTTTTCTTTTTTCAAATAAAGTAATTCATTGATTAATTCAAAGTGATTCATTAATCATGTGAGCGAAACGAAATGAATCAGGGTCGTGACCGGGACAAAAACCGGCAGCGAGGGACTAGTGGTCACTTGAGTGGCCACTGGGTTGGTTTCTTTGATGATAGAACGATTTTCCAATGACCTTGAAATGAAAACGCGCTAACAAAACAGAAACAACAAAAGAACGGAAATAGAGTGATTTGATTGGTTTATCGATCGCATACAAACGCGTGTGGCTTTCAGTTGGTTGAGCGACCGCTCGGGTGAGCTTTCTAGAAATCCATCGATACTTCCCTTTGACGTCATACTGCAACACGATTGGCAAATTGAACAATGCCTTCCCCGGTAGGGTTTTCTTTGGCGGGAAAAACGAAGATCTTTTCATCCATTGGCTGATAGAACAAGTAACGAACACTTACCGAAACAATTTTTCAGAAAAACAACGAGGCGTTTAAAATTGTAGGAGGTAGAAAAAAGGGTCTATATATTGACCTTAAAAAGGTATCTTTCATTGGGAGTCATTATTTTTGTCGTTCTTTTCCAGCGGCATGACTTGCGAAATACTTTACGGCGTAAAGAATGGCAAATTCTACGTTAGAAGCCCTCCCACTTTTGCGAATGATAACTGGATCTCGTCAGCCACAAAAATAGGATCGGCAGGTTGGGGAGCCTTTAGTCACCTGTTCTTCCACCCGGACGGTACCTTATAATGTGTTATGAACGACAAGTTTTACAAAGGGCAACCCCCTTCATGTTCATCTGACCACTGGATCGGAAAAGCCACCCTTATTGGCCACGCAGGATGGGATTCGTTCAAGTTTCTCTTCTTTGATCCAGATGGCGTGCTTTATGGTGCCAAGGATGGAAGGTTTTACAAAAGAGCTCCACCAACATGCAGTGACGACAATTGGCAAGGAAGCGCCACAGTGATTGGGAGAGCTGGATGGTCGGCCTTCCAATTCCTTTTCTTTGACCCACAAGGAACCTTGTAAGGCGTGCAAAACGGCAAGTTTTATAAGCGAAGTCCACCCGTGTCTGGTGACGACATGTGGATACAATCGTCCACGATGATTGGTAAGGAGGAATGGGATAAATTTACCCATCTTTTCTTCATGCCTAATGGTGAATTGTATGGCGTGAAAGATGAAAGAGATGAAAGAGTCCACTGTGACGGAAGGTTTTTCCCCTCTGAAACGAATTTAAGGCTCAACGGGAACTCGGTGCTTGACTCACGATAAAACTGGGGAAAACTAGACTCAAATGGCAACTCGCTTGCGGGGAAGAGCCGTCACTTCTCTCGAGGTCCGGGATCAGACCACTAACTGGTACAGCAGTAGATAAAACAGACTAAACTTGGTTCCAACAGCGTTTATTCTTCAGCGGATCAAACAGCAATAACTCGGCTAGGACTCGGCGAAATAATCGACAATCAGTAAAAACTAACTTACTTATATATGATTTTTACAACCATTGAAGACAAAAGAATACAATAGAAATATAAACAGAAATCACTTAGAGTTAAATGAAAACTAAATACAATTTCTATTTTAAACCTGAAATCTTTTGTTACTGTTGCTATTTTAGAAAGTAAAAGTACTGAGACAAAGACCTAGCCAGGTCAGCAAAACAGCGTTTATGTACAAAGTGTTACAATATGAATAAAATTACAAGTCCAGCTATCGGCTGTTTAAATAGAAAAAGCGCAGACTAATTGGAAGTTTCAACTTAAACAAAAACCGATCTAATTTTAAAATTACAAGACAGCAAAACCTTTCATATTCAAAATTCGGTTATCACCTCTCCTTAACTAATAACTTAATGAAATATACTTTCGCAAACAAATATAACTAAGTTGCAATTAAAACGAGATGCACCTGCACGAAAGGCGTTTCTATGAATGAATGTCGTCCGATAGTAAAATCACGAAAAATAGACTAAAGTCAAATAAACCATTATTAAGAAATTAAGTATTCTTTCGAGAGTCAACATTGACGTAAAATGTATATAATTGAAAAGAGAACGAGCAATTAGTTTTGTTTGTTAAGGAACACTGTTGGCTTTTCTATGATTATAATCTAGCGAACACAAAGCAAATGGAACAAAGGATAACAAAAATGGCACGAGCCCTTTTGGCAGCTATAAACGATCACCCGCACAATTTACACAAATATACAGTTACAACAAAAGGATTAAAAAGCGATAACTAAATCAAGTGTCGCAATGAAACTTAGATTAACCGAACTGAATTAAAATATAACCTACAATTACCAAATCCCTTACTACAAATTAAGTTGAAAACGCCGTACGCATATTACAAAACAACAAAAATAGCTATATTCTCCCTAACATTTCTCCCACCTTAAGTTGAGCCGTCCTCGGCGAAAAACACAGAAAACTATTAATTAAAAAGTCCACAAAGAAAAGTTCATAAGGAAAAGTTCAGCTACCAGAGTTCATTGGACAAGGCCGGGAGGTTAACCGAGGTGGTTGTCGTGCATCCACTCGAGAAAGGCGGCGATCTTTTTTGACGTGCTTAACACCCGCTCGCCGGGAATCAGGAGACGTGCGGGCGGACATGAAATGTCTTCTAGGTTCCGTACAAGGATCGGCACGGGCAGGGGCTCCAATGAAGCCACGAGCTCCAGGAAAAAGGCACGCTGTTGTAACCCTTTCACCCAAAGGGTTAAGGCCGCGGGAACTGGACGTCCCTGTTCGAATTCGTCCAGGAGCATGTCCTGGACGAAAGCCAGTAATGCGGTACTCACCGCGAACTGCGGAAGGCCAGTGGAGTTGATTTCCCAGCCATGAAGGCGGGACTGGTGCCGGTACGTGGCAATGACGCGGGGAGATTGTAATAGTAGTGCCGTGGAATCGAAGCGGCGGAGGTTGAAGGTCTGATGCCGTACAGAACCGAAGGCAAGCGCTTTGGTAAAGAAGTCCTCGTCACCGTGCTGAAACCCATCCACAAGTACTATAGCAGAAATGCAGGCCATGATCCGGGGAGTTGTTGTGAAAAAGCTGAACCTTGCTTAACGAATGGCGGACTTACGGTGTAAGCGAAAATTGGAAATTGGTCGAACTGGAAAAGAGGCCGGTATTTATGGGCTCAGTGACACCCAAAAGCAAATTTTACAACGTGCCGAAAAGTAAATAATATTGGGGAAGGAAAACAGAATATGAGCAGCTGGGTCCAAATGGGGTACAAAGAAAAACATGGTCAGGGAGTGCAAAAAGAATTTGCAAAACGGGGAGAACAACAACTCTAAACTGCACAAAATGAACTGCAAGGGGCCGGAGAAACGTATAGGGGTAGACCGGAACGAATGAGAAATTAGTACCGGAAAAATCGAAGGAGGAAGGGAAAATGGACCAAAAACAAAACCCACGAGGCTCACACAAGGACAAAGAACTGAAAAACTGGTGAATAGAAAAACTAAACAAAGCGAGAGCGCATGGAGACAAAAGGGTGAAGGGTGTCCGTAAGTGTTACTATCATTAGGCGAAAAGTAAACCAGGAAGAGCGAAACGTGGCGGGGTGAAAATGAGTAACCCCGGCAACGAGAAACTAGACGACGTGGTCCACGGACACCTAAGCATACAGAACACCACAGAAATAGAATACTAGAGATAGCAAATAAAACGGATAAAAGTTGCCGCTGATGGTGGTGTTATAGACTGGTCTGGAATGTGTGTTATGTGGGTTGTAAAGGTGTTGTTGCTGGGCGAAAGGTTCGGGAACAATACAAGACAATAAGAGGGGCTCGTGCGAAAAAATGTAGACAGAGAAACACGCGACAAGGCTGAAAAACTCCACATGAAAAAGACAAAAAGGAACGAAAACAGAATTATGCCTAGTCAGTTAAACAGAGGTCGCGGCAGAAGTTGTCCGGGGAACGGAAACTCGTTTCGAGAGCACACAATAAAAGACAAGCACAATAATTAAATCAAAAACTGCGAGAGCGAGAGAAAAGTAAACTAAAGTGTTAGATATTCCGCTATCTGGAACCTCCTTAACAGATGCAATATCCGAATGAAGTTTAGTGAGGTGTCGAGTAAAATCCTGATCGAGGGAATTGTAAACTTTATTCAAGGAAACAAGGGTCCGGTTATCAATGGTAAGAGGTTTTGGAAGCAAAAACTGACGTGTTGACAGCACAGTGTCATTGTATTCCGAGACTGTTTGCCAAGGGATAAAATGAAATTGACCATTATGAAACAAAGGAAATTGAAAGGTCAATTTCGTAGGACAATTAGCAAGGCCGGTCGATTGTGAATGGAACGAATAGTCACAAGGAAACTGATATATGTGAAATGGAAAAATAGGGAGGCGAATGGTGTCATTGTGCCGTTGAATGGGCAACACAAGCTGATCGGTTGCTAGGTAAAGGCGACCACCGATATGCAGCATCTGATGTAAAGAAGTACAAGACGGTAGCTCAACATGTGTATGTTGATAAACTAGTTTTGAAGCAGAAGACCATTTTGGTCCCAACCAATCTGGAGAATCGACGGTCGCTAATAAATCTTTTGGGCAAAGAATAGTGTCAGACGTCTGAGCACAATGGTGTAATTCAGTTTCTTTGATTATGTACTGTTTGGTTTGACAGGTCAACAATCGTAAGTCATGACGCGGCAGTATTCCTCCATAACAAGTATCATTAACTCGATATGTAATTGGGATCAGCTGTTCCATTGTACATACCGAAGCTGACGAAGAAAGCACCGGAAGGAGAAACAAGAAATGCATTTGTAACTTACGTTGTGATGGAAATTTAGTGTCTACGAGCGGGTTTAACATAACAGAGAAACCGTTTTTTAGTGCATTGATAGCGGGTGCGAGAGTGGCCACCGATGAAAGTTTCAAACTGATTTCTTCGGTTAAAAAACGTGGAAGGTCTACGTAGCCGATAAGGTTTCGTTTGGTTAAGTGAGCAATTTGTCTTAACAAATCGTCAACTTCAGTTAAGCGTAACAAAGAAGTTAATGCTTTGTTTACCTCCATCGCAAATAAGGACGTGAACTCCTGTTGCATATTGAAATGGCAGGTGACTTTGGAGGCAAACGAACCAACTTGTTTCTGCCAAACGGAAAATGATCTAGAGATGAGCCGTAAGGAAGCGATAACTTGAGTTACTTTAGAATTGACTAAGTCTGTAGTTTTAACGAGATAGACAATCTTGCCATTAAGATTTTTCACCAAATTATGCGCTTCGGACATTGTTTTAGAAAATTCAAAGAGGACTTGAATTAGATTACTGTAACTAGAAGATTCACATTTTCCTCCTCCTAACATATAAAAGAAACGCGGGACCCCGGCTAAGCCAGCGTGGCACCAATAACTAGACCGTTTATTGCGTTCCTTGAGCCAGGCGCGTTCACCAGGAGTGAGAATTTTACAGGCGCGAATCGCCCAGCTCTTACAAGCATGTAACGAATTAGCGTAATGACGAGTAGGACAATTCAATGTTGACGTAAAGCCCGAAACATACGTGTAGAATCGCCGCAAATAGCTATCACATTCAAATAAATCAGTAACACCATGAATTGACGATAGACGAGTAACCGTGCGCTGAATCCCGCGAAGAGAATCCAGAACATGGGTGTAAAATTTGCTTAAAACGGGGTCACAAGTCGAATTTAGGTCGGGGAATTTAATTCGCGAAGCAAGGTTCAGGTCCATGTGCAAACTCACAAGCGTAGTGTCTTGATAAAGGATTAATGCTTTAGGATCTTTAGCCAACATCATAGCTTTAGGAAAGAATCCAATTTCACGACCGGTAGCGTCGAAGCCTGTTGCAGCGACCGCGATTTGTTGCCCGTAAATAGTTAAGTAAAAGCATAGCAGCATAATTACATATGAGTACAATCCAGGGAATTGGTGCTTGTTACCTTGGGAGCATGGCAGAGTAAGCGCTGGACCAGCCGGGAAACTCGGAGATCTGGGGCTGAGCACTGGTGGGCCGGCAGTAACTGCAGTCAGCGGCAAGGTACTGAGAGGGACTGGATCCGATGTGGGAGAGGTGGAAAGGCTCTGGGTCCCAATATCATACTGCACCGGAGGAGGCTGGGGTGTAGTTGGGTCAGGTCCAGGCTTTTGGGCGGGAGTAGGGGACAATTGGGAAGGCTGTACATGACAGGAATCGCTAGCTATCAGCGGTTTCTTTAGGCGGGAAACCCGAAGAAGGGCGTCGTCCGAACACGTGTTGTCAGTCTCTAATGTCAGAAAAGCGACGACAGAGGACGCCTCGGTACGGGGAGAAGAGGACATGGCAGCGACACGAGGATTGTAGTCTGGGTCCGGATTGAGAACACGTTTAGCACCATGATTTCGTTTGAGATAATCCTTTAGTAGGCGATCATCAAGTAAATGCTCTCGTGGCTCCCACGTGTTCTGGTCGTGGGGAAACCCCGACCATTTTAGGAGAAACTGTGGTTTCCCGTTGCGTATGCGATGTCGCATAATACGTTCGGCTTGGTAAACAGTAGAGCGATCAACAGCAAGGTCCGTAGGAGCGCCATCGGAATCGGCCAGTAGTCGAGAGGCTGAAGCCAAGGATACCGCTGGCTCTGAAGCGGCTGGAGTAGGTGTGGGAGGACGGGCGGTACTAGCAGCAGAAACCGGGGGAACATTTGTAGCTTGAGTAGGTGCTGGATCCACGTCATTGCTGTCCGCGTGGGCCTGGTGACGAGAGAGATCGAGGTTCAAGTCCTCTGAGATGAAACTATCCGTACGCAAATCGCTATCAGCCAAAAAGGGTTCATCTACTTGAAAAGGCGGCTCCCGAGTGGGACGATCAGCAGGGTCGAAGTATCGCTTGAGCCGAGATACGTGGACTGTTGTGGAAACGCGGTGGTTATCGGTGGCTCTTAAAATGCAATGCACAGGAGAGAGAAATTCTACTATCCGGTATGGACCATGATAATTGTGGGCCAGCTTTTTCGAGACGCCTTTGCGGTTCTTGGGACAGAACACCCACACGCGATCCCCCAACTGGAACTGTGTAGGTTCTGCATAGCGATCGTGAAGATCCTTCATTCTCTGTTGTGCTCTTTGGATATTCTGGGCGGAGATTCGGCGAGCTATTTCGATGTGTTCTACCACTCGTTCTCTGTGTTCCGCTACAGAAGCTGACATTTCTCTCGGTGGCAACAAAGAGCAATCTTGTGGGAAAACTGGGTCTCTGCCGTACATCATAAAAAATGGGGATTCACCAATGGCGTCGTTTGGACTGGTGCGAAAGGCAAACAGGATGGCGTTTAAATATGTATCCCAGTTCTTCTGATTACTGTCTACATAATGCGAAATGCACTGAGCCATAGTACCATTGAAGCGTTCTACCAAGCCATCGCACTGTGGATGGTAGCTGGTAGTGAAAACTTTCTCTGTGGTCATCAGGAAACAAACTTCACGAATCAGACTGGAAAGGTAATTAGATCCTCTGTCCGAGAGTAGCTTCCGCGGTGCACCATGACGTCCCATTATGTCATCAACCAGGAGCCTGGCGATAGTTTTGGCCTCAATATTGGGGACTGCAAAGGCTTCAACCCACCGTGTGCAGTAGTCTGTGAAGACAACCACATAACGGTTTCCAGAATGAGATTCTGGGAAGGGTCCACAGCAATCTGTAGCAACTAGTTCCCAGGGCCCTGATACTGGGATGGGCAGCACAGGTGCAGTCCTCCTCTGTTTGGGACTTTTCTTCATGGCACAGGACTCGCAGCTGAGAACATAATGTTGCACATCAGCAAACATGCGAGGCCAGAAATACTTGTCACGGAGCTTGGCGTAAGTTTTGTGAACTCCAAAATGAGCAGCAAATGGGCTATCATGTGCTTGCAACAACACTTCATGACGTAGGGCTGTAGAGATTACCAACTGCGATCTGGGGGTCGGATTTCGTCGACTTCCAGGAATGAAAATGTGGCACAGGAGGCCATCAGGATCCAAATAGTACTGTTCAATGGTGTGAAGGAGGGTCTTGGCTGTCTTGTTTGATGTTGGTAATACTTCATACTCAAGATAATCAATAACGTCTGCCAGGGCGGGGTCTTGTCGTTGCAGGTAACGCACTCGGTCTACTTGAACCCCAGGGTTGTCAATGGCTGCAACAATAGTGTCATAGCTGCGACGGGATAAAGCATCTGCGTTGCCATTGCTAACACCGGCGCGGTGAATGATTTCAAAATCATATTGCTGAAGAAGAAGAGCCCACCTTGCAAGTCTTCCGCAAGGCATTTTCAGAGACATCAGCCAGCGGACAGCACTGTGATCAGTGAGAACTTTGAAATGAGCGCCACATAGATAATGCTGGTAATGTTTAATGCCTGCAACTACAGCCAAGGCTTCCCGTTCGGTGACGCTGTAATTCTTCTCTGCAGGTAAAAGCTTCCGTCCGCCATAAGCAATGACCACTTCACGACCGTTCTGAACTTGTCCTAGAACGTACCCAAGACCATGATCACTCGCATCTGTGGCTAGGCAGAATTCAAGGGTAAAATCTGGATAGGCCAGGATAGGTGCCTGGGTGAGCGCTTCTTTGAGGGTCTCAAAGGCTGACTGGCATTCATCACTCCACTGGAACTTAAGGCCCTTCTTGGTGAGATCATGAAGAGGTCCCGCTATCTTAGCGAAATCTTTAACAAACTTCCGATAATAGTTAGCTAGCCCCAGAAATGCGCGAACATCTTTTACTGAGCGGGGGACTGGATACTCCTTAATAGCACTGACTTTATCGGGATCGGGGAGTACTCCATCTTTAGAGATAACGTGACCCAGGAACTTGACCTTTTTCTGTCCAAAATGACATTTACTGGGCTTGAGCTTAAGTCCAGCTTCTCGGAAACGATTGAAAACTAATCGCAAGTGCTCAAGGTGTGCGTCAAAGGTTCTGGAGTAGACCAAGACATCGTCAAGATAAATCAAAGCGATTTTCCACGTTAGTCCTCGCAAAACGCATTCCATAAGTCTTTGGAAGCAGCTGGGTGCGTTACAGAGACCGAACGCCATAACTTTAAACTCGTAGAGCCCGGCATGAGATATAAATGCTGTTTTCTCGGTTGAAGAGGGATCCATGGAGATTTGCCAGTAACCACTGGGAAAATCAAGAGAACTCATAAACTGGGCACCATGGAGCACGTCCAATGTTTCGGCTATGCGAGGGAGAGGATAGGAATCCTTCTTGGTAACACTGTTAACTTTGCGAAAGTCAACACAGAACCGGTCACTCCCGTCAGGTTTACGTACCAGTACCACAGGGCTGCTCCAAGGGGATGTAGAAGGCTGAATGATATCTTGCTCTAGCATTTCATCAATGCATTGTTCAATTCGTCGTTTTTGTGCTTCTGGGACGCGATACGCTCTTTGCCTGATGGGTGGGTGATCACCGGTGTTGATATGGTGCTGGACGAGGTTAGTTCTTCCGAGCTCTTGTGGAGATAGAGCAAAAACATCACGGTATTCATTAATTAGGCGCTGCAGTTCTGTCTTTTGACTGTCGGTCAGGTCAGCATTAGCAAGATCAACAGGAACATCCGGGACTTCCACCTGTGGTTCTTTGGTAGGCTCGGCCTTGGTAGACAAACTGAACACCTGGAGGCTCTCATCGGTCTGGGAAAATGTTCCAAGAGTAGCACCGCGATATAGGGTCACGGGCTTGCGGGTAGGGTTAATAAGTCGGAAAGGAACTGTGTGGGCAGCGGATACAGTAACCAATGAAGCGGCACCCTGAAGCTGGTATCGTTCGATCAAACGTGGGGAGGCTTCAACAAATCCAACATCTCCAGGTGTATAGGTCTGGTCTAAATAAGCTGGTATAACAGCTTCTGAACTGGCTGGAATGACACAATTGTACAACACGCGGACAGGACACGCCCCTTCACTATGAGGCCTGGCAATACTTTCCTCTAATTGCAAAGTACTGTCTTTTAAATTAATAACAGCTCCATTTGCTCTCAGGAAATCCCGTCCTAGTAGAGCATCATAGGTGAGATCACGAACAACTAGGAAGGTGCAGGAGTAGAGTCCATTTGCAATCTCCAGCGTGGTTGTGAATCTCCCACTAACAGGTAAAGGTGCGCCACTTACAGTTTTTACATCTCCAGAGCTGTGCTTCTGCAGTGGAGGTAAATGTCCCTGATAGATTTCTTTCAGGAAGTTTTCGTCAATTACACTAACGGCAGCTCCAGTATCTACTAAGGCTTTGATGTGCTGTCCGTTTAATATTGCACTCACAGTGAGGTCTCTTGGTTTGCTCTGTGGTCTACGTTCTGCAAATTCCTCGTTGTCTCGAGCTGGGAAACCAGGTAGGAAGGAGACTGTGTTTAGTCCAAATTTTATTTTGATTTATTTTTGCGTTCACTTCCCTTTTGGACACTACGTGACTACTTATATCATGTTAGTTTCGGATGGTCACATGACCACAGCAAAAACAGATCACCACGTGTTTTCAAGTGTAGTGTTATAGAGCAAATGTTTTGAATTTCTCATCGATTGCATCGCACAGAATGTAAGTAGTTTTCGCTCTTTAGTGTCGCTTTAGGTTTATTTAGGTTTTCTTTAGGTTTATTTGTCATTTTTGCTTATTTTATGTTCAGTTTTCACCGTTCATGACCAGTGATCACCGATCGAACCAAGCACGAGAAACTTGGCGATTAAAGACAGATTAATAGTCCAATCAACGCGTCGAAATTTCTGTGTCGACCCCAACATTGTGAAAAATTCTGCAAAGTACGAAGAGAAAACTGTGTTTTCACCTGGATTTTCGAGAAAACGAACGCTCAGAACCGACCGAACGGAATCGCAGGAATCTCTGGACTGGACCGCGCGATAGTGGATCGCGGAATGGACCCTGAGGACTCAGCGAGAGGAGCAGTTGGATACTCCCTACGCCAGGACCCCGTACCAAATACTCAAATTGATTTTAGTGAACTTGTGCATCAACGCGAAATAAGGGAACAACGCAGACTTGCATCTTTGTGGAACAAGGAATCTAAAGAAGTTGCCTTTGAAACACAGCAGCTCCAAACTCTCCTCTACACTAATTGGGAGCACTTGTCCGCCCGCAAAATAGTAGATCATTTAGCTATCATTTGGAAATCCTTTGAGACTGTACACTCGAAGTACCTGCCAGGCATACGTGACAGCAAACGACTACAAGAAGTACAGCAAAGGTTCAAGTCCCTCAAAGAACAGATGATGTTTACAATAGAAGATTGCGAAACGCAAATACGGACTGATCAAGAAACACAAGAACGTGATGATGAACGCTCCATTAAAAGTCACAAGTCGCACCAGTCTCAGAGCTCCACTACTTCAAGATCCTCTTCGTCGTCCCGGAAAGAAAGGTTTAGAGCCATGCTTTTAGCAAAAAAGAAATTGGAGTTAGCGAAGAGTAGGGCACAAGAGGAAGCTGAGTTGGCGAAGAGCAAGGCTCAACAAGAAGCCGAATTGGTCAAAGCAGAGCATGAGCGGAGCGCCAAGAAGGAATTGAGACTACTCGAGGACGAAGCCGTTCTAGCTGAACTGGATTGGAAGATTGAAAATGAGTTCGACGAGGAAACTGGTGTTGTTAATGGTGTGGACAATATTGTTCAGACAACCTATCCCATTGAGGAGAAACCACTGGGACAGTCACCTCAAATTCAACTTGATGATTCAGAACCCCGAACACCAAAAATCCCAGCACCGACACCCAAACCTTCACTGCCTCTTATACCTGTCAGTTGCTCCACCCCCCAAGACACAGCACCTGGTTCGTGCAAGGAAAAGCCAGCCACTGAGGTCAAATCCAATATTGCCGATACTGCAAACAAGGGAGCACTGCCAGTCACTGAATGCCAGCAGCCACCATACCAAGCCCCACGAACCTTCCAGTATAGACCTAAGTCTCAGCCAGAAGACAAAGTAATAGAGCAAGCCCCTAAAGACCATGTAGCAGCCATGTGGAAGGTACAGCTTCTGAACGGAATCTCTCCTACACCCTTTAATGGCAACCCAGCAGACTTCCCGTTCTTCAAAGAACAAGCACATACTCACCTTGAAAGTGAGCTACTAACTGATGCGCAGCGGGTAGAGTACTTACCGAAGTTCCTGAAAGGAGAAGCCTTGGAGGTCATCAAAAGAAACCGAGGCTCCTCCTATAGTGAGCTAATGAAGATCTTAGAGGAACGCTTTGGTCGCCCTATTCAGGTGACGCAAGCCTGCATCGAAGAGTTAGTCTCAGGCCCCAAACTTGCCTATGGTGACAACATGGGTCTGCTTAATTTTGCCGAGAAGCTGAACACTTCAACCAAGGTTCTGAAGGGAGATGTGGAACGCGAAGCAAGCGTAGCTACCAATTTAAGAAGAATCGTAAACAGACTCCCAAATGATTTAATCACCAAGTGGCAGACCGAAAACTACGAGATTGTTAGCCGTGGTGGAACTGCACGACTAAAGGACATTGCAAAATTCGTGAAAAGGCAAGCGTCAATAAGGAATGACCCAGTGTTTGGAATGCAGCCGCAAAGGGGAGAAAACAGGACAAACAAGTCCCCCCCCAAAGCTTCTAAAGGATCGGACCTGCCCACGAAAAACGCTACGATCAACGCCACATCGCTTAAGAACGCCCCCAAGAAAGAGAACTCTGCAAACTGTGCAATTTGCAAGTCTACTCCCCACCGACTCCAGGAGTGCCCAATCGTCAAACAGTGTGACCGTGTAGCCGTGCGTCGACAATACGCAGCATCGTATGGGTTCTGCTTTAACTGTGGTTGCCATAATCCCGATCACAGTGGTACTTCCTGTCCTGAGCCACCAGCTTGTTCTCTGTGTCCTGGACACCACTTACCAATACTGCATAGGGACAACAACAATGGACGCAGAACTCCTGGAAACAAGAACACTCATAACCCCACTAACCGATACAGTACTCCGACTGCTGACCCAATAACCCGGCAACCACAAATGGAGCAAGGCACAAGACAGCCGCCCAGCGACAGGCCACAGACTTCGATTACATCTGCCGGTGTCAGCACCACAAGAGCCCAAGTTTTGTTAAATGTAGTTCCTGTAACCATTACTGCAGAGAACGGTGGTTCCCTTTCTACATATGCATTTCTTGACAATGGGTGTACCGATACCCTCATTGACAAAGAGCTTGCTGATCATCTTGACCTGAAAGGGATCTCGGAGCAAATCGGGATTAAGACTATTACGAACAGTGAGGAGCTGGTGGAGAGTCGACGCGTTTCCTTTACTCTCAGTCCTGTAGAAGCATATGGTGAAGACATTGATGTTAATGAAGCCTACGTTCTCCCTGACCTGAACCAATCAGAACGAGTTTTGCCGGGGACAGTAGATGTCCATAAGTATCCGCACCTTCAAGACCTTACATTCCCAGTGGTGGACTTTAAACGAGTCTCGATCATTGTGGGGAGTAACGTCCCTGTTGCACACTTGCAGAAGGAAGTCAGAATCCCGAAAGACAACAAGAGCGGCCCCTACGGTTATCGGTACCCTCTCGGTTGGAGCATTTCAGGTCCATTGACTATCGCTGGGACAAGAAGAGCTGAGCTCAATTTCATCTCTGTTGGACACAAACCTGACGACTTTGTTGAAAGGTTTTGGAAGATCGAAGACTATGGAACATTGAAAGCAGGAGAGAAGCCCTTATCTGTGGAAGACAAACGAGCCCTAAAAATCATTGAAGAAACTACTACCTTTGTAGACGGGCATTATGAAGTTGGCCTACTATGGAAGGAAGATCAGCCAAAGCTGCCAAACAATCGCATTTTAGCTGAAAGACGAGCAGAATTGCTTAGACGACGCCTGACCAAAGCAGGAAATGAGCAAATGGCTGCTAAGTACCGTGGAGTCATGACTGAGTACATCTCGAAGGGCTATGCACGCAAATTGTCCCCTGAAGAAGCAGCTAGAGAAAGTTCGATAACTTGGTACTTGCCTCACCATCCAGTGACCAATCCCAACAAACCTGACAAGCTCCGTATCGTCTTCGATGCCGCATCTGAGTATGAAGGAACATCTCTAAACAAGAATCTCGTTCAAGGGCCAGACATGACAAACAGTCTCGTTGGTGTGCTGCTGCGATTTCGACAGGGGCATGTAGGGGTAGCCGCTGATGTCGAGGCAATGTTTCATCAAGTGCGTGTGCGTAAACAAGATCAAGAAGCTCTACGATTCCTCTGGTGGACAGATGATTACGACAAACCCCCGGATGTCTATGTTATGGAAGTACACATATTTGGAGCAACCTCGTCCCCTTGCGTTGCAAATTCGGCCCTGAGAAGAACAGCCAGTGACAATGCTGAAAGGTTCAACCCGCAAGTTGTTGCAACTGTTGACAGGAACTTTTATGTTGACGATGCTCTGCCATCCTTCAGTGAGGAGAATGCAGCATCTACTGTAGCATCGGACCTAGTGAAAATCCTGAATCACGGTGGCTTCAACCTTACAAAATTCATGACGAACAGTAAAAATGTTTTGGCAACCATTCCCACCGAGAAAAGAGCCTCACCAGATCTGAATCTTGACTTAGACGAACTGCCAGTGGAAAGGGCGCTAGGGATTCGCTGGTTTGCTGAAACAGATGAGCTTGGATTTGACATCAAGAACTTGAATCGACCCGAAACAAAGCGTGGAGTACTGTCCGCCGTTTGTTCCCTGTATGACCCTCTTGGGTTTGCTGCGCCTGTGGCCCTTACTGCCAGAGTAATTATCCAGGATATGTGGAAGGCTAAGGTAGACTGGGACCAGCCACTCGAAGAAAACTTCTTAGCCAGATGGAAGTCTTGGACCTCACAGCTGTCATCCCTCTCTGCACTGCGCATCCCACGTTGCTACTTGCCAGCTGGAACAGATGCTTCCAAATGCAAACTACAGCTGCATGTCTTCTCTGATGCCTCTGAAATTGGCTACGGTGCATCTGCGTATCTAAGAGTCGAGAATCCAGATGGGTCTATTCACTGCTCGTTTGTTGTGGGGAAAGCAAGAAATGCACCTGTCAAGTTCACAAGCATTCCAAGGCTAGAACTCCAAGCTGCTGTTCTGTCTACACGCTTGAATAAGATGCTGAGAGAAGAGTTGGACCTTCCTATTCAGAGCACCAAGTTCTGGACAGACAGCGAAATAGTTCTCCACTACTTGAAGAATGAAAGGCGTCGTTTCCAGACCTATGTCGCTAATCGAGTCGAAGAAATCAGAGGAAACTCACAGCCAGACGACTGGAACCACGTGCCAGGTGTCTTGAACCCAGCCGACGATGCGTCACGTGGCTTGAACCCCTCTGAGCTAAACCTTGATCACCGCTGGCTACGAGGACCAGAGTTCTTATGGCAACCTGAATCCTTTTGGCCCAACGCGAGCCTTCGACAAGTCCCCGATGAAGGCCTAGAGCTTAAGAAAGAAACCCATGCTAACTGTACTGACATAAACACCAATGTCAAGACCCGCCAGGCAAGCGTACAGTCTAATTGCCCCCCCGCCACACCTGTTGAGACCACCATGCAACAAATAATAAGCACCTCCTCTGATTGGAACCGTCTCAGACGTCAAGTGGCTTGGCTCACACGCTTCACTCATTTCATCCGTGACCGGAAGACTGTCCACACAGGTCATCTGACTTTAGAAGATTACGATGCTGCTACCTTATCCATCGCAAAGATCGTCCAGCACGCAGCCTACGATCAAGAGATCAAGGATCTAAAGACCAGGGGCGAAGTCAGGGGATCCAGTAAGATCGCTAGTTTGAACCCAATGCAAGACGACCATGGTGTTTTGAGAGTCAAGGGACGTATAGCATCACCACCAGCTGCTGACACTGCCAGGAATCAAATAATACTGCCCAGAGATCATCCAGCGACAGTCCTGATGGTCCGCCACACCCATGCATCAATTGGTCACCTGGGGCGTGAACACCTCATAGCAAGGGTTCGAGAGACGTTCTGGATCCCACAAATAAGGGTGTTAACTCGTTCTGTCCTGGGTCGGTGTCTTGTTTGTAAGAAGTTGAATGCCAAGCCGATGACTCAGCAAATGGCTCCCCTGCCAAGAAGCCGGATGATGGCGTACGAACCCCCATTCTCCTACACAGGAATGGATCTATTCGGTCCTTTATACGTCAAGCATGGAAGAGGAACAGCCAAACGGTGGTGCTGCTTATTTACCTGCCTAACGACACGTAGTGTACATCTTGAATTGGTTCACTCGATGGACACAAACGACTTCATAATGTGTCTGCGACGATTTATGAACCGTCGTGGTGAAGTGACTGAACTAAGGTGTGACAGAGGATCAAATTTTGTCGGCGGTGAACGAGAGCTGAGAGAGTCGATCGAGCAGTGGAACCAGCAACAAATTGTGCAAGAGCTTCTACAACGAGGGTGCAAATGGGTCTTCCAGCCGCCAACTGCTTCTAGCATGTCTGGGATTTGGGAGCGGATGGTGCGAAGTGCTAAGACTGTTCTGAAGTCTATCCTAGGGACCCAAGTAGTTACGGAAGCAGTTCTTCAGACGCTGTTGACTGAAGTTGAACGAGTGTTAAATGGGCGAGCGCTCACCGCCAATTCAGACGACCCAAATGACCTTCAGCCACTCACGCCAGCGCATTTCTTAATGCAGAGGAAGACTATCTGCCTACCCCCTGGCATATTTGAGAAAGCAGATCAGTATCACAGAAGGAAATGGAGGCAGGTACAATTTCTGGCAGACCTATTTTGGAAGAGGTGGTTGCGTGAGTATTTACCTACCCTGCAAGCCCGAGGAAAGTGGAGAAAGGTCTTACCTAACCTGAAGCCGAAGGCCCTTGTCCTGTTAGTTGATGACAACGTGCCGAGAGGATGCTGGAAACTTGGACGAGTCCTAGAGGTCTTCCCTGGCCCCGACGGCCTGGTGCGCACAGCGAAAGTCAAGACAAAGGACTCTGTGTTCATCCGACCTATTCAGAAGCTATGCCTACTGGAGAACGATCTTGAGAATAATTAGTCTAGGCTAGTGACGTTGGGCCTACCTACTGGGTTGTCCCAAGGCCGGCGGAATGTTTAGTCCAAATTTTATTTTGATTTATTTTTGCGTTCACTTCCCTTTTGGACACTACGTGACTACTTATATCATGTTAGTTTCGGATGGTCACATGACCACAGCAAAAACAGATCACCACGTGTTTTCAAGTGTAGTGTTATAGAGCAAATGTTTTGAATTTCTCATCGATTGCATCGCACAGAATGTAAGTAGTTTTCGCTCTTTAGTGTCGCTTTAGGTTTATTTAGGTTTTCTTTAGGTTTATTTGTCATTTTTGCTTATTTTATGTTCAGTTTTCACCGTTCATGACCAGTGATCACCGATCGAACCAAGCACGAGAAACTTGGCGATTAAAGACAGATTAATAGTCCAATCAACGCGTCGAAATTTCTGTGTCGACCCCAACAGACTGGGACTGGACAAACAGGATTTGCTGCTGCATGAATATCATCTTCTGTGAGTGAGTGATTCCTCATGACGTTGTTGCTCTGTGGTAGTTCAAGTACTTGCTGCATGTGAGGCGAGTGGTCAGCGGGAATTATCGTAGACGTGGAGACACCTGGGAACGAAAGCAGTTCCTCTGCTGTGCCTGGAGAACGTATAGCGGGAAATGAAGGAATCTTTCTTTCGTGCAGAACGTCTTCTCTTTCGTGATCCAATACTGGGCCATGCGAGTTTAGGCTTTCACGGGTAAGAGTCTTAACGTTGTCTACTACCAGCTGTGTCTCGGGAAGGGCCTGGGAATCAATCGGAGTAGGGCATGGGACCAAGGCAACAGAGCCAGTGGTTTGATTGTGGCATAAGCTATCAGTACTAGGTTCATGTTGAATGGGGTCTGAGGATGACTCTACTGATGTTGGAGATACTTCAACGCCTGAGAGGGACTGGACACTATCCAGTGAACAGCCAGGGACTGGGTCCACTTCCTTAATGATGGTGCTCATCGTGTCGTTATGTAACAAGGCAGCGTTACCTAGTGCCATTCTGGGAGCACTGGGTCCCACTTTGGTCTTGGTTGCTAGGTGACAATAATGGAACAGAAGGTGTTAATCCTTTAATATGCAAATGTTCAGCTCCTTTGGGCTTTTGTTTGCAAAAGAAAACGGAGTCTTTAGAAATAATTTCAACGCTTGTTTGTTGTTCGTCTGTAAAGGTTTCTGGCTGTGATCTTGGCCGCGAACGAAAACTTTGTTCGTCTCTTACGTTCTGTTCTAGTTCAGCCACAAAATGTTCATCATAATATTCTTCTTCAAGGGCAGCCAATGGCTGGTCTCGGCGGTTTTGTTGTTGGTAAGTACGATAATTATCTCGCGGCTGATTGTAGTTATAATTTGGTGGATAATTCACTCCCTGAGAGCGATTTTGTTGTGGCAGTGGACCTCGCGGCGCGTTATTTCTACGATCAGGGCAACTCGCTTGGAAATGTCCGCGTCGACCACAAGTAAAACATAATGGTTGACCATCTCTTGTCCTCTGGCGAGGTATTTCCTCACGCTGGCCTTGGTTTCTTCGGGCCAGCCCTCGTATGCGGGCATCAAAGTGACGATCAAGGGACTGAATCTTATCCAGGAGAAGCTCTTTTAGTTCTTGAATGTCGCTTTTCTCGTGTGTTCTGGCAAGAGCAGCAACCGAAGACTGAGTTGTATCGTGTTGCGAGGCAAATCGTACTTTTGCTTCATTTGTTGGTTTTCGAAGCTGACTTATGGAAGCACTCAGCTCGTCCAAAATGGCATTATTTTGTTCCATCATAGCCATCAACTGCTTATCTTCTGAGGGAACACCTTGTTTGGCTTTTGAAACACTTGGCAGCAATAAGGAATTCATTGTCTGCGTTAAGTTGGTAACTTGCTTAGAGAGGCTGTCTTGAGGGAAGTTATTAATAGTTGTTTTTACAGCACATGCTAATCTTGCCATCTCTTGTGCTTCACGGAACGTCCGGGGTTGTTTGAGTAGAACTGTTTCTCGTACATCGGATCTTAACCCTTGTACGAAATATCTCATCTTATCAGCGTCGGATATGTTTAATCTTCGGAACTTGTTGGTCAAATCTGTCAGGTACACATCCAACGGTTCAAGTGGTCCCTGCTGTCGAGTAGAAACGGCTTGCCAAGTAATCCAACTCTGATTATCATTGGCAAATCTTTCTCTCAGGGTATCACGTAACTGGTTAAAAGTTTCTCTTTGATCAGCAGGCAGTGAATAATAGAAATCTTCGGCCGGACCAGCGAGATTTAATTCAAGTTCCGCTAAGGCGGTAGGACTCGCAGGGTTGATTCGTCTCAATTTCAGATAACTTTCAAACTTGTTTAACCAACGGGATACATCTTCAGAGTCATAACCGTGGAAAACAGGAGGACGGTGCGTACTCGTGGATTCTGGTATCGGGGCAGTCTCCAAAGCTGTACTCGTTTTCTTTTGTAGGGCCTGGATGGCGGCTATTTGTTCTTGTAACTGTCTAAGCAATTCCGCGGACATGGCGTCGGTTTCGGTTAACTCTTGGAAGGGTTGATCTTCCTCGTTCTCGTTTGTAAAATTACTCGCTTGACTTGGAGCTTCGTTCTCGCTGGCGCTTGATTCAAATGAGTCCTCGGTGAGATTATCTCTCTCAGGGAACGGTCTTCGAGGAACTAGTTTGATTAAATCGGCAGGTGAATTAATCACCAAAGGCGGTAACTGTATTTCGTTTCTGTTACGGTTCGAGGTCTGTCTTGTCTTGTCCTCGGCTTCCGAATCACTGTTTTGTTCTTCTGAATGTTCAATAAAAATGAACTGAAATGATACGAGCGTACTTGACAAGGCGTGGGAGTGTGTATATCGCGTACTTCTTCTTCAGGATCACTTGGGCACACAAAGGATTCGTCGTCGCTATCGACGCTGATATCACGGGGATCAAAATCTGTTATTTCAGCTTGGTTAGGATTGGAAAACGCGGTTGAATGTCGGGCGGTCGGTGGAACTTGGCTTGAACTTGGCACTGGATACGCGTAACTTGAACTCGAGTTTAGATGTACGTCAACTTCGGCGTCACTTTCGGGACTGGAAACCCAATGGAAGGGCAACTCGGCAAATAAAGCTTCTCGGTCTTCGTCGGATAAATCGGCTTGCGTTTCTTGGTCTCTAACGATAACGGGAGTGTTTTTCTTTCGGCTTCGTAAATTGTATCTGGGCAATCTCTTTGTTAAAGCTTTCTTAACTGACTTCACTGAATGCATAGGTTAAATAAATGTCTTCTACTCACAGTACTTGGGCGAGAAAACTCTGATTGTCGCTCAAGGGATTACATCGCCTACGGTTCCGAACGGTCTGGATTCACTGGGTTTTCTTGTTTTCTTCGGCGGTTGTCCAGTCGTGGCTACCTCTCTCCTCAACCAGTGTGACGGAAGGTTTTTCCCCTCTGAAACGAATTTAAGGCTCAACGGGAACTCGGTGCTTGACTCACGATAAAACTGGGGAAAACTAGACTCAAATGGCAACTCGCTTGCGGGGAAGAGCCGTCACTTCTCTCGAGGTCCGGGATCAGACCACTAACTGGTACAGCAGTAGATAAAACAGACTAAACTTGGTTCCAACAGCGTTTATTCTTCAGCGGATCAAACAGCAATAACTCGGCTAGGACTCGGCGAAATAATCGACAATCAGTAAAAACTAACTTACTTATATATGATTTTTACAACCATTGAAGACAAAAGAATACAATAGAAATATAAACAGAAATCACTTAGAGTTAAATGAAAACTAAATACAATTTCTATTTTAAACCTGAAATCTTTTGTTACTGTTGCTATTTTAGAAAGTAAAAGTACTGAGACAAAGACCTAGCCAGGTCAGCAAAACAGCGTTTATGTACAAAGTGTTACAATATGAATAAAATTACAAGTCCAGCTATCGGCTGTTTAAATAGGAAAAGCGCAGACTAATTGGAAGTTTCAACTTAAACAAAAACCGATCTAATTTTAAAATTACAAGACAGCAAAACCTTTCATATTCAAAATTCGGTTATCACCTCTCCTTAACTAATAACTTAATGAAATATACTTTCGCAAACAAATATAACTAAGTTGCAATTAAAACGAGATGCACCTGCACGAAAGGCGTTTCTATGAATGAATGTCGTCCGATAGTAAAATCACGAAAAATAGACTAAAGTCAAATAAACCATTATTAAGAAATTAAGTATTCTTTCGAGAGTCAACATTGACGTAAAATGTATATAATTGAACAGAGAACGAGCAATTAGTTTTGTTTGTTAAGGAACACTGTTGGCTTTTCTATGATTATAATCTAGCGAACACAAAGCAAATGGAACAAAGGATAACAAAAATGGCACGAGCCCTTTTGGCATCTATAAACGATCACCCGCACAATTTACACAAATATACAGTTACAACAAAAGGATTAAAAAGCGATAACTAAATCAAGTGTCACAATGAAACTTAGATTAACCGAACTGAATTAAAATATAACCTACAATTACCAAATCCCTTACTACAAATTAAGTTGAAAACGCCGTACGCATATTACAAAACAACAAAAATAGCTATATTCTCCCTAACACCACCCCCTTCTGACAGCAGTGTGATTTGGATTCAGGATTCGACCTGTATTGGTTCTGATGGGTGGTCTCCATTTAAGTTTCTCATATCTCCTCTGCACTGCAAATAAAGTACAGCAGCATACTTTCTCTGGTGCCAATAAAGTGATGCTACAGAAATAACGGATTGCACAACTTAAGAAAAAAAGATGCGAAAACGATGTTCGATTCGACGCTTTGAGCGTTGTTGATTTCACAATGCTTTATGTGGTTTGGCTCGCATTTCACTGTTGGTGTCACGCGTCGGGTGTTATTAACGTCTCGCGTTTCATCGTTGGTTACTAATTTATTAATTATGTCTCCGCATCGTAAAACAGCTTCCATTTCGGTCAGTAGTTCATGTATGACCCCATGAAATGTCCTGAGGTACCGGAGGCATGTCGGGCCTCTTTCACTTCGCACCACAGCGGATTCGAGCATAGGGAAAACAAAACAGGTAAGATTTTATCTCTTATTTAATTTCCATTTGCAGTTTACTAATAAGAGCGTGGGTTCCCTATGTTCTTACTTACCAACTGAGAAGACGCTGCTGTACGTAAGTACTCAGAAAGAAGACCTTCGTCAAAATGAATAGTTATTAGACCGACAAGTCCACTAACAAATGTTTACTCCTACAGTAGAACTCCCCCGCTCGATATAACGAACCTCTATCTAACGCAGGGGTGGATACGGGGATACTCAGTCACTACATATCCGCGTATCCACTTAGTAAATATCTTTAAAATAATAGTCGCTGGTTATCCGCGTATGCGTGTATCCACTTCGATATACAAAGCATACAAAGCATACCGTATCTCTATGTGTCTTAAAGCTACTGAAGGTAGAAAAGCGCATAAAAGGGATAACTGCGTATACACGTATCCAGCTCTTTCAGGGATACAGCTTCGAAGTGGCAGGGTATTCTGCAGTTACTCCAAACGATTTTCTTTACCCCAGTAATAGTAAAATACAGTCGACTCCCGATAACAAGTTCGAGTTATCGGGAGCTCGAAGAAAATAGCCGGAAGTAAGGTGAAAAACAGTTTTTACTGTACAGTGAACATTTTAATCACATTTTATTCTAGAAATGTTAAGTGGAAATTGAAAGATACTTTTAGATTAAAACTCAGAACGTTACTTAACAAAACATTGCCTAAATAGAGCATACGTTTTACTGTTTCGAGAAGTACTGTTTCATGTTAGATTTGTGACAAACAACATCAGCCTCTACTAGTAAACTGTATGTCTAAAACACGTCAATGGGACTTTAAAATCCCGAATGTTTCGAACGCCAGTACACTGTTTTTCCCTACATTTTAAGCACTCAAAACATGGATCGAGTTATCGAGGGTAAAATCTTATAAACGACCTGAGGGGAAACAAAAATTACTTAGAGTTAGCGGGAGGTTCGAGTTATCGAGAGGTCGAGTTACCGAGGATAAAATTACAGTAAATGTATGAAGGAAATCCAGGGGAAATCGATTTTGGTTCGAGTCAGCGCGAGGTTCGAGTTAGCGAGGGTTCGAGTTATCTCGATATAACGAAACCTTCAAACCTCGATGTAGCCAACAATTTTTGTCGGCCCCTTGGCCCTTCGTTATATCGAGTTTCCACTGTACTGTGCATGAATTTTGAAATTTATGCAGAATTTGTTTAAATTTGCTGATTGAAATTATGTTCCATTTCATGTGTTCCGGCCACTCTAAATCTTCGTTATATTGTACACTGAGAAATTTTTTAAAAGGCCCATTTTGTTTGACTTCGTACGGAAGTCTTCGACGAGACAAATGCGTTTTGGAAATATTTTACGGACAATCACTTGAATTTATTCGACCAATTGTCCACGCTCATATCGTAAAATAATAATCCCGCTTGTAAAGGCTTGACCAAACGACTTCAAAGATAAACGGGCAAACTGAATTAACGACGAATACAACAAATCGTTGCCCGAACAAAGCCAACTAACTAAAATGTGGTTTTAGCGTTTTAGCGAAACTTAAATAATCACGTCCTTGATGGACAAAAGCCAATGAACTTTATTTACGCTTTTAAAAACAAAGCACAATGCAATGCACGATATAGATTACAACAAGACGCCTAAAGTCGTTCGCGTGGGAGGCATGCATTGGTCTATGGAAGCATAGTGGCGTTCTATCTGAATTTGGAAAAATTAGGGAAATCGGAAAGCATCATGTTATGAGTATCGATGAGTAGGTTAGCTGTGTGGGTTGGTTTAAAGTGCTTGTGACTAAATTTATAGTTATCAGTGGTCGCAAGGATGGAGTTTATCTTGTTTTGATCTATCACCATGTAGTTATTTTCGTTGCACGATTTGGATAAGAAAAAGAAGCCAGTGATTTTGCATCAAAACAAGGTTTACCCATGTATCGCATGTAACTTAAATTGGAATGTTCACGGAAACAAGCCGATGGAGAACATAATGCTTTTATTAACCTAACAGGAACTATATGTATAAAGATACGTCATATCTTGGTAGTAAGTTGCCACAGGTAACTTTTTCAAAGAGAAATAAACATTGCAGTCTTAGGTTAATGGAACAAAACAAAACATCCGCTTGCTCTATCCAAGGTTACAATTTTAAGTTTGATAAAGTTCCAATGTTTTAATCCAAGACGAAAGTTTAATATTCCAAGATGCTCTTGATCCGGTTAAAAATTAATTGCAATGTGTTTCCAAGGTCTCAAAGTTAACATAGTTCCAATGGTTATCCATGATTCCAAGGTATAACAAGGTCCGGATCCGTGTCCCATCCAGAAGTCCAATCCATGTCGAAAGCGAGTCGTCGATCGACGAAGACAATATTTTCGCGATTTCACCGCCAATCGTCAAGGGTACGAGTTAAAATTTACGCGACTTAACTTCCCATTGTCAAGGTGTTTTCGATAAGAAAAGAAAAAACTGAACTCTAGCTCTGCTCAGCAAAAACTGGCGAACTCAGACTAGAAAAATCTATCCGAAATCACGTCCAAGCTAGACCTAAACACGAAATCACGTCCAAGCTAGACCTAAACACCGGCAAAAAAGAATCATGAAGGGAAAAAACCCAAAGTAAAACAACCATGTTTACATACTCTCATGCAAACACGCCTCTCGGCCAATCAGAGCGCGCGTACTATCTTAGTTATTTTATAAACATACACATACAGTCGACTCCCGATAACTCGAACCCTCGCTAACTCGAACCTCGCGATAACTCGAACCAAAATCGATTTCCCCTGGATTTCCGTCATACATTCATTGTAATTTTACCCTCGGTAACTCGAACCCTCGATAACTCGAACTCCCGCTGCGCTAACTCGAACCAATTTCGTTTCCCCTCAGGTCATTTTCTATACTAGTAATAGTTGACACTACAGATGCCCCCGTTCTGTACATTGTCGGTCAATAGTATTCTTGCTGGTTGTGTAGCTCTTTGAAATATACCGATTCATAATGAAGGTTTTCACACATATTCCATACAATAGGTGAGATAAATACAGGAAACGCAAGGTTTCATGCACAGTTTCAGCTCGATTTACACAGCTTTGATCAAAACATTCTCAGGTTCGAGAATAATTTATTCTAAACCATGAGAAAAGAGTTAATTAGAAGTTGAATTTTTGGCTATTTCCCTTTCCCTTTTTACATTCAGTTCATTTTATTTGCCGGAAAGTAAGCCTTAGAAATTAAAAGAGCGTTTGATCGATTCACGCTAGCGCATTCTAGTCTTATTTGAAACTTTATAACGGAAGGACATCTGTGAGCAGGGAATAAGTAAGCACAGAATTTGATTGTCGGCGAATTTCTGTAAATGTCCATCAATCTGCTAGTGATAAGCTAGCCGTTATTCACTCGTCTTGCTTGTTTGGGGCTGAGTCTTATTGCGGTCAAAGAGAGAGAAAGAGTGTCTGGCAAGGTTTCCAATGCAAATCAAAGATTTGTTAACTCGTGTCTGGCAAACTCTGCAAGTGTTTATATATACACAGTTAAACGCACCTTATAACCTCCCCTGCGCTTAACGAGTGTCTTTTGGTCTATAACTTTCAAAACAACTGCTCCACAGAATGTCACTGCGTAACGCAAAAGAGTATCGAAGTATGACTGCACAATAAATATCACAAAATCTACCTGAGCGGTCCCTTCGGGATTTTCCGGCTTTACGTCATCCTAACCATTTCGTACTTGCGGGCGCAAACGATAGAAACGTCATCATTACCTACCGATTCCTCGCGGCCCCTGTTCGAGCAAATCGAGATTTTTTCTAGTATACTGACTGTATATTTGAACTGTAAGTACTGTCCTTAATATACGCGCGAGTTACTAGGGTGCCTCCTCGGGATTTCGCCTCTGGGCGAAATGCCTGCGGGGGCAATAATTTTACCCTCGATAACTCGAACCATGTTTTGAGCCCTTAAAAAGTCGGGAAAAAAGCCGTCTACGGGCGTCCGAAACATTGAATTTTGGATTTCCTATTGACGTATTGTAGAAGTATAGGTTTCTAGTGGAGGCTCATGCTGATTGTCACAGGTTAACGTGAAGCAGCTTTTCTTCTCAAAACAGTAAAACGCAGGCTCTATTGAGGCTATGTTTTGTTACGTTACGTTCTGATTTATAATCTAGAAGTATCTTTTAATTTTCACTTGAGATTTCTGCAATTAAATGTGATTAAAATGTTCACGGTGCAGTAAAAACTGTTTTTTCCTTACTCTCGGCTGTTTTCTTCGAACTCCCGATAACTCGAATAATCACGAAACATGTTCGGGTAAAAGGCATGGCAGCTTTTACAGCCTGTTTACAAGGAGAGAGGGTTACCCTAGCAAGCGGGCTAAAGTTAGCTCTGATTTAGAAGCAAATTTCTCAGGTACGGTTACCCTATCACCCGGGTCAACTTTACCAGCGGATCAATGGTCACTGGCTTCTCCGTTAAAAACGAACACACCAAAAACAAGGAGGCCTTAAAATTGTAAGAAACTGAGGCTTGTTTCAAACGTCGTGCTACTGCCGTGCTAAGCTGGCTCGACTGTAGCTCGATTGCAGCACGACATTAGCACGACTTGGTTTCAGACGTCGAATTTAATTCAGTCGAATAGAACGGCTGTTGCCGAAAACAAAACACAAAAATAAAGAAATGGTTTAGCAAACTTTTATATGTATTCTAATGTATTTATAATTTATGAATTGAGTTCGGCACGGCGGTAGCACGACGTTTGAAACCAAGTCGAGCTACTGCCGTGTAGCACGGCAAGCCTTGCCGTGCTACACGGCAGTAGCACGACTTGGTTTCAAACGTCGCGCTACTGCCGTGCTAAAGTCGAATTTAATTCGATCAATTGAGTTCGGCACGGCAGTAGCACGACGTTTGAAACAGGCCTGACTAATAAAAAAGGTCCATTTATTGACCTTTTAATATTAAGTTATCTTTCATTACGAATCATTATTATTGTTGTCCTTTTTTCCAGCGGCATGTCTTGTGAAAAACTTTACGGCGTAAAGGATGGCAAATTCTATGTTAGAAGCCCTCCCACTTCTGCGAATGATAAGTGGATCTCGTCGGCCACGGAAATAGGATCAAAAGGTTGGGGAGCCTTCAGACACCTGTTCTTCCACCCGGACGGTACCTTATATGGTGTTATGAACGACAAGTTCTACAAAGGGCCACCTCCTTCATGTTCATCTGACAGCTGGATCCGAAGAGCCACCCTTATTGGCCATGCGGGATGGGATTCGTTCACGTTTCTCTTCTTTGATCCAGATGGCGTGCTTTATGGTGCCAAGGATGGAAGGTTTTATAAAAAAGCTCCACCAGCATGCTGTCACGACAAATGGCAAGAAAGCGCCACAGTCATCGGGAGACATGGATGGTCGGCCTTCCAATTCCTTTTCTTTGACCCACAAGGAACCTTGTACGGCGTGCTAAACGGCAAGTTTTATAAGCGGAGTCCACCTGTGTCTGGTGACGACATGTGCATAAGATCGTCTGCGATGATTGGTAAGGAGGGGTGGGATAAATTTACCCATCTTTTCTTCATGCCTAATGGTGAATTATATGGCGTGAAAGATGACAAACTTTTCAAGAGTCCACCCCCTTCTGACAGCAGTGTGATTTGGATTCAGAAATCGACCCGTATTGGCAATGCCGGGTGGTCTCCATTTAAGTTTCTCATATCTCCTCTGCACCGCAAATGAAGTACAGCAGCATATTTTCTCTGGTGCTAATAAAGTGGTGCCACAGAAATAACGGATTGCACAACTTAATTGATTAAATCTAAAATGCTGTCATAACATTTACTAAAGTAAACGTTTTTAGGCACTATGTTCAGTTTTGTGTAAAAAATTATTTTAAACGAGGAGTTGCTAACCAATAAAGGGACAAGTCACAAACAGTATGTTTGAGCTACATGTTCGTACCGTAAATACTGTAACTAGCCCCCTGCCTTAAGTTAGCACCCTCCTTTAGTCTAATACATATTACATAAGGTTCCATCTGCCTCCCCCTCCCCCCTTCGTTACTTATATTAATGAACGGCATAAAGTACACTGACCTATCAACAACGAATACATAATAACATTTATCATCACTGGGATGACCCATTCAAGGACATGATATGGTCTGGGTCGCATGTTGAAGACGCGGCACCTGAAAACGCATTCGCCCTTGGGAATTTTGCCGCAAAACGCGTTTCGAAGCTAGTCGACCCGTTTTCTGGCCACTGCCTAGCTAAAGGATTGTAGTGAACTAAAACCTTATAAAAAAGTTGTTTGCAGGTCGTGCACCTCGCGGCCTTTTGTACCAGATGCAAAATATCAGCTTCCAACTTGTCTTTTCTTCCACATGGCGATCTTCTAGCAAATGAATTTCAAGGGGAAGATTTTTCAGAAGTGTTGATATCAGACAAGACTTAGCCTGTTCCAGGCGTTCGGATAGTGGATTGCGGGGCGAAGGAAGAGAGCGAGACAAAAAAAAGGAGGAAAAGAGGAAGGGAAAGAGGAGGAACGCTAGACTACCAGTAGTCCCCATTTATCCTCAGGGATAGTAAAGCGCGCGAAACGCCAGTGCGCGTGAAAATCACCCCACGCCGCCGTGTCTCACCTTTCTCGCGTGGGATGATTTTCACGCGAGCTCTCGTTTCACTCGTTTACTATCCCTGAGGAAAAATGGGGACTACTCGTAGTCTTAGGGAACGCCTGTGAGATTTGTTTTCAAAAGGCATAGGCGTACGGGCAATTTTTTTGCCAGGGGGGGCGGTAATCCATTTGCCCAAAAAATTCTTGCAAGTTGCCCAAATTTTTACAAAACAGTCGAAAGGAAACTAGGGCCATGCAACAAAATAGGCCGTACTGGCATATGAAAGTAGCTCGATACAGTTTTTCAGAGTCAATACCTGCCAAGTTTGAGCATAAACTTCGTCGCCATAAACAAGCATTTGGAAAAAATTGACACGACAGTTGTATTAGATAAAGAGGGAAATTTGTCATGATCAGGGTTGCAATGACATCGGAGCTGTCATAGCAATGAAATGACGCCATTACCTTATTCTACTTGCAGCAATATTTCTCACTGGTAACTGTTCTTACAAAATCGTTCAGGGGAGCTCTTTCCTCCAATAGTCGCCTCGATGTTCGTGAAGTTAAAACGGAACTGTAAGAGCGTTATCGAGATATTTTGGGATGAAGTTTTTATTGTTAGAAATAAGGTAAAAAAGGAAAATCTTGATGTTTAGTCGCAATCTGAAGAAAACGAAACGCTTTTAACATGCATTTTCACCTCATTAAAAACGTGTGTGAAAGATCATGGAGATAGCTCCTGCCAATTGCTATAAAGAAGGATTTGATAAGCGCTCGATCTTGTTAGGGGTTTTGTAAACATTTCGGTCTACTTAAACAAATTAATGAATAATTTTTAAACCGCTCGATAGATTTTTTCAAAAAAATTATGATTCTTCTCGTAATTCAAACTGACAATTAGTCAGCCACTTCTTCACTTTCAGACCCATTGCTGATGCGTGTTCTGCCACAAACTGTTCTAGGAGCGGAGGTGATTCTAGAAAGTTATGCGGAAGTTTATTCTAATCAATTCACGACTGGAAATAGCCTATTCTAGCTCGTGCAGTGAAGTACAGTGCCCAACAATAAAAAAAAAAATCCGCATATGATACCCTTCCCTTATAACCAGAAACTCATCACGTGCTAGGCAACCACTGTCTCGTGTGAACGTAACTGAATTATTACTCCGACTTCTGGTTAAAATAGGAAATATTTATCTCTTCAAAATAATGATAAAAATAAAAAACATGGAAACGTCTTTAAAAACTGGCTTTGCCCAAATTTTCTCTTGCTGCCCAAAAAATCTGAGTTGCCCAAACTTTGGGGGGGCTGCAGTCCCCCTCGCCCCCCCGGTCCGTACGCCTATGTCAAAAGGTAAGGCCTTAACGCAGTTAAAAGTTAATCAAAGTTGGATTTTTTATCTAGCTCACCTTGAAGAAAGCTTGCGGCTACTTGTGAAACTCAATGTCATGAGATGGAAAGATCCTCCATCTTGGTGCAACAAGTTCGGACCACGTTGCTTTCAAGTTTCTGCAGCCAAGAAAAAAAATTCTGTAATTTTTCTGATTAATGACCTATTATGGTCTCCAGAACATTAAATAAAACACAACTAACCTTGTCTCGTTACTTAATAAGTCCATTTCTTTTCGGCTTATTTGCTACAAACGTGCAACAAAATGGCGGCAAAGTGTCCTCGCAAGGGTTACCGGGACTGAAAAAGAGAGAGGGAGAGCGCGCACAAAATATGTAATGGTGGGGAGGGTAGGGAGGTCTTCATAAGCATTCAGACAATGAGAAATGCTTGGATGTAAATTTACCATTTTGTGTACTTTTTTTTCACAGAAAAGGTACCCCTTTAGTATACCTTCTATTGAAAAATGGCAAACCTTCAACATACCTTCTCAATAAGAATAAATGACTAAACCAGAAACTCTTCTTTCCATTTTTGTTATGACATGATATAGCCATGCGTCCACACTAGACACAACTATAAAAAACCTGCGATCAGGCGGTTTTTGTTTTTCCGGGGAAAGGGAAAAAAATGAAGGCGCTCATTCCCCCTCGTCTCCCAGACAAAAAGGGAAGAAGGCCATCGATCGCAGGTTAGGTCCACAAGTATCCGTTTTTGTTTGAAAACGAATATTTTTTTCTCCAGTTTGGTCTACCGTCCACCGGGGAGGGGGGAGTACTTGGGTTAATTTTTGCTTTGTATGTGCCGCTGGCCTCTCAGAGCCCCTTCTCCGTTATAGACTGGAAGAGATCAAGAATTAAAAGGTAAACATTCTTTTCGCAAAAAATGTTCTTCGCGTAAATACGGCTTCAAAATATCTTTACTCCTAACATGTCTTACTCTCCCTCAAGCATGGTCGATAAAAATGTAAAGTAGATCGTAAAAAGTCCTTTGTTGTTAAAAAGATAAACATGTCACTACAAACTTGGAAAAAATGGTAGCCTTGAAGGTTAAAAGTCCTGGCTTCTTGCGTGACACAACTTGAAGTGAAAACAATGATCATAGGAGCGGCGGAAACATAGTAGATTTTTGCTAGATTACTGATGTCAGAGAACCGGACGGAATCTTTTGCCATTGTGCAAACTTTTCATCTCATGATTACTTTAAGTTCATGTTGATCAGTTCAACATGTTTTAAACTTAGCTTGCTTCAGCGAGCGAGATACTTATCATGCAAAATTGCCCGCGTAGAGATATCAGACGTGAATAAATCATTACAGTTGTAACAACCTGCACTGATACGCTCAAGCTTACTTTTTCTTGCATGAAAGAGGTTAAACTATGTAAATATGTAAATAGACTCAAACACACGGGTAAACTTCTCACGGCACAAATGTTACCTGGTCTTTATTTGTGTGTTTCTACGAAGTTCCAGCTCGATTTGAACGGCATTGACCGAAAAGTGTAGCAGAATCATCAGCTCAGTGATAAAACCGGCTTAGAAAACAACTCCTTCATTCTTTTGCCGAACTCAAACATTCCCGTGGAATCATCTTGTTGACCTTGATTGAACCAGTGATGCACGTGATTGCCATATGACAATTACTTATGACGTAAATAACGCGAGCTAAATTATTCAATATGGCGGAGAAAATGCAGACGTTCGACGAAACTCGCTTGCTAGCCTGCATAGCAAGCGTTTCCAATCGAGTTATTACGCGAAAGTTAGAGCTCTTGCCCCAGCTTTCTAGACGAACCTCGCGAGGAAACGCTTGCTACGCAGGCTACTCGCTTGCTGAAAAGGTCACCCTTGAGTACCACAGGAATCCCAAGATTATGTGTTGCGTTCTCCTAACGTCTAACGCAATAAGGTTCCATCCGCCCCCCTCCTCACTGACCCCACTCTTTACTAATAAACGGCAAAAAAGTACACCTATCAACAACCAATACTTGATAACATTTATCATCACTGGAATGACCCATTCGAGGGCATGATATGGTCTGGGTCGCATGCTGAAGACGCGGCACCTGAAAACGCATTCACCCTTGGGAATTTTGCCGCAAACGTGTTTCGAAGCTAGTCGACCAGTTTTCAATTTACCCATCTTTTCTTCATGCCTAATGGTGAATTGTATGGCGTGAAAGATGAAAGAGATGAAAGAGTCCACCCCCTTCTGACAGCAGTGTGATTTGGATTCAGGATTCGACCTGTATTGGTTCTGATGGGTGGTCTCCATTTAAGTTTCTCATATCTCCTCTGCACTGCAAATAAAGTACAGCAGCATACTTTCTCTGGTGCCAATAAAGTGATGCTACAGAAATAACGGATTGCACAACTTAAGAAAAAAAGATGCGAAAACGATGTTCGATTCGACGCTTTGAGCGTTGTTGATTTCACAATGCTTTATGTGGTTTGGCTCGCATTTCACTGTTGGTGTCACGCGTCGGGTGTTATTAACGTCTCGCGTTTCATCGTTGGTTACTAATTTATTAATTATGTCTCCGCATCGTAAAACAGCTTCCATTTCGGTCAGTAGTTCATGTATGACCCCATGAAATGTCCTGAGGTACCGGAGGCATGTCGGGCCTCTTTCACTTCGCACCACAGCGGATTCGAGCATAGGGAAAACAAAACAGGTAAGATTTTATCTCTTATTTAATTTCCATTTGCAGTTTACTAATAAGAGCGTGGGTTCCCTATGTTCTTACTTACCAACTGAGAAGACGCTGCTGTACGTAAGTACTCAGAAAGAAGACCTTCGTCAAAATGAATAGTTATTAGACCGACAAGTCCACTAACAAATGTTTACTCCTACAGTAGAACTCCCCCGCTCGATATAACGAACCTCTATCTAACGCAGGGGTGGATACGGGGATACTCAGTCACTACATATCCGCGTATCCACTTAGTAAATATCTTTAAAATAATAGTCGCTGGTTATCCGCGTATGCGTGTATCCACTTCGATATACAAAGCATACAAAGCATACCGTATCTCTATGTGTCTTAAAGCTACTGAAGGTAGAAAAGCGCATAAAAGGGATAACTGCGTATACATGTATCCAGCTCTTTCAGGGATACAGCTTCGAAGTGGCAGGGTATTCTGCAGTTACTCCAAACGATTTTCCTTACCCCAGTAATAGTAAAATACAGTCGACTCCCGATAACTCGAACCTTCAAGGGAAATCGAAATCGAAAACAAGTTCGAGTTATCGGGAGCTCGAAGAAAATAGCCGGAAGTAAGGTGAAAAACAGTTTTTACTGTACAGTGAACATTTTAATCACATTTTATTCTAGAAATGTTAAATGGAAATTGAAAGATACTTTTAGATTAAAAATCAGAACGTTACTTAACAAAACATTGCCTAAATAGAGCATACGTTTTACTGTTTCGAGAAGTACTGTTTCATGTTAGATTTGTGACAAACAACATCAGCCTCTACTAGTAAACTGTATGTCTAAAACACGTCAATGGGACTTTAAAATCCCGAATGTTTCGAACGCCAGTACACTGTTTTTCCCTACATTTTAAGCACTCAAAACATGGATCGAGTTATCGAGGGTAAAATCTTATAAACGACCTGAGGGGAAACAAAAATTACTTAGAGTTAGCGGGAGGTTCGAGTTATCGAGAGGTCGAGTTACCGAGGATAAAATTACAGTAAATGTATGAAGGAAATCCAGGGGAAATCGATTTTGGTTCGAGTCAGCGCGAGGTTCGAGTTAGCGAGGGTTCGAGTTATCTCGATATAACGAAACCTTCAAACCTCGATGTAGCCAACAATTTTTGTCGGCCCCTTGGCCCTTCGTTATATCGAGTTTCCACTGTACTGTGCATGAATTTTGAAATTTATGCAGAATTTGTTTAAATTTGCTGATTGAAATTATGTTCCATTTCATGTGTTCCGGCCACTCTAAATCTTCGTTATATTGTACACTGAGAAATTTTTTAAAAGGCCCATTTTGTTTGACTTCGTACGGAAGTCTTCGACGAGACAAATGCGTTTTGGAAATATTTTACGGACAATCACTTGAATTTATTCGACCAATTGTCCACGCTCATATCGTAAAATAATAATCCCGCTTGTAAAGGCTTGACCAAACGACTTCAAAGATAAACGGGCAAACTGAATTAACGACGAATACAACAAATCGTTGCCCGAACAAAGCCAACTAACTAAAATGTGGTTTTAGCGTTTTAGCGAAACTTAAATAATCACGTCCTTGATGGACAAAAGCCAATGAACTTTATTTACGCTTTTAAAAACAAAGCACAATGCAATGCACGATATAGATTACAACAAGACGCCTAAAGTCGTTCGCGTGGGAGGCATGCATTGGTCTATGGAAGCATAGTGGCGTTCTATCTGAATTTGGAAAAATTAGGGAAATCGGAAAGCATCATGTTATGAGTATCGATGAGTAGGTTAGCTGTGTGGGTTGGTTTAAAGTGCTTGTGACTAAATTTATAGTTATCAGTGGTCGCAAGGATGGAGTTTATCTTGTTTTGATCTATCACCATGTAGTTATTTTCGTTGCACGATTTGGATAAGAAAAAGAAGCCAGTGATTTTGCATCAAAACAAGGTTTACCCATGTATCGCATGTAACTTAAATTGGAATGTTCACGGAAACAAGCCGATGGAGAACATAATGCTTTTATTAACCTAACAGGAACTATATGTATAAAGATACGTCATATCTTGGTAGTAAGTTGCCACAGGTAACTTTTTCAAAGAGAAATAAACATTGCAGTCTTAGGTCAATGGAACAAAACAAAACATCCGCTTGCTCTATCCAAGGTTACAATTTTAAGTTTGATAAAGTTCCAATGTTTTAATCCAAGACGAAAGTTTAATATTCCAAGATGCTCTTGATCCGGTTAAAAATTAATTGCAATGTGTTTCCAAGGTCTCAAAGTTAACTTAGTTCCAATGGTTATCCATGATTCCAAGGTATAACAAGGTCCGGATCCGTGTCCCATCCAGAAGTCCAATCCATGTCGAAAGCGAGTCGTCGATCGACGAAGACAATATTTTCGCGATTTCACCGCCAATCGTCAAGGGTACGAGTTAAAATTTACGCGATTTAACTTCCCATCGTCAAGGTGTTTTCGATAAGAAAAGAAAACACTGAACTCTAGCTCTGCTCAGCAAAAACTGGCGAACTCAGACTAGAAAAATCTATCCGAAATCACGTCCAAGCTAGACCTAAACACGAAATCACGTCCAAGCTAGACCTAAACACGAAATCACGTCCAAGCTAGACCTAAACACCGGCAAAAAAGAATCATGAAGGAAAAAAACCCAAAGTAAAACAACCATGTTTACATACTCTCATGCAAACACGCCTCTCGGCCAATCAGAGCGCGCGTACTATCTTAGTTATTTTATAAACATACACATACAGTCGACTCCCGATAACTCGAACCCTCGCTAACTCGAACCTCGCGATAACTCGAACCAAAATCGATTTCCCCTGGATTTCCGTCATACATTCATTGTAATTTTACCCTCGGTAACTCGAACCCTCGATAACTCGAACTCCCGCTGCGCTAACTCGAACCAATTTCGTTTCCCCTCAGGTCATTTTCTATACTAGTAATAGTTGACACTACAGATGCCCCCGTTCTGTACATTGTCGGTCAATAGTATTCTTGCTGGTTGTGTAGCTCTTTGAAATATACCGATTCATAATGAAGGTTTTCACACATATTCCATACAATAGGTGAGATAAATACAGGAAACGCAAGGTTTCATGCACAGTTTCAGCTCGATTTACACAGCTTTGATCAAAACATTCTCAGGTTCGAGAATAATTTATTCTAAACCATGAGAAAAGAGTTAATTAGAAGTTGAATTTTTGGCTATTTCCCTTTCCCTCTTTACATTCAGTTCATTTTATTTGCCGGAAAGTAAGCCTTAGAAATTAAAAGAGCGTTTGATCGATTCACGCTAGCGCATTCTAGTCTTATTTGAAACTTTATAACGGAAGGACATCTGTGAGCAGGGAATAAGTAAGCACAGAATTTGATTGTCGGCGAATTTCTGTAAATGTCCATCAATCTGCTAGTGATAAGCTAGCCGTTATTCACTCGTCTTGCTTGTTTGGGGCTGAGTCTTATTGCGGTCAAAGAGAGAGAAAGAGTGTCTGGCAAGGTTTCCAATGCAAATCAAAGATTTGTTAACTCGTGTCTGGCAAACTCTGCAAGTGTTTATATATACACAGTTAAACGCACCTTATAACCTCCCCTGCGCTTAACGAGTGTCTTTTGGTCTATAACTTTCAAAACAACTGCTCCACAGAATGTCACTGCGTAACGCAAAAGAGTATCGAAGTATGACTGCACAATAAATATCACAAAATCTACCTGAGCGGTCCCTTCGGGATTTTCCGGCTTTACGTCATCCTAACCATTTCGTACTTGCGGGCGCAAACGATAGAAACGTCATCATTACCTACCGATTCCTCGCGGCCCCTGTTCGAGCAAATCGAGATTTTTTCTAGTATACTGACTGTATATTTGAACTGTAAGTACTGTCCTTAATATACGCGCGAGTTACTAGGGTGCCTCCTCGGGATTTCGCCTCTGGGCGAAATGCCTGCGGGGGCAATAATTTTACCCTCGATAACTCGAACCATGTTTTGAGCCCTTAAAAAGTCGGGAAAAAAGCCGTCTACGGGCGTCCGAAACATTGAATTTTGGATTTCCTATTGACGTATTGTAGAAGTATAGGTTTCTAGTGGAGGCTCATGCTGATTGTCACAGGTTAACGTGAAGCAGCTTTTCTTCTCAAAACAGTAAAACGCAGGCTCTATTGAGGCTATGTTTTGTTACGTTACGTTCTGATTTATAATCTAGAAGTATCTTTTAATTTTCACTTGAGATTTCTGCAATTAAATGTGATTAAAATGTTCACGGTGAAGTAAAAACTGTTTTTTCCTTACTCTCGGCTGTTTTCTTCGAACTCCCGATAACTCGAATAATCACGAAACATGTTCGGGTAAAAGGCATGGCAGCTTTTACAGCCTGTTTACAAGGAGAGAGGGTTACCCTAGCAAGCGGGCTAAAGTTAGCTCTGATTTAGAAGCAAATTTCTCAGGTACGGTTACCCTATCACCCGGGTCAACTTTACCAGCGGATCAATGGTCACTGGCTTCTCCGTTAAAAACGAACACACCAAAAACAAGGAGGCCTTAAAATTGTAAGAAACTGAGGCTTGTTTCAAACGTCGTGCTACTGCCGTGCTAAGCTGGCTCGACTGTAGCTCGATTGCAGCACGACATTAGCACGACTTGGTTTCAGACGTCGAATTTAATTCAGTCGAATAGAACGGCTGTTGCCGAAAACAAAACACAAAAATAAAGAAATGGTTTAGCAAACTTTTATATGTATTCTAATGTATTTATAATTTATGAATTGAGTTCGGCACGGCGGTAGCACGACGTTTGAAACCAAGTCGAGCTACTGCCGTGTAGCACGGCAAGCCTTGCCGTGCTACACGGCAGTAGCACGACTTGGTTTCAAACGTCGCGCTACTGCCGTGCTAAAGTCGAATTTAATTCGATCAATTGAGTTCGGCACGGCAGTAGCACGACGTTTGAAACAGGCCTGACTAATAAAAAAGGTCCATTTATTGACCTTTTAATATTAAGTTATCTTTCATTACGAATCATTATTATTGTTGTCCTTTTTTCCAGCGGCATGTCTTGTGAAAAACTTTACGGCGTAAAGGATGGCAAATTCTATGTTAGAAGCCCTCCCACTTCTGCGAATGATAAGTGGATCTCGTCGGCCACGGAAATAGGATCAAAAGGTTGGGGAGCCTTCAGACACCTGTTCTTCCACCCGGACGGTACCTTATATGGTGTTATGAACGACAAGTTCTACAAAGGGCCACCTCCTTCATGTTCATCTGACAGCTGGATCCGAAGAGCCACCCTTATTGGCCATGCGGGATGGGATTCGTTCACGTTTCTCTTCTTTGATCCAGATGGCGTGCTTTATGGTGCCAAGGATGGAAGGTTTTATAAAAAAGCTCCACCAGCATGCTGTCACGACAAATGGCAAGAAAGCGCCACAGTCATCGGGAGACATGGATGGTCGGCCTTCCAATTCCTTTTCTTTGACCCACAAGGAACCTTGTACGGCGTGCTAAACGGCAAGTTTTATAAGCGGAGTCCACCTGTGTCTGGTGACGACATGTGGATAAGATCGTCTGCGATGATTGGTAAGGAGGGGTGGGATAAATTTACCCATCTTTTCTTCATGCCTAATGGTGAATTATATGGCGTGAAAGATGACAAACTTTTCAAGAGTCCACCCCCTTCTGACAGCAGTGTGTTTTGGATTCAGAAATCGACCCGTATTGGCAATGCTGGGTGGTCTCCATTTAAGTTTCTCATATCTCCTCTGCACCGGAAATGAAGTACAGCAGCATATTTTCTCTGGTGCTAATAAAGTGGTGCCACAGAAATAACGGATTGCACAACTTAATTGATTAAATCTAAAATGCTGTCATAACATTTACTAAAGTAAACGTTTTTAGGCACTATGTTCAGTTTTGAGTAAAAAATTATTTTAAACGAGGAGTTGCTAACCAATAAAGGGACAAGTCACAAACAGTATGTTTGAGCTACATGTTCGTACCGTAAATGCTGTAACTAGCCCCCTGCCTTAAGTTAGCACCCTCCTTTAGTCTAATACATATTACATAAGGTTCCATCTGCCTCCCCCTCCCCCCTTCGTTACTTATATTAATGAACGGCATAAAGTACACTGACCTATCAGCAACGAATACATAATAACATTTATCATCACTGGAATGACCCATTCAAGGACATGATATGGTCTGGGTCGCATGTTGAAGACGCGGCACCTGAAAACGCATTCGCCCTTGGGAATTTTGCCGCAAAACGCGTTTCGAAGCTAGTCGACCCGTTTTCTGGCCACTGCCTAGCTAAAGGATTGTAGTGAACTAAAACCTTATAAAAAAGTTGTTTGCAGGTCGTGCACCTCGCGGCCTTTTGTACCAGATGCAAAATATCAGCTTCCAACTTGTCTTTTCTTCCACATGGCGATCTTCTAGCAAATGAATTTCAAGGGGAAGATTTTTCAGAAGTGTTGATATCAGACAAGACTTAGCCTGTTCCAGGCGTTCGGATAGTGGATTGCGGGGCGAAGGAAGAGAGCGAGACAAAAAAAAGGAGGAAAAGAGGAAGGGAAAGAGGAGGAACGCTAGACTACCAGTAGTCCCCATTTATCCTCAGGGATAGTAAAGCGCGCGAAACGCCAGTGCGCGTGAAAATCACCCCACGCCGCCGTGTCTCACCTTTCTCGCGTGGGATGATTTTCACGCGAGCTCTCGTTTCACTCGTTTACTATCCCTGAGGAAAAATGGGGACTACTCGTAGTCTTAGGGAACGCCTGTGAGATTTGTTTTCAAAAGGCATAGGCGTACGGGCAATTTTTTTGCCAGGGGGGGCGGTAATCCATTTGCCCAAAAAATTCTTGCAAGTTGCCCAAATTTTTACAAAACAGTCGAAAGGAAACTAGGGCCATGCAACAAAATAGGCCGTACTGGCATATGAAAGTAGCTCGATACAGTTTTTCAGAGTCAATACCTGCCAAGTTTGAGCATAAACTTCGTCGCCATAAACAAGCATTTGGAAAAAATTGACACGACAGTTGTATTAGATAAAGAGGGAAATTTGTCATGATCAGGGTTGCAATGACATCGGAGCTGTCATAGCAATGAAATGACGCCATTACCTTATTCTACTTGCAGCAATATTTCTCACTGGTAACTGTTCTTACAAAATCGTTCAGGGGAGCTCTTTCCTCCAATAGTCGCCTCGATGTTCGTGAAGTTAAAACGGAACTGTAAGAGCGTTATCGAGATATTTTGGGATGAAGTTTTTATTGTTAGAAATAAGGTAAAAAAGGAAAATCTTGATGTTTAGTCGCAATCTGAAGAAAACGAAACGCTTTTAACATGCATTTTCACCTCATTAAAAACGTGTGTGAAAGATCATGGAGATAGCTCCTGCCAATTGCTATAAAGAAGGATTTGATAAGCGCTCGATCTTGTTAGGGGTTTTGTAAACATTTCGGTCTACTTAAACAAATTAATGAATAATTTTTAAACCGCTCGATAGATTTTTTCAAAAAAATTATGATTCTTCTCGTAATTCAAACTGACAATTAGTCAGCCACTTCTTCACTTTCAGACCCATTGCTGATGCGTGTTCTGCCACAAACTGTTCTAGGAGCGGAGGTGATTCTAGAAAGTTATGCGGAAGTTTATTCTAATCAATTCACGACTGGAAATAGCCTATTCTAGCTCGTGCAGTGAAGTACAGTGCCCAACAATAAAAAAAAAAATCCGCATATGATACCCTTCCCTTATAACCAGAAACTCATCACGTGCTAGGCAACCACTGTCTCGTGTGAACGTAACTGAATTATTACTCCGACTTCTGGTTAAAATAGGAAATATTTATCTCTTCAAAATAATGATAAAAATAAAAAACATGGAAACGTCTTTAAAAACTGGCTTTGCCCAAATTTTCTCTTGCTGCCCAAAAAATCTGAGTTGCCCAAACTTTGGGGGGGCTGCAGTCCCCCTCGCCCCCCCGGTCCGTACGCCTATGTCAAAAGGTAAGGCCTTAACGCAGTTAAAAGTTAATCAAAGTTGGATTTTTTATCTAGCTCACCTTGAAGAAAGCTTGCGGCTACTTGTGAAACTCAATGTCATGAGATGGAAAGATCCTCCATCTTGGTGCAACAAGTTCGGACCACGTTGCTTTCAAGTTTCTGCAGCCAAGAAAAAAAATTCTGTAATTTTTCTGATTAATGACCTATTATGGTCTCCAGAACATTAAATAAAACACAACTAACCTTGTCTCGTTACTTAATAAGTCCATTTCTTTTCGGCTTATTTGCTACAAACGTGCAACAAAATGGCGGCAAAGTGTCCTCGCAAGGGTTACCGGGACTGAAAAAGAGAGAGGGAGAGCGCGCACAAAATATGTAATGGTGGGGAGGGTAGGGAGGTCTTCATAAGCATTCAGACAATGAGAAATGCTTGGATGTAAATTTACCATTTTGTGTACTTTTTTTTCACAGAAAAGGTACCCCTTTAGTATACCTTCTATTGAAAAATGGCAAACCTTCAACATACCTTCTCAATAAGAATAAATGACTAAACCAGAAACTCTTCTTTCCATTTTTGTTATGACATGATATAGCCATGCGTCCACACTAGACACAACTATAAAAAACCTGCGATCAGGCGGTTTTTGTTTTTCCGGGGAAAGGGAAAAAAATGAAGGCGCTCATTCCCCCTCGTCTCCCAGACAAAAAGGGAAGAAGGCCATCGATCGCAGGTTAGGTCCACAAGTATCCGTTTTTGTTTGAAAACGAATATTTTTTTCTCCAGTTTGGTCTACCGTCCACCGGGGAGGGGGGAGTACTTGGGTTGATTTTTGCTTTGTATGTGCCGCTGGCCTCTCAGAGCCCCTTCTCCATTATAGACTGGAAGAGATCAAGAATTAAAAGGTAAACATTCTTTTCGCAAAAAATGTTCTTCGCGTAAATACGGCTTCAAAATATCTTTACTCCTAACATGTCTTACTCTCCCTCAAGCATGGTCGATAAAAATGTAAAGTAGATCGTAAAAAGTCCTTTGTTGTTAAAAAGATAAACATGTCACTACAAACTTGGAAAAAATGGTAGCCTTGAAGGTTAAAAGTCCTGGCTTCTTGCGTGACACAACTTGAAGTGAAAACAATGATCATAGGAGCGGCGGAAACATAGTAGATTTTTGCTAGATTACTGATGTCAGAGAACCGGACGGAATCTTTTGCCATTGTGCAAACTTTTCATCTCATGATTACTTTAAGTTCATGTTGATCAGTTCAACATGTTTTAAACTTAGCTTGCTTCAGCGAGCGAGATACTTATCATGCAAAATTGCCCGCGTAGAGATATCAGACGTGAATAAATCATTACAGTTGTAACAACCTGCACTGATACGCTCAAGCTTACTTTTTCTTGCATGAAAGAGGTTAAACTATGTAAATATGTAAATAGACTCAAACACACGGGTAAACTTCTCACGGCACAAATGTTACCTGGTCTTTATTTGTGTGTTTCTACGAAGTTCCAGCTCGATTTGAACGGCATTGACCGAAAAGTGTAGCAGAATCATCAGCTCAGTGATAAAACCGGCTTAGAAAACAACTCCTTCATTCTTTTGCCGAACTCAAACATTCCCGTGGAATCATCTTGTTGACCTTGATTGAACCAGTGATGCACGTGATTGCCATATGACAATTACTTATGACGTAAATAACGCGAGCTAAATTATTCAATATGGCGGAGAAAATGCAGACGTCCGACGAAACTCGCTTGCTAGCCTGCATAGCAAGCGTTTCTAATCGAGTTATTGCGCGAAAGTTAGAGCTCTTGCCCCAGCTTTCTAGACGAACCTCGCGAGGAAACGCTTGCTACGCAGGCTACTCGCTTGCTGAAAAGGTCACCCTTGAGTACCACAGGAATCCCAAGATTATGTGTTGCGTTCTCCTAACGTCTAACGCAATAAGGTTCCATCCGCCCCCCTCCTCACTGACCCCACTCTTTACTAATAAACGGCAAAAAAGTACACCTATCAACAACCAATACTTGATAACATTTATCATCACTGGAATGACCCATTCGAGGGCATGATATGGTCTGGGTCGCATGCTGAAAACGCGGCACCTGAAAACGCATTCACCCTTGGGAATTTTGCCGCAAACGTGTTTCGAAGCTAGTCGACCAGTTTTCTGGTCACTGTTTAGCTAAAGGACTGTAGCGAACTAAAACCTACCAAAAAGTTGTTTGCAGGTCGTGCACCTCGCGGCTTTTTGTACCAGATGCAAAATATCAGCTTCCTTTCTTGTCTTTTCTTCCCCATGCATGGCTATCTTCTAGCAAATGAATTTTAAGGGGAAGAGTTTTCAGAAAAGTTGATATCAGACGAGGCTTAGCCTGTTCCAGGCGTTCGGATAGTGGATTGCGGCACAAAGGAAGAGAGCGATAAAAAGAAGAAGAAAAAGATGATCAGGGAGGGAGAGAGGAGGGAACGCTAGACTACGAGTAGTCCTCATTTTTCCTCAGGGATACCCTGGGTACCAGAGGTTTTTCTCGCGTGCGGAGGGAATTTTCGGTGTTGGCCGAAGTCAAACCGCGCTAGAAAAGTCTCTGGCACCCAGGGTACCTCAGGGACGCCTCCGCGTCTCGCCTTTCTCGCGTGGGGTGATTTTCAAGCTCGCTCGCTTTGCCTCGCTCTACTATCCTTGAGGAAAAATGGGGACTGCTCGTAGTCTGAGGGAACGCCTGTGAGATTTGTTTTCAAGAGGTCATTCCGCCCACTTTGTCCGCTAGTAATTCGAACGTAGTTTCCGGTGTAAAAAGCCGTCAATCAAGCAACGAACGACAAACCGCATTGTTTACGGAATGTTAAAAAATATGCCTGTATTCATCATCTTTTTTATTTGTTTTCTGCAAACGAATAATTTTATATCCCTTACCTCCAAAAATATAAGAACTGGCAAGCATTACTCGTTCCACTTTCCCTGCCGTTGATTTTCACTTAACAGATCATATACTAGCTGCTGTCGCTTTTTGTTGTTTTTATTGAAATGCTGTTTGAATTTGTTTGTCAGTAGTAAAAGCTTAAACGCGTAGATTTGGAAGACGTGTTATATAAAGCGAATGCAGATTTTGAATGCACTTCTCGAGACTAGCGCATTTGTTCGTTTTTACAAAACTGGCTATCAAAATATCCAGGTGAATGTTTTGACAGCCAGCTTTCAGGAATTTCAGGGCTAAAGAAGCTTCATTTTTTTCTCTTCTTTTCGCTCTCACCCCCTACCCCACCCCCGCGTAGTTTTCCTTTTTCCGCTCACATATCTTTGCGTTGGAATAAGGACGCTTCGAGAGAAAACGCGAGATTTTCCCTATCCCGCCATCCTTTTCGTTCACATTTACATAGTGAGTACGACTGTCTGACTCTCTGAGTCACGTAAACACAGCAAACACATCAAACACATCATACAATCTGACTTACAAAGTTTACAGCCGATTTTATCTGGTCTTCTTTAGCAGTCTGACTCTTGCTTTTATGGAAGTAGGTAAGATAATGATAGTAAGAAAACCTCACTCAAAACAAAAGTCGCCAGACGCGAAGTCTTTCGCTGGATTGTCAAGACTGTTAGGCAGTCGTGATTCTATACACGGTCGTTAAAATTACTATTGCCGGCAAGCTTTTGAGATTGACCTTCATTAAAACATGTTAAAATGCAAATCTGAAATATCAGTCAACTGCGGCTGAATTCGTTTCAAGCAAATTTTATTTTTAAATTACTAGATTGTTCGAGCTGAGTAATAATAAGATGTTAGGGCTCATATCCGCTTTTTACTTCGTCCTGGTAAGCAATCTCGCTGGAAGACTAAAAATATCAACTTTTTTGCACGTGAAAAGGAAGATGTTTTGGACGGGACGCGTACTGGAAGAATTTGCAAATTTGTCCTGGGTATATCCTCGATATATTCTATATGAGCGCAAGGAATGATGCCTCAACGCATAAGAATAAGTGCTAATTTTAAGTCGTATACAGTATTTTGAATAACAAAAAAAAATCAGTGACTAGGTTTCATTAGTGGTCAATTAGTCAAATTAAGCATGGAAAACCAATACTGAATTCTCAGTGATTCTAATAGTGTGTACTTAAACATTCCCTTTGTACGTTACCCAGCACAAATTTTAAGACACATCAATACAACTATAACTGTATTCTGAGTATTTTTTCTGTGTGTTTGCGTTTTCGCCTTTTATTGAACAGGCATTATCTGTGACATGTAAAAGATGAAACGTGATCCATGACGTCAAAAAATTATTTCGTAGAAAACATCAGAATGACTGGTGTCATGATCTCAAAAGATCGTGTGAATTATCAGGAATTACTGGAAAATACATAGATTTTTCAAAAATAAAATTATTTCGTCCAAGGGGTAACATAGCCGTGAGCAAAAACAAAATGGTACAGAAAAAATTTGAATAGTATTTCTTTATGAGCTTTAAATTAGGTAACATTATCCGACTAACGTCACTAACCAATAAGACCCAATGACATATCTTTAGACCAATCACGGTTCACCTTGTAACAGACGCAGCTGTGACGTTAAAGTACTTATGGGCAGGTCACCTTGGAACAGACTCAGTTGTGAATTAAAGCAGTTATGTGACAACGAGAATTCGGTGTGCAACAGATCAATCACAATCACAAATCAATTGGATTCGCAAACAACTTTTGTGGTAAGTGTTGTTGAAAATGAAAATTTTACATATTTGCTCATCGAGATTATCTTAATTTTCTAAATTTGTACACGTTCAACAGAAGAAGAGTTCAAGATACTTTTTTCCCCAAGTTTATAAATTCAAGTTTTTGTTAGAACAAGCAGTGTATTTCAATATCTAGTTCGTTTGTTGTCACTACTTGTTTAGAATTATTTCTGTGAAAAAGTGTCTACTTTCAATTCATTTCAAGAGAACAAAATATTGTATCAATTACTGAACAGCAGTAAGACTCATTGCCTACTGCAGGCTCTATGGCTTTGGGATACCACTGAGCGCAGATTAAATGACTTATTGTACGTTACTGTGGCATCTAATAAACCGACCTGTCCTTGGTTACATCCCCGCCCCCCCCCCCCCGGTTACATCATAACCTCTGAACCATATCTATGGCGACGCGCGTATGTACAAATTTGTGTTACAATCTTCATGTTCTGTTGATCAAACATATTTCAAAGCTGTGATAAATCAGGGGAATTTTCAGTCTTCTTGACTTTAATGATTGCAGTAAAATTTAAAGACACTTTCTGAATTTTGGTGTATAATGATTATATATGATCACATATGGACAAGGTAATATTAGTAAAGATAAAACACTTTCAAACCTAATGTTATTCTGTATCCAACAGAATCATTTTCCTTTCTCTACCGACGGAAAATAGCCTGGGGACTGAGGTACGAAAAATTGAACTTAGAAAATCGTGGGGAGATTTATTAAGTATGCTTTGAAAATTGTACTGTCATAATGGAAGCTACAGAAAATTCTAGGGAATTTTTGCTTCTCCGAACGGATATTTTACAGAAAACAGTCGTTGAGTGCCCCTGTTGTTTCAATTAAACAGAAAAGCACTAGATGTTGGAGAAGGTGGTGACTGCTTTTTCAAAGCTGTATCACATCAGCTTTATAGAACCCCAAATAAACATTGTTGTCTACATAACTTTAGTGTTCAGTATTTGAAACAACATCCTGTTTCCAATTTATAGGAAGTGTTACTTAATGTGCATAGAAAGATTATATTTGAAAAACCTTGTCAACAAACATAATTCATTCAGAATGTTTTTCCGTTTATGCTGGGCCGACTTTTAATTCACCGACTTCAGAGGTTGTTTACTGTTTTTGATTTTCTGTTACAGCGTCATGTCTAGCAGGAAGCTCTACGGCGTAATTTATGGTAAACTCTACGCTAATTCCCCGCCTTCACACGCCCATAGCTGCTGGATGGCATCAGCAAGTGAAATAGGTAAAACAGGATGGGAGGACTTCCGACATCTGTTCTTCCACCCAGATGGTACCCTTTATGGTGTATTAGACGACAAGTTTTACAAAGGGCGGCCTCCCTCTGGAAGCTCATCAGAGGATTGGATTGCTAACGCCGAGCTTATTGGAAAATCAGGGTGGGATTCGTTCAAGCTTCTCTTCTTTGATCCAGATGGAATGCTATATGGTGTCGAGGGCGACAAGCTTTACAAAGGGGCTCCACCGGCTAATAGCGACGATGCCTGGCTTGGATCGGCTGTCACAGTGCCTCGAAAGAAAGGATGGGCCAATTTCCAGTTGCTCTTCTTTGATGCAATGGGATCCCTCTACGGCGTGCAAAATGACACGTTCTATAAATGGAACCCTCCTTCTCCTACAGATGAGAAGTTGCTAGGAAAGTGCACGACAACTGGGGGGGTTGGATGGAATAACTTTAAACATCTTTTCTTTATGGCAGATGGTGAATTATACGGCGTGGAGTATGACAAAATTTACAAAGGACCACCTAAGCGGTTACAGAGCCCACAGTGTTTGGTTGGCCATAGTGGCTGGTCTGGGTTCAAATTTCTTATGTCCCCTCTGCCTCGAAAGTGAGAGGCAATAACCGGAACGATAATCGGCGAGCAAGCACCGTAAGGGACCGGTCATTATTTATCCCCTGCGGGGGGGGGGGGGCGAGGATTTAAGGCTAAGCAAGGTGAAATTTAGCCTATCCACCCTTTGAATGTTACTTCACTGAAGTGATCCCCCCCCCGAAATAACTTTTGATGACTTTCGCGATCACGCTCCCATGTCTTCATCTTACAAGCAAATTTGAGTGGTCACCCCTCTGAATCCTTCCAAAGTTTTCATTGATCCCCCCTTTTGGGTTCTCAGTTACGACAGATCTCTCCTTTTGTTCTCCCATAAATGAAGTGATCCCCCCTAAAATCCTCTGTCCCCAGGCGATAAATAATGACCGGTCCCTAAAGAAGAGTTGGGGGAAGAGGCACTCGAGTATAAGATCTCTGTCCCGGAGCAGAGAGAGCAAAGCTAACACATGGCAAAGCTATCCTAAAATATGATTACATTGTTGTTCACTTAAGTTGTATGTTGGTATTTTTCCAATAAAGAAAAAACGAATCCTTGAAAGACCTTTCATTTAATTCAAGGAACACAATGTGGCAGACGAAAAACAATCAATATTCTATTAAAATAGCCGGGAAGGGTACATTAAGGCCTGAAAAGCAGGTCGGTGTTTTCTTCGGCCCTCGCGGGTACTTGCCGGGATAGCCGCCATTTTAAGCTCCAAAACGAACTGGGGCATGGCAAAAGGGGTGGAGATGGGGCGTTCTTTTTTTCACCCCATCCCCCCCCCCAACCTTTTATCTCGGCGGTGTGAAAAGCGTCTGGGAAACACATCTGCCATCGGACAATACAAACTGAGGAAATAGTACAGCGCAGTCGGTAAAACGCCTTCAAAACAATATTAGGTTCGCTCACCGTGTGGCCGTCTTTATTTTTAGTCGTTTTCTCTATGAAGGCTGAAGGGGAAATGGGCCAATGGGGATGTGGCATTAGAGCCCATGGGGTGGGTATTAAAATAAGAGTCTCAACTGCGTCTTCTCTCTCATCACGCTCTTAAGCAATTCAATCCAGAAAGTGTAACAGTTCAAAAGCGTGTTACTATGAATCGTCTATACATGGAAAGAAATTTTTCAATTAATCTTTTGACAGAACTCAAGGATTTGAAAGACAGTCGATATTTTTCCGACTGCGCTTCTGAGGGGTAAGAGCAATACGAGCCAGTTTTACACGGTTGTGCATTACTACTAACGCCTTGTTCCCAGCTACGAGCAGTCTCTCTCTTTTTAGTCCGTCGAGCGAAACGCGCGAGACACTCCAAAAATGACCACACGCATGAATGAAGGCGCGAGACGGTAGAGGCACGGAAAAAAGAGATTAACACGAGTTCCAGGCCTTCATTATCCTCAATCACCTATTGCAACAACTGGCTAGATTACTCACTGCAAATTTGTTTTGCACTGCAACACTGAATTGAAATCGCTTTTTAGCCAAGCACCGCTAGCGTTTTTCAACAAAAATTCCACTGGTTACAATTACTACTGATGTATTTTCTCCGTTTTGTTTAACTTCTGTGAATTTTCTTGATGACATTTACCACAACAATCGCCGTGTTCTCCACCGCAGTCGTCCTTGCTCTCAACGTTTGCTCCTTTTTCTTCAGAAGTCAGTTTTTCAGTTTGTAAATGTTTCCTTCTCCTACTAACAGTAGCTTGTCTGTTGACTTCGTTATTCACAGTCCACGATCCAAGACTTGCATTCGCGTAAAAGTCCATTGGGTAATCATTTTGCCATTCAATCTGTTGCAATACAACTGACGCCTGTGAAATCAAAGTGAAAATTCGCCACTTTAGAAGGAGACTGGGCCGAGTTAACTTCCGCAAAGACTTCTGGGACTGTTACTAGGGACAATTGACCGGTGCCTCACCGGTAACGATCCCAGAAACAATTGCGGGATACATTTCGGCTGCAGTCCTCTTCTCGTTTGTAAAGTGGCAAGTAAGAAGTTTTACCAACTCCATGGACTGATTCATACAATTTACCACCATAAACAGATTGAAAAGCTCACGTTTCGGGCGTTGGCTCTTCGTTAGAGCGAATCTTCTCAGTGTTCTTGTCCAGTTTTCCTTTCGTCTACATACAAATGAATTTTTCGGCGGCGATCGAAACCGTTGAAACATTTTGATACGTAATTTGAACTGAAAAATGTGGCAAAACCCGCTAATACGACCACGAAACGTTTCAGCGAAAGGCAACACTGAGAGGCGGCTTTATTGCAGGCTGGCCGGGTTGTGTGCTTTAATGGGGCGCGAGTAAGTGGGGAGAGGGTGGGAAGGAGAGGAAGAAAACCTCCCCCCTCTTTCATTTTTTGGCTCTCGTTTCATTTCTCGCTCGGCCAAAACCGAAAATCGCGTTCCTCGCTCTTTCTTTGCTCCGAAACCAAACGGAAATGCTTGCTACGCAGGCTAACTCGAACAAACTCGAACATACGTTGACATCATAATTACCACGTGACCATCCATCCTCGTTCCCAGGGTCTCTCCTGCTCTTCCCTGCCGAGCAGGGACGAGTAGACAAGTAGGAGAGAGAGCGAGGGAACGGGAACGGGGCGGGTGATCTCCCTTAACAATACTATATATGGCAAGTATTTGACAGCAGGAAGTCCTTCATAACTTAATTTTTGGGGGGATAAAAGAGCAGGTTACGTACCTCGTAAGGAGAAAGAAGAGGTTTAGGAAACGCATATCCCCAGTCAGTCGATAATCTTGGACAGGCAACTTGGACCCACCTGAAAAATGACACGTGTTTGTGAGAATAAAACACAACCACAGAACTTTGCATCCAATAAAGTGTGTCCTTCGTCTGCTATTGTTTAGTACATTTTATTGCATGTCACGTCTCCTGAAAGATTTTAACGCTTATTCCGTTTCTAGACTGTCCATAGGCTCTCTATTTCCTCTGTGGAAACTTGAGAAAAGTAGAGCAAAACAAGCCCTACAGGGGAGGGGAAGAGTATGGGCGAGCTCTTGCCCCACCCCCTCGCCCTCCGCTCTGACACATACATATTTAGTGCTTCCATTCAATAAACATACCAGCAAACGGAGGGCTGAGAATAAATGACAGTGAATAAATAAAATGAATCATGGGTAAAGAAGCCAATTTCATTACTGGTTGTTTCCAAACTGTTCAAGTTTAAGACTCCGTTGATGTTGAAGGCTCTGACCCTCTCCTACTGTTTCAAAAACTCGCTTACATGAAAGGTAAGCTGCCCTAAAGGGGAAGGGGTTATCCTATCTGTTTGCTAGGGTGTTCTCCCTTTTAGGAGGCTAAATGGAGAGGTAGGGTCATCATCCTAGGATTGGAAGTTTAGCTTGTGTAGATTGATCACGGATTAGTCAAATTCAAATTAACACGGGATCCACCAGGAAATTGAAGGCCAGATTTCACAAGAATTGTGACAACAATGGTCATGTGTAAGATGTCAATTTGTGAAATTTGACATTTATTTTCTCGGGTTCTCATACGAAATTTTCTTTGGTGCTATAGCCGTTAAAAAATGTAAAAAATTATGCAATATTGTTTAAATTATTCTGGTAAAAGGTCTTTGTCCACTGAAAATTAACATTACTTAATTTCCTGATGGATTCCGTCTTAAAATATTTTAGGGGCAAGATGGCCCTCTGGCCAACCCTCTTTACGAAAAGGAGAGCTAACTTTTCACCCGTCCTTACATGACGGTTACCCTTCCATGTAAATTGAACCTAAAATATAAGGACAAGAATCACATAAATTAGACCATATTTCTTGTAGTCTTCAAGAATATGTTCAGTTAAAGGCCAAAAGAACAAGGATTTTCAACTTACGCATCAACATCTTCAAACAATCGCAGTTTGTCTGGGAAAATTTCAGACATCAAAACCACCACATATTCGAGTCCAGCCTTCTTAAACATTTGCTCCAAATTCTGTAAATTTAAGTAAGTAAAAGCAAATAACATTTATCTTCTTCAGTTACTAACCACAACAAAAATTCAGAAGGCCAATTCGCGCTGTCCGAGTGAGCACAGGAGGCTTGGAACTTAGGGCGATACTCCCGCCATGCTTGACGGGCGACGACACATTCGAACTAGTCGAGGACGATTAGTATGGAGGTTAACGTTACTACAATTTAACAACTGGTTTCTCTTAAACAAATGAAATATTTTTGTCACTTAAAAGTATTTGACACTGATCTCTCTTATTCTTTTGGAGCTTAAAAGACAAACACGTTTAAAGGCTCTCGTGGTTTCCTTGAAAACGATTCATGATTTCAGACCATAATAGGCAAAACATATACCCATCATTTTTGGACCAAAACGACTAAAAAAACGACTTCAAAACCCATACCTTCGAGCAGGGGTTTTGTTAAGAATTCTAGTAGCAGGAGAAAGGTGTAACATTACAGTAGAATATTTTGAAAAAGGCTCGACATCTGAATAAAAATAAGTCATATACTATACCAAACGTTAGCCGGAGAATTAAGCCTAGTAAACGGAGAATTCTCCGATCCCCGATGTTTAATAAACACCCTGCTCGACAGTGGCACATACCTACATAAAAAAAAAATTATAGAGGAGTACCCCGGGTATCGTAACAGAAAAATAATCGTAGTAAATGCTACTATCATTTCATTCTGAGACGTGGTGATCGAAAATAGGACTTTACGGTATTTGACTTGTTCTTCAGAGATTGTACTAGACTATTACAATTTCTCTAGTTACCTCTAAGACCTTGGGACTCCCTTGCCTTCCTAAGGTGCTGAGAATGAGGCCAAATTTCCTGGCTTTGGACGCAGCATTTATCGCGTCTCTCCTTGCTTTGAACATAGCATCGATGTCATAATATTCACGGGAAAATATTTTACTGTAGGGATCGTATCTGAAATAGAGGGAAATATGAATAAGTGGATAAATAAGTAAATAATTAAACGAAAAATAAATGAAAGGGATTGTAGTTTAAATTTGTTATCGGTTTAATTTAGCTCATTTAATACCTTAAATGCCCGAATTAAAGCCCCTTTAAATTAGCACCCCCACTAGTCAGTACGCCCCCTCCAATCCAAAAAATTAAATAATGTTCTCACAGAACAATTGTTTAACACGCTTTGCTTATCTTTTAAAGCACGATAGTCACTTAGGTATTGATCAAGACGTTTTGACCGCGTACGGCAGGTCTTCATCAGGCGAATAGTGAGTGGGACTATTAGTACCACCACGGTTGCTAGTGATTGGTGTATCACGAACCTCACTCATGGTTGGCGGGTTTTGATCCGACTATCGTGAGACCAACGATAAAGAAAACCCTTCATTCACATACTATGATGAACAATATCTTTCATGACAGAGTGATTGCTGTTTGGAATTTGTATGTTGTGTAATAGACCTTTCACGCAGGTGAACCGGAAAAAAGCAGTAAGTCGAAACGGGGCTTCGCCTTGTATATTGTGTAAAATTGTCCATACACCCCTTCAACGCAATGCCCGAAAGGTCTGTTGACCAAAATGTCTCCACCCACATTATCAAAGGTCTCTAATAGGCTTATCCAGTCCCGTCATCTTCACCCAAATTTCCGCTCAATCCTGTAATCTCGACCGGCCAAATTTCCGCTTAATCCCGTCATCCCAACCCAAATTTCTGCTCAATCCCGTAATCCTGACGGTTATTCTCCGCATCCCACATCCCGTGCATACTTTCATTCCAGAATCTCGCCCTATTTTGCTTTAAAATCCCGGATAACAGACTTCAAATAAGGCAAATCCAGTATCCTGAAAAACCCACTGGGGATCCTCATTTTCAACTGCCAGCGAGCGATAGAGCGATTTTCGTGTGACCCTAGAATGAATGCCCGAGAATTTTCTAGATATCAATGGATACTTCTCGTTGACGTCATACCGCAACACGATTGGACAATTGAACAATACCTTCTCCATATTAGGGCTTTTTGGCGGGAAAATGAAGAGTCCGTGTTTTGATCTTATCATCCATTGGCTGGTAAAGCAAATAACGAACACCATTTTTCAAGGTCATACGAAAATCGTTCTAAAACTAGCCAGGAGAAAACTTTTGTCATTTTAGCCAACTAATCCGATGGGCTACGTTACATTTGCTACTGTAAAGGATCTGATGCATGGTGGGACTTTGTCTCTACTTGTGTCCACTGTTTGTATTATCTTACACTGTAAAGATATCTATACTGCCAATACCAACCTGTAGGCTGGCACGGATGGGTTAGCAATCATCACAGCTTCTAAATGAAACCTCCCGTCTCCAAGATAACTACAGGAATTAAATACAAAAATTAATATTTGAAGTAAAATTCTTTATAGAAATCTTATCGATGTCTGCAATCTGCATACAAGTGCGTTCACTTTCAGGGGTCATTTGTCTGCAGGGGTCAATTTTATACAAGTGTACTTTACAAGTGTAGCTATTGTTTTAGAGTAAGAAAACAATAGCTGCGCTTGTAAATTACATTTGTAAAAGCTTTATTAAACTAACCCCTGTTTTAAAGGTTACCAGCCAGATCTTTAACTGAAACGGCACACGGTCAAATGAAATGTACTTTTAAAAGAGACCTTCTTGAAGCTGATATTTCACTAACTGGACATGTACAATAACTATCGATAAAAACAATTCATTGCTAAACTACTAGCAAACCAAAACGAAAATGTCATCATACTTTGACTACTTTCACTACATAGTTTAACACAGCAGGTATTAACATCATATCTTACACAAATGCATCTTTGTCCTTTATCTTTGGAGCAGTGCATCCCAGAATCTCTCCTGGTGATAGCGGTTTACTTTGAGGCATCTCAACCTTGAAATCTTTACACAATTCTTGATAGACAGCCTGAAAGATACAAAAGCAAACGTATCAACAATCGCAGCTCTAAGTGTGCCCAAAGTAAACGAAAATTCTTAATTTATCTTTCAAAAAATCACTGACTGAAAAACAGATTCAGTAAAAACCTGCGAGTAAGAAGTTGCATTTTTCCAAGTTAGCCTAAACAGGTTCTTAAGCCACGTGCAAACGGATGAAACAACTCTCAACATTGTTAGCCCAACAGCTCTCAACATTGTTAGCCCAACAGCTCTCAACATTGTTAGCCCAACAGCTCTCAACATTGTTAGCCCAACAACTCCCAACATTGTTAGCCCAACAACTCCCAACATTGTTAGCCCAAACTTTGCGCCACAACATCCAACAAAATGCAACAAAGTGTGCAAACGGACGCAATATATGACATCCAACAATGTTAGGAGTTGTTGGCCAACAATGTCGCGTCCGTTTGCACGGGGCTTTACATAAATGGTACTAGAATGAGCAAAAAATTTAGGCTATTTAGTAAAGTTCTAAAGTTCTAAAATAGGTTCAAAATTTTCTGAAGAAAACAATACATTATAGATGAGAGTATTTGGTGGAATTCAGCTTATTCCTTATATAAAATCGACATACCAAATTAATATTTATGTAAACTGAAATGAAGGTTGACTTATCTTACTTGTCAAAGTGTATGCAATTTTTTTAAAAGAGATTTTAGAAAATAAGGACCTGTCTCGAATTTTAGCCCGACAGGTTCTTAAAAGCCAGGTTTTTACTCGCTGGTTTTTAATGTAGTTGAATGCTGGCCTATTGTAGGCGTTCAAATAGCGAGAATTGGCGCCGAATAGAGGGCCCACAATACAGGTGCTCAGCGATCAATTTTGGCATCTCCAGAAAAAAAGAGGCTATCATAAAATCGGGGCGCTGAACTGAAACAAGTCTTCAGTCCATAAAAACTGTGAAATATGAATTAAAGGTAATTTATTTTGCTTCTTTATGTTGTAAGATCGAAGTTGTTGTATAAGGTCGAAGCACTTCTTGAAAGCACAATAAAGAATAATATCTGTATTACTGGGTATTAAAATACGACTTTATAAAGTAAACCACGCGTGTCTTGTCAAGTGTGGAGTACCTTCTTGTTCACACAACACTAAACAGATTGAAAATCAAACGGGTCGAATTGAGCCATTCTCACAAAAAATTGTCTTCAAAGAACAATCATAAACAAACCTCGCTCCTTTATTTACCTTCCAAAACAAATAGCATGGACCTGAATACAAATTACTGTTATGAGTTTAAGCTCATATTTTCGGATTATTATACTTTTCTGGGAAACTTCCCACCTACCCGTCCCCTAAGCCAAAATAAACACTTACTTCTCACTTAGGGCAAAATGTTGGCTCAGGCGAGGGGTAGGTGGGCAGTTTCCCAGTCAGCGTTTTGAAAACATTTGGTTTCCGCCGTTGACCATAATGCAATAGAGCTGAGCTTTTAGAAATATCTGCTTTAGGGAGTGCTGTCGAATGTCTGCCATTTCAAAATGACGACAGTTTCTGAGACAGTTTTTAATCGAACGTAACGACAAAATGTAACGAAATGAATGCGCACGAAATACAGGGACAAACCGGGATTTCGTAACTTGTAACCGACAAATTACACTTGCTCCTTCTCTTTCAGAAGGTATTTATGCACGGTCGATTAATTTCACGGTCGATTACACCTCAATAAGACGAACACTTCGGTAGAACGGACAGCTAGAGTTGGTCTCTGCCTTTCTTTACTCCTTTTACTTGACTTTCTATAAGACGGACATTACTGTTAGACGGATACTTGGTGCCGGTCGTAAAGATGTCCTCCTTGGACGGAGGGAATTGACTGTAAATATCTGTGCACCACTCGAAAAACCAACGTGATAGTGTTCATTCTCAATGTACACGTAGGTTGTTATATTTATACTATCGTCTACTGAATTGTGGTTCGTCTAAAAACTGAACATCACGCAATTTGTACTACTCAAGAAAATATACCGACAACAAATATACATACTCACATCGATTTAACCATTCAGATCTCGAATCAACTTTTGATAAACAAGAAATGGTCGAAACACGTTAAATATATCAAACGCAATCAAAACAATTAAGTTCAAAAGCAAACGCAATGGAACTTGCTGTTAGTCTTATTTGTTCGTTTCCTCTGTTCTTCTTTATGAAAATTGAAGAGAAAAAAAGCGATTGTTTCAGTTCAAACAAAGTTTTAATACACCACTTTATCAATGGTGTCTGATAGCATCAGCTAATTTCAAATTTATTCATGATTAGAACATTAAACTCGCAAAATCAACTTCTTATTTACAACACAATTTCAAGCCATTTAGGTCTAACTTTACTACAATAGCTTCCGAATAAAAAAAACGTTTCGGCCCGTCTGAGGCAAACAGAGCAAATTCTTAGCCTTTAAAGAACGTCTTACCATTTCTAGAACCCGAGCGACTAAATGTATGCGCTTATTTCAGCATAACTACTGATTAAGCTTGAAAAATAATAATAATAATAAAAAAACATTTCAAAAAATCTTCAGCTGAAAATTGACTTGTCACACAACATGGGAAGGAATCAGCCAAACAGGGTTTCGACACGTTGATAAAATACTTATACAGTCGAACCTCTATATCACGAAGTCTTCGGTTTAACAAACGATTTTCTTTACCCAGTAATAGTGAAATATTTGAATAAAAACCTTGATATAAAGAAACCGCGTTAAGGTGGACAAATTTTGTCAGTCGCTTGGTCCTTCGTTATAACGAGGTTCCACTGTACGATAAAGTTAAAGTTTTTTGAAAAATAAAGCATGATAAGTACTACAACAGACAACAGACAGTACTAAATTGATTAAACGTCCAACCTTAAGCTCAAGGCCTCAAAACGTTCAAGGTTTATACTGTGAAAAAGTAAAATGCAAATACCATAAAAAATAAACAGTATTTTGTCTCACCACATGTTATCATGGAATGTCATTTCGGTTGAGTTCTTTATGGTCAGTGTCTCTTATAAGTCTCACGACATTCGAGAGTCTTTCAAGACAAGATATCATACCTAGGGTTGCTACTTTGAAGAGATTGCTGAAGAGTAACTAAGACATTAGCAAAGGCTAGAAAACTTAGGAAGAAAATTAGTCGAGGAAGAATGACGTTGTAGTCACGAAGTCGGGGTTTCAACTGCCGTAGGAACAATAGCACCTCAAAGTTTGCAAATAATAAATGCAGACAACTATAATTATAGCCTTTTAGTATAATTTCAGCATAATCTTCATAGTATTACGCAGTGAATACAATTCCTGCTGTTTCAATGTAAGAGTTTCTACTTTCTATCGTCGATTTTGTCCCGTTGAACAACTAGAAATAAACTTCAAACTCTGTAATTATTCACGAAAATTTACTTACTCGCCCTTGATCATGCAGCTAATATTTTAAAGCAAAATTTAACAGCAGGGCTGAAATAATCAGCAAAAGACGCGATAAACGGGGTTCCGTTGGCGCACTCTGATTTCTACTAAATGTCTTTACACCTTTCTTTCCACAAAATTTTTATCAGTATTTTACATAGCACCACAAAAGTTTTCTCCGGCAAAAATGTCTCAAATGGCAACTATTTACTTAATAATCCGACTGGAAAATTTTCTAGTCTTCCTACAAGCCAAATCTCAGGTCAATAAATTTAGACATACTCTTACAGCATGAGTCATTCTGTTCAAGAAAACTTTGGAGAAATATTGCCTTTCACCAATTTGTCAGGATACCGCAATGAGATTTTTGCTTTTTGTAGCCTTCCTTGTGATTTTCGCGGAATGCGCGGCGAATGGGACTAAGACAACAAAAAAAGGGCATAGTGAGCCAGTTGTATGCAATCAGTACATTGGACAGGGCGCTGTAACTAGCGATGCTATCAAGAAACTCGATGAAAAGCTCGATCAGCTAATTAAACTACTACAGCCTTCTCCTTATGCAGGTAACTTAAGAATTTATATTCCATTCTAACACACAGAGAAGCTACTTATAATTATTTCTTATGTAATTAAACTAATATCATCTTGAGAAGGAATGTAATGTAAGATAATTCAACTTCACCAAAAACAAAGACATTTTGAAATAATTCTTCGAAAGTTTTTGGCTTTTTGTCCTTGATGTTTCTGTTCTTAAAATTGTAGTAAGACACAAACAATTTAACGCGGAACTAGCCGACAATGCGAAAAATGAAGTAAAACTTAATGCTCGCGGTATTATTGAGACAGGGCTCTAATTTTCGTCACCAGTATCGTAAACGAGTTGAAATCAACGGCAAAAATTGGATTCAAATTGAAGTTCCTTGTATGTGGTCTTCATATGGCTAATATTATTTTCTACTGAATTCCCAACAGCGTCAACGTGCAAGGAGATTTATGACAAGAACCTGTAAGTATAAGGCTGAAGAAATACAAATACACCTTATTTTCGTAGTAAACACAGAGTTAAGCAAGAAAAATTACCGCGGCCGAAATCTCCTACCACTCATAACCCAGAGAAGACGTGGTTTCTAAGACGTCAGTAAGCTTCAGTAAAAAATGACGTGTACTTTGCGTGTTGATATAGAACAGAGAGAATTCATAGTGTGGCCCACAAAGGGCATACAATCTAAACTTTGTTTTTGACTCAACAGCAAAAGGTTTAAATCAAATGATGACGAGAATCGTTTACAGAAAGATCAAAATTTCTAAATGTAAAAAACAGTGGAAGTATGTAACAAATACATCGAAACTGTGAATATTATCAGTATTTTGGGGTTTAATGCTCCTTCATTTCGAGTCACAAACTTGAAAAGAAAGTACGTGCTGTGATCAAAATTAGCGTTTAAAATCATAAAAACACTGCGCCAATCTAGACCTACAGAAAAGATCTTTTCATGGACTGGGCTTTCAAGTTCAGATCGCAAAAAGCTGAAAATCACATGCATAGCTCAGTTGCTTCTTAATTATCTTCATGATTGTAGAATACAGAAAGCAAAAACTGGTCCACAAATGGTAAAATAAACTAAAATAACGATAACCACAGTCTTTTAGACAAACGCCAGGAAATGAGCAAGCACTAATTAACAATTAACGAAATACTCAAAACGAAGGATAGTTCATCAACCAGCAACTTTATAGGATTAAGTAATTTATCATTTAATTAGGAGCGAAGCCCGACACTGGTGAAGATCGAACACGAGGAAAAAAATTGTGACGCTAATCGGCAAAGTCAGCAATTACAACCTGGCTTGATATCTTTATATTTCCACTTCCACTTTCCACTGGATATGAAAGACTTTCTTTTTTCTAGAACTCTCCATTTCTATCTGGCCCTTACTAAGACAGCCTTTCTATGGCCCCACTGAGATGAGCGGAATATCTCAAAATGACGTAAACCAATGACGTTGTATGTTTCACCAGGTCCAAAGGAAACAAAGAGTACCTTCTGAACGTTGGGTCTGCAAAGATTCCCGTATATTGTCACTTGACCAAGCATGGCCTTGATGTATGCGGAGGAGGTGGATGGACGCTGGTCATGAAGATCGATGGTTCAAAGGTATTAAAAGTTAAATGTTCTCACAAGCAGCTCTGTCTGTCACCACTTACATCCGCACTATTATAAGGTCAACGTACATGGCGAGGGGAATTTAGTAAGTGTTGGTTTGATGATTTATCAATTCAGCCGGATGAGACCATGATTTTGCTCTGTCTGTCTGTCACTTAAATTCAGACCATTAATTAAGATCAAGATACAGGGTAACAGTGGATGCAGTAAGTCTAGGTTTGATAACTGTTAGCTCGATGATTTATCAATTCAGTGAAGACCAAAATGCTGATATTATATTTGTCAAATTATAAAACAGCAAGGCGATAGTACGTTATCAGAATAACTTACATAATGTTTTTTGTTTTTCTCAAATGTTCTTAGGCTACCTTTCACTACAAATCTAAACTGTGGAGCAACAAAGTCGACTTCAACCTTCCAGGAGGGAAGACTGGGTTGGACACTCACGAGACCAAGTTACCGACTTATTGGAACACACCGTTTAACAAGATCTGTCTTGGAATGAAGATCGGTCAGCAGTTCAAGTCTGTTGTCATCAACCATCAAGCCAGATCCCTGTATTCACTGATCGCAGATGACAAATACCGAGCTACTTCACTGGGCCGTAACACGTGGAAGAAGCTCATTGGGTCTCGGGCCTCTTTACAACCCAACTGTAACAAGGAAGGATTCAATGTAGTTTGTACTGACAAGGCCTTGTCTAGAGCAAGGATTGGTATCCTTGGAAACAACGAGAACGTCTGCAGTACCTGTGACTCCCGTATCGGTTTTGGCACTGGAGGACTCCACGATGACTCGAACACGTGTGGTAACGAAGCTGTTTCTGGTGGAGATAATGGTAACCAACACATCAAAGCAATGGGATACATCTTGGTTCAATAAGTGCTGTACTACGCAAAAACAGCCTTTAAATGGCCTTAAAATGCAAATAAGAAACTGTTGATTGTTGTTTATTAGCGGTTTAAAAGTAAATCTAGAATTAGAGATTTTGTAACACTGACTGAGATGAAATAAAATCTTGCTCGAGGCCATAAAGACGATTTCACTGATAACTACCCTTTTCTGTGCTGTTTTATTTGGATTAATGCAGTTGTAGATTATTTTTGTCAATCTTGTGTCAACTGAACGAATGTTACAAGATAACAAATGAAAGCGGCAAACATTTTTCACGCTGACTCAGTTATATTTGAAGCAAAATTTGGTCCACCACCTAAAAACATACACCATTCACATAAAATAAAAACTTTACTTGAATGGATATATTAACTGAAGAGAAGAGAAAAAAAATTTAGTTACTGATGAAGAAAAAAATCAGTTACAAACATGAGTCGATCTGAGCAGATTTCATCATCCATTACATAACACGTGCTGCTAAACCAAAGGTACGTCTTCGCTTTCACCTCACAGAAAAGATATAACCATGACCAAACACTTCACGTACTCTTTCAAGAGAAATGGTTCTTATTGTTTCAGTCCCAGCTTAATCAGTTGTCGATAGCAGGGCTAATCCACTAATAAAAAGTGGCACAATTGCACACTAATCTTAAATGTAAAGCAAAGGAGAGTATAAAAATACAATTTTGACATCCAATGCACCCTTATCATACCGGGGGGGAGGGGAGCATTTGAACAAGGTTGCTTCATCGATGTCGGTGAAGAGGTGCGTAAGTGAGGGGGAACAATCCCGCATAGTTTAACAGCAAATAACACATGAATTGCATGAATTCAATGTGATAGTTATCCACAGGAACCTATTCTTTGCATAACTGTGAGTAAAAATGCAAATGAAATTTCTAAATCAGTGCCCACAGTCTAAACTGTTTTCATAATGACCATTTTCACACAGCCCTGATAGCCCATAATACACCTTGTTTCCAATTTCTGCTGGATATAAGTAGCCTCCTCGCCGACGTCCTTTGCGGTTCGTTTGTCACGAATTCGAATGCGTGACAAACGAACCCCAAAGGACGTCTGCGGAGAGGCTAGGATATAAGAGTCGTCCCAAGGGAAACTGAAGATAATGCTTATGCAAAATTTTGGGGTGTAGGTAACGGTCTATTTGGGCATTGTAAAAATGGTGAATTGCCTTTATCAACTTAGCCTTTAGAAAGCAAAACAACTGCATTTCAGAGAGCTATAAAAAAAATTAAAGCGTATTTATGGTGGTATCGCGAAAAAAATTAAATTAAATCGATAAAGAAGAATCACAGTCCATATAGGCTACACTATGACCAGGCCTTGTGGATACCAACTACGTTGAATCCTTCCTTGTTATAGTTGCGTTGTAACGAGGCCTTAGACCCAATGAGCTTCTTCCACGCGTTGCGGCCCAGTGAAGTAGCTCCGTATTTGCTATCTGCGATCAGTGAATACAGGAACTGGCTGAATGGTTGATGACAAAAGACTTGAACTGCTGACCGATCTTCATTCCAAGAGGTCCAAGACAGATCTTGTTAAACGGTGTGTTCCAATAAGTCGCGATAGCCGAGTGCGACTCTAGCTCCTTGAGTGCTTAGCAATCCTCCCAAGTGCAACTATAACTCAATAGTGTTGTTTTATAACATAATCAAAAGAAAAAAACTTTTAATTTTGCTTAAAGTTTGTAGGGGAATGACGTGAGTTCTGTTCTGCTCGGGCTATGGCGTGTGTAAATCATTCACTGCAAATTCTTCTCTTTCAAAGATATCGTTTCGCTCTGTGAATAAGTAGTTGTCCGTCTGAATGTGGATTACAAAACCTTTTACGTAATCTTTAACGGTCTTTGTAAAACTGTTTTCAGTTTTAGGACAAAACCCTTTGTAAACTATGATGAGACAATAGAGCGAGTCACGTAGAAAGTGACCAAACGGCTTTGGGCGCGCGCTATCTTTCGTCGCAATAGTAAATGGGTAATTAACAAATCCGAGCGCGCGCTTTACTTTTGTTATGTTAAAAATTCCCATTAAGCACGCTGATGATGTCAGTAAACTATAACTCGAGTTCTTGTGAGCTTAGCAGTCCTCCCAAGACCATGAAGACGTCTCCCAATTGCATCCATAACTCAATGCATCAATAATTTAATTTAATCAAGTTTCAGTTGACAATTAAATCAATCAATCGCTCATCTGAGGTAGGTTCAAGACAGAGTACAAGACTCCTTAAAAATAAGCCACCTATTAGTACACCATAAATAGATCTAGAGAATTAATTAAGTAATAAAATTATCTAAAAAGTTATTTGAAAAAGTATTAACAAAAAATTACAGAAGACACGTGATAAACAAAATCGATAAAAAATTACCATAAATGGTCCAATGATTGAGCAAAGTACAATGTAAAATTAGAAGAAAATCTACATAAAACTTATCACAATAAAAGGCCATCAAATTCTTAAGAAAAATTGACAAGATATTTGAATCTCTTATAATAAGAGGTAATTCATTCAACAGGCGAAAGATCCGAACAAAAAAAGAATTCTTAACGACGTCAATCCTGCTGAAAGGGACATCAAGCGTTAAATGATCAAAATTCCTAAGCGGTTTGCTACAAGAACGAAACGATATATAATCGAAAATGTTTAACTTACAAACTGTATTCTTAAGACACTAAAAAAAATAAATCATCGATTTATCTGCGATAATTCAAAATTAATAAATTTAACTTACTAAGGCGCTCGTACTCAGAATAATCCCTTCCAAGAATGAATCTTGTAGCCCCGCGTTGAACTTGTTCCAAATTGTTGATGTTTCGTTTGGCATGAGACAATAGCAATATTCAAGGCGCGAACGAACCTAAGCAACATAAAGTAATTTCTTTGTGCTAATATCATTTATGTCCCTGCATGTTCGGTAAAGGACATTAAGCACCATGGGCCATGTGTTAGAAAACTCTTAACTGGGTTAATCATGTATATCTACCCTCTCAAAATAAAGAACATTGTATTGTATTGTATTGTAAGCATATTTTTGAGCTTGTGAGGAGATAAGATCAACGTGATTATTCCAGCTTAAATTGTGGCTAATCAAAACCCCCAGGTCTTTCTCAACATCAACACGGTCTAACTTAATGCAACCAAGGTAATAGTCTCTATCATCGATTGATCTTATACGAGCCACCCTTAAAACCATACACTTCTTGGCATTAAACTCCATTTCCCTGATACGAGACCACTGGAATAACTTATTCAAGTCATCCTGCAATTTGTCGCCGTCATCCCGCCCAAGAATTAAGTGAAAACACTTTGAGTCATCAGCAAAGAGGGGTAACGATGTTTCCTTTGAAATTACATTAGGCATATCATTGATAAAAAGCAAGAACAGTAAAGACCCCAAAATTGACCCTTGTGGCACTCCAGATGTTAAAAGGAGGAAATCAGACCACTCGTTATCTCGGAACTTTCTTATAACTTTCTCCTTATAACGGAAAGTGGCTCATTTTACAACATAATTTGATACTGCTGTAGGGCAAGCCCGGGAAGTCATAACATCATACAATGAAAGTATCTTAACCGCATTTCACGTCCTTTAACAGAACATTCTGGAAAGAGTCATTAGTCTTTAAAGGCAGGAAATGGATGACTACAACTCACAACCAGAATAAGCTTTGTTTGCTTGAACAAAGAATGCCTATTTTCAGGTAAATTAATAGTTTTCCAGCACCTAAACGGTGTTCTCCCTAAATGTTAGCTTAGCAGGTAAGGGACCATTCAGGCAAGGCCAAAAATATGCTCCAGAGGCGCACTCTCCTGCCGGGGGAGGGGCTTCGCGTTCATGAAGGCTTTTATTTTCGAGCATCCTCTCGACCAATTGACCGAAAAGTATTTTAAACACCTCAAAACAAACACTTTTACGAATGAAGGCTGCCTTTGCCGCTAGGATCAATTTAGTAACAAAAGTCGCGAACTTTTCCTACTGGTCGAAAAAGCTTAGAATTGGGACAGAAGCCCACGAAAAAATCGTTAGCTTGCAGTGCTTTGAAAGGTGCCAGTCAGCATTTAAATAAAGAAATTAGAGAGAGTAAATACGGAAAAACAAAAAATATACAAAGCTACTTCCTTTTCTTGAGGGGATCGGCTTGGATCAAAACTTGCATATTTTTTCAAACAATTTATTTAATTTTAGTAACACTTCAAGAGGTTGCAGGCGGTAAGAAATGTTGCTTCAAGCGGTAAATTTTACCGGGTACCGCCTGATAAGGAGAGAAGCGACGACCGGAAATGCGTCTGCTGTTCGCAGGCTAACTGCGGGCGGGCTAAATATGAATTTTACAATCTTTTTTAATGTTATCGTAAGCGACTTGAGTAAACGTTCTCTCATTTTCAAGACAAAAACATAACTGTGAGGTTAAAAAATATAGTCACGTAGACATTGACGCGTACTGCTTTAAGCGCGCACTACAATAATAAACATTTAAGTTAACTGCTGCATTAATCGCTTTGATTATGTTATAAAACAATAAGTTCATGCTTCAGCTGTGCGGAAGTCGAGATATTGAGCACTTAGGAAGTTTGGAGAGTAATACTTCAAAGGTACTAAATTTAACTTACTAAAGCGCTCGTACTGAGAATAATCCCCTCCAAAAATGAATATTTTAGCCCTGCGTTGACCTTGTTCCAAATTGGTGATGTTTCGTTTAGTATGAGACAATAGCAATATCCAAGGCGCGAACGAACACAAGCAATATAATGTAATTTCTTTGTGCTAATACCATTTATGTCCCTGCATGTTCGGTAAAGGACATTAAGCATTTTTTTTTAGAGCGTGCGGGGAGATAAGATCAACGTGATTGTTCCAGTTTAAATTGTGGCTAATCAAAACCCCCAGGTCTTTCTCAACATCAACACGGTCTAACTTAATCCCACCAAGGTAATAATCCCTGCCATCGATTGATCTTATACCCTTAAAACTTTACACTTCTTGGCATTAAACTCCATTCCCGTGCTGCTATAGCAAAAATACATCTTCGCCTTCACCTGACAGAAAAGATATAACCATGAGCAAACAATTCACATACTCGTTCAAGAAAAATGGTTCTCATTGTCTCAGTCCCAGCTGAATCAGTTGTTGATAGTTGTCAATTGCACACTAATCTCAAATGCAAAGGAGAGTATATAAAAATAATTTTGACATCCAATGTACCCTTATCATACGGGCGGAGGCGGGGGGGGGGGGGGGGGGGGGGAGAATGAGCATTTGAACAAGTTTGCTTCGTCGTTGTCGGTGAAGAAGTGCCTAAGTGGAACAATCCCGCATAGTTTAACAGCAAATAACACATGAATTGCATGAATTCAATGTGATAGTTATCCACATGACCTATTAAACTCCATTCCCCAGACCACTGGAATAACTTATTCAAGTCATCCTGCAATTTGTCGCCGTCATCTAGTCATCAGCAAAGAGGGGTAACGATGTTTCCTTTGAAATTACGTTAGGCATATCATTGATGAAAAGCAAGAAAAGTAAAGACCCACCCTTGCGGGACTCCTGATGTTAAAGGGAGGAAATCAGATCACTCGTTATCTCGGAACCTTCTTATACCTTTCTCTTTATAACGGAGAGTGGCTCATTTTACAACATAATTTGATACTGATACAGGGCACGTCCCGGAGGTCATAACTTCATACAATGAAAGTATGTTAACCGTATTTCACGTTCTTTAACGGAACATACTGGAAAGAGTCATTAGACTTTAAAGGAAGGAAATAGATGACTAAAACTCACAAATTAATTGCTCTGCACGTGCATCACACGTTCTGGTGCCTTTTCCTCCAGGATACGAAAGAAAAGAGACAGTGGGTACCATTTAAATAAGGAAGCAAAAAATTTAAAAAAAAATGTGGTTTGCCCCATTTCGTTTGCCAAAGCTTCAGAAGGTGTCGGCTGTCGTTCGAGACGACGTACGTTTTTTCTACTCATTTTAGTATCTTTATCGTATTTGGCCACTGGTTCTACCACAAGGTGATACAAGATACCCTCTTAATACAGACACCTCATTATCACGGACAGTTTGCTTTGTCCCTGGGGAAAGAAAGCCCTTTAACATTTTCTCTAAATTCAATCCGCTTAATACGGACACTTTCTGCGGTCCCCTCAGTGTTAGTATTAACGGGGTTTGACTGTTGGAAAGCACCGAGACCAAGGCAGTACTATCCTGCTTTCCTGTTCTTCGGAAAGGACACTTTGACTTAAGGTCCTATTTAGTAACAACAGTTAATACAAAATAGTCTCATGACCATACTGGTCACATGATCAGCGGTCACGTGACCTTATGCAGCCGCCATTTAGACAAAGATAACTATGTTGATGTCGAAGGGTCTGTTAAGAAAGATTTACCTTGCTTAATAAATTCATTTTTGTAGCATACACTATAGCTAATACAGTTATCTTACTTCTTACAGCTTCCACGTGCAAAGACATTTATGAAAAGAGTTTGTAAGTACAAGCAAGCGATAGAAAGTTACCTACTATAAAAGACACTGTGCCGCAAATTTTGAAATATATTATTAAAATCTCTGAGCGTTCCAAATTAAAATTGCTAAAATTTCTTCTTAATTTTCTCTACCGATTGGCAGGTTAAATACACGAAAATCTGGGAAACCAACGTTGAAAATATTTTCTGGATAACAAAAAATGGCTGCAGACTATAAAGTCAGTAAGAAAATATCAACCAAATTAAAATGAGAAAAATAGCAGTAAATCAAATACTTACGCGATACTCGTGTTCAACACCGAAAGTCGGTTAAAACAACAAAAGAAAAAAAAGAAAAAAGACTTAATGCATTTATTCAGGAGTGTTCACTATGGTCAAGGCAATTACAGTGTTTTTTTGTAGTCAGTAAAATGTACTAAATCTCTGAACTATATAAGAACTGGAGTTCTTGATATTTAGACAAGACTCTGAACTTACAAAAGAATCACTGCGGATAAAATCATTTTTAAAAGACTGTAAACGGCAATCAGTGAAGAAAGTCGATTGTCTACGACAGAAACAAGTCTCAAATGTTATCCCTTTACTTTTAATTACCCGCTGAATTTAGATCCTTCGTAAATAAGTTTTTTTTGGTGAATAAAGGCATTCTATCTAGTCCACAAAACCTCAGAGTTAAAGACAAAAGCCCAACGGCAGTGTACTTTATAAGTTGTAAAAACAATCCCATAAGGTAACTGTCACATAAAAACTATAAAATATGTAACACAAACTAGACACAATTCTCTCCCTCTCCAGAGGAAGGGTTATATAGATATCGACCTCCGACCGGAAATACGTCTGCGGTTCGCAGGCTAGGATCGCCGCAGTAGATGAGCTGCAACGACGTTACGAAATGTTCAGGCGATCCCGACCCGACTCCAAAACAATATTCTGATACCTATAGCAAAGAAAACCACAGGTAATTCAAAATTCGCCAGATTTCTTAAGAAACTAGTCCACTCTCCCAAAAACAGAGCACCTGTAGCTATGTCATTCTGAATGAATTTAGCCTTTTGGTGGCATGTTTGACCAGGTCCAAAGGAAACACAGCGTATTTGCTGGATGTTGGGTCTACAAAGGTTCCCGTATACTGTCACATGACCACGCATGGTCTTGATGCATGCGGAGGAGGTGGATGGACGCTGGTCATGAAGATCGATGGCTCAAAGGTATTAAAAACAAATGTTTTTACAACTAGCTTGGTTCGTCATCAAAGTTAAATGTTCAAAAGCTGATTAACTATGTAGTCACGCATCAACAAGTTTACTCCCCCTATTGCCCAATTTCATAGCGCGCGAGTGCCTGGCACTACCGCATTTTTTTCAGTTTCAAAATGGCAGATAGTCAGAGTAAAACCTCCAACAAAAGGATTCTTGTTCGAAGAAATATTGATCAATATTCCAGGGTTGTCACTAAGATTTCAAGTTGCCGGGTAAATACAACAAGTAGGTGGGGAATCAAACAGCTAGGGGATTTCTTTTGCTTCTCTTTTTGTTGTATTTTCCAATGAAAGTAGCCGGGGGCCACTCTCTTAGTAGCCGGGGAAAATCCCCGGCCCCCGGCTCTTAATGACAACCCTGATATTCCCTCGGAGAATCTGCCTAGGCTTAGTAAGAAAAGGATGCAGTAGTCTGCCATGCCCTGAAGTTAAACATATAAAGAGCCGACAGTAAATGTGCGATGAACAGGTCCGCTCGAACCAAAGATGATTATGAATTTTCTACAGCAAAGGATCCTCTGTTTAATTCTAACCGCATCTGTAAAGTAAAGGAACATGGCAGGCAAGAACACAGATGTGATTGTGTACGCACGATCGTAACCTAGGTATGCTGGAGTCGCGGAAAAGAATAATGTCCGCTTGAAAGGTACTGAGTGTAGTGAACTTTGTGGCCTTATGTATGTTACACCTAGTGTTCTTAAATCACATGCAGGGAGAATAAGGGACCAGTCTATCCTAAGTACACGCTAGCCAGAAGGTAGATGTACGTGACATTCTTGATTGTGATAACAAGGTGATTGCCCAAATTGTAAACACGCTCTTAGACCCAATAAGTTCCAAAAACAGGCAGCTCAACAAGTGAGCCCTTGTAAGCCATTGCCATTTGAAATTTTATCCTTAAATTCATACATGTCTTGAGTGGTGTCTAAATTATTAGAATTGCAATGTCACTGGATGGTACAGAATCGCACACACAGGGGCCTCACAAAAAAGCTATGCACAATTTATCTCTCTAAGAAAAATTACTTGTGTATTATAACACTGGTCAATGCATGAGGTCTGGTCACAGGAACTGCAGTGTTACCGGACGAGAAATGCCTCTCAAGTAAGACTGAAGTATACTTGCTTTTATCTATGCTCAGTGAGAATTGTTTCCGGTCCAATCTTTAGGATTTCCACTGAGACGCTGCGCAGCGGCAGGACGGGGAGAAAACCAAATTTAGCCTTGCCGACCCAATACGGTGTTGCCCTTTCACTCAGGGTCACCCTAGCGTCGTGTTTCGCTTTTTGGTAGTCGTTACTTTATGGTTACTTTACGGTCTGTAAAAACAGCTACACCCACTCCATTATCATTCCCCAATATTCGGTGGGATCCAGGGCCGTAAAAAAGCCTCACTCGACGGCTTTTTGCTCAAATTTTTTTGTTGAACAATTCAGCAATCCTTCGAATACTTTCAAGCAGCGAAAGTCTTTTTTTTTTGCAATAAAACAACTGCTGTTTGCTGTAGAATAGTGTCTTTATGGAGTAATCTGGCCGTTAATACCGTTAACATCGTTTTAACTGAATGCAATGACCTTTGTTTTACCCTCTATTTTGGAAGACATTTTGAATCCGTAATTTTAAAAGCTCGGAAAAATCCGGTAGTGAAATCAGGCAATTAGGGTAAACTATTAATGCTGGAGCAAAATGCAAGGAGTCCAATGCTTATCTGGTTGAAGTCTAGTAGATGAAAGATACAATCAGCTTAAGACAAAGTATGAAGAAGAAAATGGCAGCAGTAATAGACTAGACAGAGTGTTTGGGGAAACTGTGGGATAACCTGAAGGAACAAACTTCAAAAACTACAAAATAGAGCAGCCCGTGTTTTGACATTTTCAGATTACGATGAAGACGCTGGTTACCTGTTTGAATTGTAATTTTTTGGCTGATGAATTGACCGTGGATCGATCCATCCATCCATCCATCCATCCATCCATCCATCCATCCATCTATCCATCCATCTATCCATCAATCCATCCATCCATCCATCCATATATCTATCTATCTACCGGAAGTCACGTCTTTTCCCTTTTATTATGCCTTAATGCTAGCAAATTTCTATTGGTAATTGTGTTGACGCTAATACAGACGATTTGCCCGAAATTTCGGCAAAACAACTGCCTTAGAATGCAAAACTTCTACTTCCGGTTGACGTGCGTCGCTCAAAAACGTCTTTGCGTAAACTCCCCAGTGAAACCAATTGAAACGACTAGACGTGGCTTTCAGGCCATATTTCAGTTCCCAAACAGACACAACAGCAAACTGACCAACTACTCCTTTTTTTCAAATGCACCCAGCAAACCTTTCATTACAATTCCAATCTCTGGAGCAACAAAGTCGACTTCAATCTTCAAGGAGGGAAGACTGGGTTAGACACTCACGAGACCAAGTTACCGACTTATTGGAACACACCGTTTAACAAGATCTGTCTTGGAATGAAGATCGGTCAGCAGTTCAAGTCTGTTGTCATCAACCATCAAGCAAAATCCCTGTATTCACTGATCGCAGATGGCAAATATCGCGCTTCTTCACTGGGCCGTAACACGTGGAAGAAGCTCATTGGATCTCGGGCCTCTTTACAACCCAACTGTAACAAGGAAGGATTCAACGTTCTATGCACCCTAAGCCACCACTCCAAAGCGAGAATTGGTATCGTTGGAAACGAGCAAAATGATTGCACCAGTTGTGACTCCAGAATCGGGTTTGGCACTGAAGGGTTCCCTGATGACTTCAACACGTGTGGCAACGAAGCTTCTTCTGATGGACCAGATAATGGCGAGCAGCACGTCAAAGCGATGGGATATATTTTGGTCCAGTAATAGCTGTAATACGCAGAAACAGCCTTCAAGCGGCCTTAAAATGCAGCTAAGAAACTGTTAATTATTGTTAAGAAGCGGTTAAATAAGGAATTTGTAAAAATAAGGTGACATAAAATTTTGCATTAAAAGGCCAGAAACTCTGCTTCTTTGATGACTGAATGTAGTTCTCTGCAGTGTATCATTTTCATTACCTTAGTATCGCCTCAGGTCAAAAATTATATCCGGATAACAAGCGCGGAACGAAGTGTTATGAAAACTGCTCAAGCCATGTAAAAAAACTAGCTTGAATTTCAGACGTCTCCTCGAGTCGCAAACATCTCTCCCGGGAGTTTGCGACTTGACGAAACGGCTGCAATTCAGGCTAGTAAAAGGCGAGAAAGTTGATTTTCGTCAACATTGAAATTTTCCTTACTTCGTAAAATAATTAAAGAGAAAAGAACAAAAGACGAGTTCTATAGAACAAAGTTAAAATTTGGCCCATCAGCGGAAAATGCGTTTTTCGTAACGTTAGAGTTAACCATACTTCATACAGAAAGATCACTAAAAAACAACAAACAAGAAACTAGGGCCAAATATAAAAAGCAACACAACAAATAAAGATGTTTTAGGTTTACAACCCTAATATTCCCTCACCTGGGTTCTGTAACCTCTATAAACATTCCTATAAACATTAGCCAAATTTATACTACAGGCTAATTATCCGCCTAAGACAAGATATACTTCTGGGACGAATAATTCGTCTAGATATAAATCCGGTGTTTTGATAAATTTTGGGCCAAAATTCGTCTTCGTCTTGATAATCCGTCTTTAAATTTATATCTAGACGGAAAACGAAGACGGATTTCTGCTCAGTTTTGACTTGAGTTCGCCGCCGTATCTATTCATTCGCAAGGTTTCATGGGATATAATGTTAAAGAGGGCGCGCCCCGAACCAAACCAAGTGTCAACGAAACAGCTGAAAGGAGAGGAAAAACAATCACTCCCGGTTTGAAACAAAGCTAGCTGTGTGAAATGTCATTGAACAAATGTCTGATTATTGAACTTCTTGTATAGTTATGAAACTACGTGTTTTCACTGAACAATATTTAATAAAAAGGTCAAGTAAAGACTTTTAAGAAACGCTGTAACACACTATTACACTGAAATACTGCCATTTCTCGATCTTAGCTGTTGATCAAAAGAGTTATGAAGGCAGGCTTTTTGTTTATCATTCATGCCCAGTCTTTTAGGATAAATGTCCTCTAAAATTCGTCTAAATTATACTTAAACGAATCTCTTGTAAGACGAAAAATTTATCTCCAGTATTCGCCACCAGGATAAATTCGGCCATTTTATTTCGTGACCGGAAATAGGTACACAGGAACCACAATTCATTTCGTTATTTATCTTCATATTTGGATTAGTAACTCAAAAACAAAAACCTGAGGAATTCTGGTTGCTGACGTCATATGACGTCAAGCAAATGGCCTATTGTTAATCAAGTCCACAATGGTGGGACTTTAATAAACAACAGATGGCTCTGTAAACAACAATCTGGTAGTCATCAGTATACTGTAAACGATGAAGTGTGTGTGCTTTCACCAAAATCTTTAAATCTCTAAGAGCTACTTCCAGGGAGTATGAAATAATTTTACCACAACTTCTTATTTTTATCAGGATTTACTTGGCAATTCATTGGAGTTCTTCAGTGACAATGCTAACATATTTGACAGGTCATTACAATTGTATTTATTTACGAAATAGCTAATTAAGCTGGAAAATGTCATTTTCAGACTTTTTAGGTAACTAACCGTTCGGGATAGTACACATAAATTTCGCTGACCATATCATAGAGTTTATAAATCAAGATTTCTTGGCTTAGACTTACAATACAAAAAGAAACGTAATTTCACAGTTATAGCCTTTGTCTACTATGGTACAAATTCCCCACACTCATTGCACAGAGGAATTGTAACCAGACGAAAACCTTTTTCATATCTTTGCGGAATGCTTGACCTCGTTGTCAACGTCTTTCTCTATAACGCCTCCAGGAGTCTTACAAAGTAACGTTGGAAACTGTACTGATACGCCTGATTACCTTAACTGTTCCGTAAAGTCGCGCGTTTTTCGACGTTTTCTTGTTCGTTCGAACCGTAAAGCTTTGTTTTTTTTTCTTTTTTTTCTCTTTTTTTTTTATTTTAATAACTTTTTTATTGCGACAAGTATTAACATACATACAGTAGTATATACATATAGTAAAATAAAATCACACAAAAAGTCATACAAGATATTTGATTTCAAGTCAAGGCATTCTACGTTTTACAGAGCAATTGAAAAACGTAGAGAAGTTTCGAGTAAGCAACTAATTTGTATGACTAAACAAAGAAAATAAATATTGCCACCAAAAACAGAAAGGTACGAGGCTAAAATAACAAATAAATCTAGCAACCGTAAAGCTACGTTAAAAACGGGCAGCAAAACGAGCAACTTGTTTATTTGCACCATTGCTGCACTGAAACCGAGTTAAAAAGCGATCTTGCAGGTATTACCACAAGCGAGTCAAACCTGTCTTGTAACAAATCAGGTTGTTGCAGGTTGCGAAAAGTTGTTTCAGAATGAAAAGAGTAGTTCTACTTTTTGCAACAACTTTTTGCAACGTGCGCGCGCAACATCGCTTTTCAACTCGTTTTGCAGCAATGGTCCAAAACAAGTTGCTCATTGTACTGTAGCTTAACGGTTGGAAAGAACTTTACGTAATTAAAAAAATTAAAACAACAAACTGTTTGAGAAAAAATAATTTCATGCGAAAGAAATACCTCAGCCTTTCGTAAAGACAAATATTTGCTTCGAAAAATATTTTTGATAGTTATTTTAAGGAAAATTTTTACTAACCAAGTCTGGTTACTTGGACACAGTTTTATTAACCAAACAGGCTGCCGTTAATATTGAGCATTGGTTTTGGTCTCCAACACAAGTCAACTGTTCAGAGGTCAATAAACAGAGAAAACCTCCTAGAAATATTGTATTTATCCAGTCTCATTTGGCTTCCACAATGAAGCATTGGCTTTTTGCGGCGTTGTTCCTGTTTCTGGTGGCATACCAAGCAAACGGAGCTAAAATTACAAACAGCACGAATAACGTTCACGCCCTAACAGACGGTGAAACGGTTGTGTGCAATCAGTACATTGGAACGGACGTTGGAACTAACGACGCTATCAAGAAACTCGATGAAAAGCTGGATCAGATAATTAAACTGCTACAAAGTTCTCCTAATCAAAGTAAGATTATTGCTTTTAAAAAATATCCTCCATTTAGAAACAGATAAAAACAGTTTCTTGCTGGACTACAAGATGAAGAATGAACAGAAAGATACTACAAAAGTAAGTTTCGAAAAGTTTCGTAGTTTTTCCTTTCTTAGTTTCTTTCCTTCCCTTTTGTTTTTGTTTGTTTACTTTTTTAAAGCTGTTTGACAGAGCGCAAGCAAAGCTATGCTGATACTGAAAGCGAAGAATGAAATAAAACCACGAAGTAAAATTTTACTCCGCGAGGTGTTATTTGACGTTAAATATTCGTGTTAATTAACAGCCTTTGTAAGAATTTTGAAGTTCCCCGTAGGTTATCTTGATATGGCTAACACTGTCTTCTAATTCGCCAGTAACAGCGTCAACGTGCAAAGAGATTTATGAAAAAAACATGTAAGTATAAAAGATACATCATTCTAACTCCGTTAATTTACACATATCTCCATTGACAAACGCAAAATACCCAACTTCCGTAAAACTGTTGGCAGTATATCAGGTATTCCGCACACCTATCCAAACTCTTGACATAACGAAGTTCCCAAGAAAAAAGGGAGAAAAGGAAGGAAGTTTTGTATTAACTCTTGCAACTGATTTAAAGCAAACAAAACTGCAAATATTTTTTAATCAGTGAAGTACAAATTTGAAAAGGTAAATAGTAAAAAGGAAACAAAGGTTGAAAGTAACAAATGAATACAGCGACCAAAAACTGTATCAAAAGCAGCTGAATGCAAGTTAATAAAATTCTTCTTACTCGCGATCGCCCAGAACAATTCCCCTCTTATTTTTGTGTGCAGTTTTCAATGGAATCAAACCACTATGAGATGAAGCCGCGTTCCCAAAGCTTATCATTTTCTTAAAATATCAGCGAATTGTGTGGCTAGCATGCTATTTCACTGTTTTTATGATTCTTAAAACTGCATTTCAAAATATTTCGAAAACGCTCTCATAGAATTTGTTCAAATTTCGCCATAATGGAGGTAATTATGGCAGGTACATACTCCCCTAAGCGATTTCTTCAAAAAACTTTTGATACAGAGAAACACAAAGATAAATGAAAAACGTAATGGCGTCATTACGTTGCCATGAGGACTCCGATTACAATAAAACCCAGATCATAAGAAATTTTCATCTTTATATAACACAGCTGTGTTAACCTTTTTTCCATATCTTTATTCATGCCGATGTAGTTGATGCTCAAACTGGGGAGGTATCAACCCCAAAAGATCCAGTCGAGCCACCTTAAAATAATAAATGAATTAAGATGAATATAAGTTGTTCACTGTATGCTAAAAATCCTTAAAACTAACTGAACCCTTATTTAAAAAAAAGCATCCTTAGAAATTTCTAACCTAATTTTATCAATAAAAAGGTTCTTACTGAATCTTGTATTATGGGAATTGATGACACAGCGTCTGATGGTAAAAGATGTTTTAAATAAATCGGTAACAAGCCCCACAATAAGACAGACTGGATTAGACTTAAGGTAAACAAATAAACTGCGCCTTTAGCTGTCCACACTATTATATTAAGGATTTAAGGTTCCCTTTTTAAAAACGTCCGTTGTTTGGAAAGCGCTGTCAAATTTCCACGTGTGAAAAACATGAACAAAATTCAAAGCAAAACCGCATTACTGTAAACGGGGATAAAGTCAGTTTTAACAGAAAACACTTTCTCCCTCTGTTCTTTCCGGTCCATTAACCTTAGTTGGTAACAAAAACATTTAGAACTATCTACAATGGCTTTCCCAGGAAAATACTCTTTTGCGCGACTCGGAAAACCAGTAAGTTTTAAATTACCTTTTGTATTAAATACATATAGATGACATCGAGTCAAAATGGGATAGCGTTTATCCTCACGTGCGAATGTACATTATTATCTTTGCAATATTTTCATGCAGACTTGTGTTTAACGAGAAAATATACACAAAATACATTTTTTATATCCCTTCAATATCCGGCGGATTTAAGTTCTCTTGCTCTGAAATGTAGAAGGGTGAAACAACTTAAAAAGTGCCAAATGCTGAGCATTTGTATTAGAAAACAAAAGTAATCAAACTCCGAGACAAATTTTTAAAACGCCATCATTGTTGTTGTGTCTTTCATTCCTTTTTCGCCTCTGCTCAAATTTCAAGAACAATTAATGACAATCTTTGTAGACGATAAAAACGGGAAGATGACTTCTTTATGTACAGTGTCTAACAGCATGAACTTATTTCATAATTCGTGACTTGCGTGGTTAACCTACGTCCTACACTTTCTTGTTTCCACGGTGTGATTTTGCAATAACAACAAACTAACTCTAAAAAATCTCCGGATACAAGAAAAAGTAAAATTCACGTGGTTATGCAGGTGGTCTAATATAGCATGAACTGATTTTAAATTTGTTCTCATGACTGGATATCAACATCCTTAACTACAATACAATTGCGGGTCACTGAAGTTGAATTCATTGAAAAACAAAAATAAAAACAATAGACCCTTTTACCGATACGGCGGCCATATTGAATTAATTCGATTTAAGGAGTATTATAGGATGCCCAGGGGGCATGAGCACATTTTGTTTGAATTTTCGAGCGCTTTTCGGGACATTTTTTCTTAAAGTTTTCATAGAATAAGATTCTAATGGGAAAAAAGATCCTTGTGCTGTGTTTGGATGTAATAATGATCGCCTTTTTCTAGTTTAGTACTAGAAATATGGTCTTTCACTGTATATTTCTCGGCAAATTTTGAAATATACTTTTAAAATCTCTGAGCGTTCCCAACTAAAATTGCTAAAATTTCTTCTTAATTTTCTCTACCAATTGGCAAGTTAAATACACGAAAATCGGGGAAGTGAACGTTGAGAAGATTTTCTGGATAACAAAACAAGGTAATTGCTATAAAATCAGTAAGAAAATATCGACGAAATTAAAATGACAAAAATAGCAGTAAATCAAATCCTTAAACACGGAAGGTCGGTAATAAACGAAGAAAAGAAACTTAATGAATTTATTCAGGAGTGTTCGCTATGGTCAAGTGTTTTTTGGAGTCAGTGAAATGTACTAAATCTCTGAATTATATAAAATTTGGAGTTCCTGATGTTTAGACAAGACTCTGAACTTATAACAGAATCACTGCGGATAAAACCATTTTCAAAAGATTGTAAAGGGCAATCAGTGAAGAAAGTCGATTCTCAAATGTGTAGACGACAGAAGCAAGTTTCAATTGCCATCCCTTCACTTCTAACTACCCGCTCAATTTATCTCCTTCGTAAATATTTTTTTCGGTGAATAGCTAAAGACAAATGCCAAACGGCAGTGTAATTTATAAGTTGTAAAAACAATCCAATAACGTAACGGTCACATAAAAACAACGAAATGAAGAAGGGTTATAGATATCCACTTTTTCTAGGCTTTGCACAAACATTTCCTAACGTCGTTGCAGCTTCAGCTCAACTGCGTCGATCCGTAAACAAAGAAAACCACTCATAATTCTAAATTCGCCAGATTTGTTAAGAAACTAGGCGGCTCTACAAAAAAGAAGCAGACTATGTCATTATGAACGAACTTAGCCATTTTGGTGGCATGTTTGTCTGACCAGGTCAAAAGGAAACACAGCGTATTTGCTGGATGTTGGGTCTACAAAGGTTCCCGTATACTGTCACATGACTACGCATGGTCTTGATGCATGCGGAGGAGGTGGATGGACGCTGGTTATGAAGATCGATGACTCAAAGGTATCATCAGTAAAATATCCTCACAAGTAGCACAGTATATTACCACCTAACTGCCACTATAAACTGAAGGTAAACTTTCAGTACAAGTTAAGAGTCCAAAGCAAGTGGCAAAAAGGAAATTAGTCTGCTTACTTTGAAAAGTGTCAGATCAATGATGTATCATTTCACTGTATTGGCACCAGACAAGGTATTAAGGAAATAATATCTCAGGACAAGATTAGTAAACACCAGGATGTGACTGTACCATATTTGTCGAATAGATAAAAGAGCCAAGCGGTGATACTTTATATAAATGATGTTTCTTTTTTTTTTTTTTTGGTCATGACGATTGATGGCTCAAAGGTAATAAAAGTTAAATGTTCAAAAGCTGATTAACTATGTGGTCACTCATCATCAAGCTTACTCCCCCTAATAAGGTAAACTTTTGATGCTCAAGCAAAATGCAAGAAATCCAGTGCTTATCTGTTTGAAGACAAGTACATGAAAGACATATTCAGCTTAAGACAAAGTATGAAGTGAGGCAGTAGTAATAGACAAGACAGTACTAGGGAGCTGAAGCAAAGGCGTTTTTCAGCGACGCACGTCAACCTCAAGTAATGTCTTTTCCCTTTTATTATGCCTCAAACGCTACCAAATTTGTATTGCTAAGTGTGTTGACTCTGAGGGAGACCATTTGCCCGAAAATTTCGGCAAAACTACTGCCCAAGGATGCAAAAGCTCTACTTCCGGTTGACGTGCGTAGCCGCTTAAAAACGCCTTTGCTTCATCTTCCCAGTGAGACCAATTGAAAGGACTAGACGTGCATGGCTTTCAGAGAATACTTCAGAGCCAAAAGAGATAAAGCAGCAAACTGACAAACTACTCTTTGTTTCAAATGCACCTAGAAAACCTTTCACTTCAATTCCCATCTCTGGAGCAACAAAGTCGACTTCAACCTTCCAGGAGGGAAGACTGGGTTGGACACTCACGAGACCAAGTTACCGACTTATTGGAACACACCGTTTAACAAGATCTGTTTTGGAATGAAGATCGGTCAGCAGTTCAAGTCTGTTATCATCAACCATCAAGCCAGATCCCTGTATTCATTGATCGCAGATGGCAAATATCGCGCCTCCTCACTGGGCCGTAACACGTGGAAGAAGCTCATTGGGCCTCGCGCCTCTTTACAACCCAACTGTAACAAGGAAGGATTCAACGTTCTATGCACAGATAGCAACCACTCCAACGCGAGAATTGGTATCGTTGGTAACAACCAAAATGTCTGTAGCAGTTGCGACTCCAGGATCGGGTTTGGCACTGGAGGGCTCTTTGATGACTACAACACGTGTGGCAACCAAGCTACTCACGGTGGAGATAATGGCGACCAGCACATCAAAGCGATGGGATACATCTTGGTTCAATAAGGTGCTGTAATTCGCAGAGAAACTGCCTTCAAACCGACTTAACAACGGGCAGAAACGGCCTTTAAATGCAACTAACATATTTTTGATTGTTGTAATATGTGCATGGTTTTCATCGAAGAAATGATTAGCGCTGAAATAAAAAAAAACTGATTCAACAAAAAGACTATTCTTTGATTAAATATCTTTCTCTATATCATTTCTAAAAGATGAAGGATCGCCACAGGTTAAAAGATAACTAAGATGCCAACTAACAGTGCTATGAATTCGCTGAAACTTCTACAAGAGAGCTGAACATTGTTTGTCAACCTTCATCAATATTAATGAGAAAGGTTACCACTTTCGTGAAAATGAGGCTTAACCATTTAAGTTTAAGTTTAATAATACTTTACCATCCATACAATAAAAATAGTAAAAAGGCACAGGAAAAGGTGGCGGGATAGCGGCAGGGGGAAACTGAATTCCCATTCTAGGGCCACTCTCCTTTCATAAACATGAACACCTCTTAAAAAACCTTAGGCTAATATATTACAAAGGCAATATGATAAATCTATTCATTTTTGATATAACATAAGAAATAAAATAATAATAATAATAACAATAACAACAAAATATAATTAATAAAAATATAATAAGTAGACGGTATAACTATTAATACAACTTTGAGCACAAGTATCTTAAAAGGGAAGAATTAAGGCTAGATTCTCAGATAACATATTTAGACAGGAGAGAATTCCAGTCACTGACGTAACGATTTCAAAACACACCTAACATAATTAGTGCGAAAGCGCTGAGGCCTCAGCTTAAAATCATGGTTCCTACGAGTTCGCGATGGACCTATGATGTAATAAAATTTGGAGGTGTCCACGTCACAATATCCCAATAAAATATTGCACAGTAAGACCAAGAAAGATATTTACGCCTCAGTTCTAAGGAATCCCATTTTAACTTCCCTAAACTTTCAGTGTACTCCTTCTCCCTGCCGTGACGAAGTAATCGACAAGAGCCTTGGGCGGGTTCCAAGACTAGATCTGTAACTGATCCACTAAAAAGGCAGCAAACGGCATCCGTGAAAGAAAACGACGCAATCAAAAGCGCTAAATTTCGAAATAACAGCAACAAAATAAATGAGTTTCAGTTTCCCTCGCAAAAACTACCCTTTTCTTCGAAACAAAAAATTCATTGTCTCACTTAAAACAGCAAATCTAACAACAACCACAAAAAAGAAAATCGTGGTCTCTCTGCAAGCAAACTATTAATGCCAGGTATAAAAAAATAACTAAATAATAATAATAATAATAACAAAATTAATTAATTACTATCATACGGCAGACAAGAAAGTGATAAAAAAGAATCGCAGTACTTTTTAACACTGACTAAATGTGTATATTTGTAATGCGGCCGGCAATGAACAATAACCTTGTCGCGAATGTGGTGCTTTCTCATGACGCGGAACGGGTTAATAGAAAAGCGCTTCAGTGGTTTCAAGTTGAATAGCTCGGATTGAAGCTCTCTCGAGCTTCTCGTTTATCAAAAACACGTGAGCGAGTAGGAGATGAGAGAATGAAGAGCGAACAAATAAAAGAGTCAGTACACGAGCTGACACTGCTGACACTCTGAAGATAAGTGTAGTGTAATTTTTTTCGTCAGAGTTAATGGCGGGTATCAAGCGCAACACGCGTGTAGCGAGCAACGAAGCTGCAAGCCGCGAGAAACGAGGGCGAGTTGCTCGTAGTGTGCCATTGCCTAGCGCCTGAATTAATCTCTCTTGCTTGCAATACAGGCCAAGAGAGAAAAACGAACAATCGAGGACTGATAACTACCGTCCATCAGAAAAATTTCACATTGTAAATAAGTATAGTAAAACATTTACATACTTGAAGAGTTGCCACAAATTGAATCGTGCTCACTAACGCCAGAGAAGAACCAGCTTCAAAATTATGCCTGACAGTATCAACAAAGTGTGTAGCGTCCAGTTTGATATCCACAAATACATACAGCATCTTGATTCCTTTTGTAGAGTCGATGGGAACTGTAAAGGTATCAACAGAAATAATTACTCTTGATTACAGCTTTCCAAATAACCAGAGCAGAAAACGTTCCTAGCCATCCACACGGTCTCAACGGGGTGGTGGCTCTCTCTTCCGCAGAGGCTCCTGCTAGGTATCCCTATAAAATTAGCAATAATCGGAAAAATAGAAAGCGCACGGGGGAAGATGGGAAAAGGGACAAGGCGGGAGCCTCTCTTCTCTCTTTTCCCTTGCTATCGTGCCCCGCGCGCTCTCTTTTTCTTTCTCCCCAGCCTCCCCACAATACAAAGAAGCCTCTGCGGAGGAAAGAGGGGTGGTGGTATACTGTAAACTCCCCTCCCCACCCCACCCCACCTGCAAAAAAATACATCCGATGATGAGACCCCCGTCCCCCTCAAGCCTGAGCATGTATTACAATGAATTGGATTTGTTACGACATTTTGAAGCTTAATAAAAAACCAGTAAATGCTGCTAAGCTGCAGTTAACGGTATACGGTCAGTGGTTGACATTTTGGCTTATCACAAGGTGGTCACTAAAGGCCGTAGAGCGGAAGATTTCCCCCAGCTACAATGAGCACGCGCGGCTTCTTTCATAAGAAAATAAAAGAAAAAGAGAACCAAAAGAAATCCCCAGGTGTTTCATTCCCCACCTACTCGTTGTATTTACTGCAGGTAACTTGAAATCTTAGTGACAGCTCTACTTTTCTGAGGCAAACGGTTAATTTCTTTCCAAAACAATTAAGGAGGCTCGCACCTATTTTTCAAGGACTTATCCCTTCGTGTTTGATGCCCTGTAGCTTTGGCTGTAGACCATGTACGGAAAAGCCTCAAAATGAAACAACCTGTCTATGAAGCATTGATAATTACGTTTGGTTTCATCACCACCTCCATATTAACAGAATAGCGATGACATGATAATTGGGAATTTTCTCAACATCTAGTAATATTCTGTTAGAATCCTCTAGTGTGATAATTTTCTTTGGAGATATTAGCACTGAATTTTGCTATCAACTAATTCGAACTTAAATAAATTATACTCTTTGATTGATTGATTGATTGAATACTTTAGGCAGTTTACCTTTGCAAAGTTTGAAAAAAATCTATGTGTTGGTTTTTGAAAATTTAACTTCCTGAAAATTTTGAACCTCAAATAATATCTTTTAAATTGTTTGTTTTTAAATTATGCCTTTTTTGACTCTGCCTCTGCTGTGGTCGCTATTGTAATCTCATCTTTAATGGTAAAATTAATTATAATTATAATTAATTAATTATACAGGTCCTTACCTAAACAGCTGTGGCCATAATGAACCATCAAATCACAGCCAAGAGCTCTAGCAGTGAAGTCATCAACACAGCAAGCCCCATAAGTAACATCTCCCATAATAACAGTATCACACTCTGTGAATCTAAACACAATAAGAGACTGACTATGAAACACAGAATGCAGCTATCCCCTGTATCCACTTAGGGACTCGCCATCTTCACATGGAGGTGGGGGACCCCAGGTACCGTAGGTGAGGTAACCCGCTTGGGTGGGGTAAAAACATAACCCTCGTTTACATGCAATCTTACAATCCCTCCATCCCAGGGTGCACGTTTTCAAGATTATTGAATTGTCCCTACGCACGTACATACACACTGTAAACAATAAAAATACTGGCAAACCACGTGTCTTGGCGACGATTATTGCTCTTCTGCACTCACCTGCTGCTCTTGCTGCAACCTTCAGTTCTGTGGCTTTCTATCGTTACGTTTAATAATGATGCAAAGCTACTGCCAAAGTGAATTTTGCGCAAATTTGATGTATCACGAATCCGACCCCGGCTAGGCGGGTTACCCCACCTTGATACGTTTAACATGGCAAAATTTGACCCCAGCTGAGAGGGTTACCCGGTCTGGTAGACCAGGCTACCCGCCTTGGCGGGTCACCCCGACTATCATGTAAATGTGATCAAATTAAAAAGAGAGATTACCTAGACAGGCAGGTAACCCCACCTAAGCGGACTACCTCACCTAACTGGGGTCCCCCACCTCCATGTAAACAGGCCCTTAATGGTTCAATGAATAAGGATTATACCTTATTATAGGAAATTAATGCTCCATGAAATTAAGGCATAGGAAATTAACGTGACTCAATTTTACGCAAATTTAATGAAAAATGACTTTCAAATAAAGGAAATTGATGCGAAAGAGGAGGTAACAGTTCAGGATGAAGGAAATTAATTCGACTTTCACAAAGAAACAAAACTTGTTGAGCGACAGGAACAAAGGTAAACGAATAATCCGAGAAGGAAACTTTGTTTCTGGTACTTTCTGGTGCAAAAGGAGTCAAGTAAAGAAATCTGGCTACTTCAAGGGTTCTTCACAGTTTCACAGTTACTGGTAAATCTCCACCCTGTTAAAATACTCGCCCTTCTTTGGTGTCAAGAATTTAAAAAGTGTATCGAGAATTGGGGGCAAAATGATGGAAGTCAACCATACCTTTCCAAGATGTCAGCTATTGTACAAGCAAACATGAGAAGTCCTTCTGGGAACTGTAATGCCACTAAAACAATACAAAATGATGGTAGTGAGATACAGTGTAACATCACATCAAACTATAATTAATTCATTGCACTGTTGATTATTATTTTCAATGTTTAAGTGCAAAAAACACAAAAGAACATTTAAATGCCATATTTTAATGGTTAAAGAAATTTGCGTGTGATAGCCCAGGACTAGGGGATTTTGCTATCAGGCTGGTGAATTCTGTTTTTAATGTCACTTGCTGTGTGCAAAGAAAGTATTGTCCAATAGCCTGTGGCTAGTGGATTTTGTTATCAGGCTAGTGAATTCTGTTCTTAACTTGCCTGATGGGAATTTAACTTACAGAAGAACTGTGAAATCAATTTTGCTCATCCAAAAATTTGGGGGGCTTAGTTGAAATAACGTTTGGGCTAGTAAATGCTAGCTTCAGCTTGCCCGAATGGCAAGCTGTAAAAATGACTTTCTTTGCACCCTGCACTCCACTATCCACTTTAAAATCCTCATGAAAAGTAATGGAACAAAATGAGGCATACAGTCAAAATAAATGGACAGCCCAATGGCAGGTGATTAGCAACTTCATGTTACATGCAAAAAGCCTCACTTACTGCCCCACTACTGAGGGGTAAGACAAGAATATTGTTGGGCCTTTCTCATCCCCCCAGCACTGCACAGGCTGGATTAGACAAGATGAAGGCAAACAAATAAGATGGCAAGAAACAAACAATGCTTAAAAAGGCTGGGGGAAGTCACAGCCCACACTTCAAAATACCACAAGAGTGGGGGGGGGGGGGGGGGGGGTGAAGAAAGGTTTATTGATTTATTACAAAGCAAGATGTTTACGATTCAGCAGCCATAAATGAAACACAATTCAGCCATACAGAGCTCCAAAGGGAGAGCGGGTGCAGAATATTTTGAAACTGTTTTTCTTTTGTGCAAGCTGACTGAATAATGACCACTGGTGTGACAAGCCACAGCATTTCTATCAAGACAGGTATCCAAGTTCAACAAATACAGTAAATACAGGTGTAATTTTACTTAGACCTATGAAAATAAACAACTCAGGGGCACCCAATGTCAATTTTCGGAAAAACTGTTCGGAAAACAGGACAATTTGAGATCTATAATTTTCGGAACAATTGTTGTAAAATTTCTTGCTTGCCAGCCTCTCCAAGCATTTTCAAACATCTAAAAAATGGTATAATTGCCCATTTTTAACGGATTTTTACCCTAAAAAGGCCACATAGAATTTTCGGGAGCCTTTTTTCGAGCTGAAATTTTCAAAAAGGTAAGTTTTGATCCCTATAATTTTTGGATCACTAGACTTTCAGCTAGGAAATCCGAACAAATGAAGAATTTTTAGGGGATAAAAATATGCCTATATCTACTGTTTAAATACTAAAATACGTTTAACAATGCTATGTTTAGTGGTTTTGAACTATATTCTCATTGGGTGCCCCTGACAACTGGCCATAAATAACACCTTTAAAAAGAAAACGAATCCGTGCCATGCTAAATTTTACAAATTATTTGTAGACAAGCATGGACTACATTAAAATACTTCTAGCCATGGAAACCTCTTTTTCTTTAGAGCTAAAAGAATAGAGCTCATTTATAGAATAAATCATCACACTAAAAATTTCAATCTAATTGCCCACTTCTGCATTTTGTTCCATTAACTGCATTTTATGATGTCAGGGATATTACAGACTTAACAATCCAATGATGGCAATGTCCATGAAAACGCCAATGAAAAATAGACTTTGCATCCTTGCAAGCTTTTTTGCGATTGTCCTAAGCTGCTCATTTACTTAAAAGAAGGGAATTTATGTTGCAACTGAGGAGCTGAGGGAAATGCCCCCAAGTTCAGAAAGAGATGGTAGAATTTAGTGTCTTCCTGTTCCCATTCTCAAGCGAACAAACGATTTGGCCATTTCACATGCAGGGATGGCAAAGCAATTTGCAAAAAAGCATAACGCATGTGCAGAGTTGTTAGTTTGCTCACCTACACTGTAAACCTATTGCTTTTTTGAAGTTCCCATTGCTTTTGCTATCGTAGTTTGCTAGGGTCCCTATTATCATTCAAATACAACTCCAGAAACCAAAGTTAAAATAACATTATCTTCAGTTAAGACAGATTATGTTCTGGCTTAAATGAGACAAGAAACCACATCCCTTCCCAAATAATAACTAAAAAGAAATGGTCCCCTCCACCTCCCCGTTGCAGTAGTCTGTGCGTCATTAGCCAGTCAGAATTTTGTAAAAATCTCTTATTCATAATTATCGACTGTCAGGCTGGTCTTCTATCATCGTGTTAGACACACAACCTTTTCAGGGTGCAAAGAAAGTCATTTTGAAACTTGCCATTCAGGCAAGCTGAAGCTAGCATTTACAAGCCCAAACATCATTTCAACTGGCCCCAAAAACATTTTGATGAGCAGAATTGATTTCACAGTTCTTCTGTAATTTGAATTCCTCAAAAAACGTCACTTGCCCATCAGGCAAGTTAAGAACAGAATTCACTAGCACGATAGCAAAATAATCCACTACCCTCGGCCTATCGGACACTAATTTCTTTGCACGCTGATTATACAGAGCACAAGAGACTTGATTATATCTTTTTACCTCTTTCAGAGCTTGTTTCTTTGACCCTCCAAACAGTCTTGAAGATTTCAAAATTGTAGTTTGGGGGTAACTGAAGAAGAAGAAGAAGAATTTCACGTTTTTTAACAATCTACATTATAGGAAACTCTCACACTACAAACATTTTGCAATTTAAAATAATAAGAATAATAATAAAAAGAAGAAGAAGAAGACTAGCATTTATGCAAACATGATAAAATAATAGCTACATGTAAGTTAAGCTGATATGGTTGTAAGGAAAAATGTTCACAATTATCTCAAAAGTAAAAATTCATAATTTTACATAATTACCAATAAAAATGTAAATCTTAATTACGAGTCAATTTTAGAGATATTCTCAGAGGCTCCTGTGTTGTTGTCTAGAGAGTTGCAAAGAACTGAAAGCTTTATAGGAAATTAAATTCTTACGATAATCATTCTGAGACATAGGTAACACTAAAGCAAAGAGGTAAGCATTCGGTAGGGGTAGAAACTCATGTCATCAGGCACTGTTAGAGCACAGCCCTCATGGTTCCAATGGTGTCGAGCAACAACAAGAGTTAATAATAATGCCCTGCAACTCGGATATTAAAAGAAAACAAAAAAAAAATAAATTCAAACATAAAATTTCTTAGGCAGCATCACACAGTGGTACACAATGCAACTTCTGGACTGCTCCACACATCACAAAGTTCAATATAGTATCTGGTTTGATGTCTTGATTGTACCATTTAAAAGCATTTACACGTGTACACATGTATTCTTAAATAGAGTATTCCAGTAATATTCACCTGTCTAATAGCATCCTGCAAATCTGCATTATTTAGAATTTCCTCTGGAATCTGCCTTACAACTCTCTTGACATTTGCGCCAACCTCTGAAAAAAAAATCAATGAAACATTCCTTGGCCATGACCTTATTAAAGGAAAGTAACAACTTAGATTAGGTGGTTGCAGGAGTAACCCATTGTTTTTTGACCGAAAGTCTACCTATATCACTAAGAAAAATAATACAACTTAGGAACTGCTATAGAAACTGGGATAATATTAATATCAATTTGTAAGTTAGTAATGCAGTATATGTACATAAAATCAAATTGCTGAATTATGACATGAAGATGAAGTGTGACCAGTTGCAATAAAGAAATAAGAATAACTCATTTGTAAATGTCAAAGACATTTTGTTAAGCATATGCATATTACATTTGTCCCTAAGAAAAACCTGCTGCGCTGTGAAAAAACTGTAATGAGCTCTCTCTATTTTAAAGGTGTTTTTAACTAAAGCTGGGGGTTTGTTATTTAGGATTTGAAGAAGTTCAACAAAAAATTTAACCCCACCCTCCAAGTAACTGTAAAATGGCACAAAAATGTAACCCCCCAAAATACCTCTCATACGAAGAAAGAACCGCTCTTCCTCTACCTTTTATGCCCTGCTACCCCTCCATCAGTTTCCCTGGTAAAACCTGTGGTAAAATCTCTAGCCTTTTCAAAATAAGGAAGCAACAGGGAAAAAGCACAGGAACTCTCCACAGCTAATACTGGATGCCCTGTGATGCTGAATTTAAAAGGGTTACCCATTTAAAAGTACTTCTTGAGGACATTTTTAGTTTGTGAGAATATGGTGTTTGGGTGTTAAAATCAATTAATGTAGCTTTAATTAAAAGTCTCCTTAGGGATGAAAGCACATGGGAAAAAATTTAAACCCCATATTTTGCCATCATAGAAGAGTGCAGCCCCCACGTTAAACTACTTTTGAGAATTGCACCCCATTCCAGTTACCCCATAGCTAAAAGCTTTTAAAACCACCAAACAGTCCATCAGAGTCCCACAAACCTACGTAACACAACACCCATCTAATAGAAGAGCTCCCGCACAGCGGAGCACCACGGGTAAGAAACTCTAAATATCCCAGAAAATTTGGTAATCACTTGACCGTACGCGTACACCCACCGGACATCCGTCCACCCGCACCACAGGTATACCCCATTCCAGTTACCCCATAGCTAAAAGCTTTTAAAACCACCAAACAGTCCATCAGAGTCCCACAAACCTACGTAACACAACACCCATCTAATAGAAGAGCTCCCGCACAGCAGAGCACCACGGGTAAGAAACTCTAAATATCCCAAAAAATTTGGTAATCACTTGACCGTACACCCACCGGAAAACCGTCCACCCGCACCAATGTAAAATAACTTAATCAACAGGTATAGCAACCCGAATGCAAATTGAGGAATCACTTAGCCACCCACATTTTGCAAAGCAGAGACAACTAAAGAGTCAAGAAAGACGAAAACGGAAAGTGGAAATTGTTTGTGTATCCATGTTGTCTAAAGTATTAAGCTTAGATTAATTGTCAAGTCCACAAATTTGAAATAAAGAGCAAGAGACAAACAGCCCCCAAAAAAGACAAAGTAAGCAGCAGGCCAGCGAAGCTCAATGAGAAAAAAAGCAGCAGAGATCTAGAGCGAGAGATAAAGAAAAGGAGACATTATTTTGTTGGAATAACAACATGAAAATTTTGTAGTGGTGGTAACAAAAGGAGAAATGCTAGTAGCCACCAATGCAAGGTGAAAATGAGCGGCAGTGAAAAAAAACTGAACAAGAACACATGCGACCTTTCCTTCGAAAAACATGAAACTAAGAAGTTTCTGGAAGTTTCACATTGTAGTCGTGCAAAACAACGGCAAAGAAATGTACAAAAAAATTTGCTACACCTGCAAAATTTGCTTTCTGGCTGATTAGACCTATTGTTGTTTTTCACCGTTCTCTAGCGTTGCCTTTGCCATTAACACGATTTTATATTTTGTTTGAACAAACTATAAATATTATCGAGAGCTTCCCTTTAAGCCCTGGCTAAATCTATATATTATATTCCTTATTCTTTGCAACTTATGCTTAGGGGGTGTTTACATGACACTGGGGCGACTTTCGCCCCGGAGCGAGTTCACTCCGGTTCCCTCTCATGGCTCTATATTTGATTACATGATAACACCACAAAATGTTATGCTGGGGCGAGTCACCCCGGCGTGAGTTCACCCCGGTTCTTGTACCGGGGCGAGAATTTCACTCCGGTACGAAATCTCGCAACGTTATCATGTAAACACGAAATGACAACCAATTTTGGTGTGAAATCGGTCTGTCGGTAGACTGGAACGGGTAGCGCATGCGTAATGTTTGCGATTTTGAACCACACGTGTATTTTACCAACATGAAATGTACCTTAAAATAACAAGATAAGAAATTCTACCCAGTCATCGTGTAAACGCGATACGAAATCAGAAAGTCATCCCAGTGTGAAACTCGCGCCGGTGCGAGTTTTCTCATGTAAACAGCCCTCATACTCTGCAAGGCTGTGCTCTAGCAATGCTCTTGGGTGACTAAAAACTCTTAGACTTTTCATAGAAATCATATACCGGCCACCCTGGATTTCACAGGTTCAGAGCACTGGGCTCCCTTCAATTTTTCTTAGGGCACAGCCTTGTTCTGTATAATGTACCAGAGGCCTCTACAGTTACGTTATAGACACGTGGACCTGACAGTATACACGTACATGTTTGTACACATACCGTGATTTCAAATAGTTACCTTCACTGTTTAACTAAAAAAATACCTGCAAGCGTATCCGACTTCTTCCCCACGAGTGACTTAATTCCAACAAATCTTTTTCTTGTATTATTCTTTGCAGAAACCCTGGTAGAACCACCTTCTTTCCTTTCTTTCTCATCCACTGTTTCATCCGCCATCTTTGTTTTGAACACCGCTGACCATTTTCACCTATTGATGTTGCGCAGCAGACTAGTAGGTCAGTATAAAATACCGACTGCGGACTGCGGACCACGGACTGGGTATAAAAAATGGACTAGGTACAAAACGAGGACTCCGGACTGAGTATAAAACGCGGACTATGCAGTATGTTTATAAAAACAGCTTTAGAAAGGTAAAACTGAGAGAAACGGAATGCGACTGGCATAAAACAGTAGTCCCAGCTCCTTGCCTCACACACAAAACATTGCCTTTAGCTGGTCACGCAGTCTATTCTCCCCAAAGTCAGCGTAATGCGGAAAAGGAAAGCATACTGCACGGGCAAGGAAGGTTATGCCTCTACTCAAGCCAACTGAAAAAGAAAATTTGAATTTTATAAAAAAAAGGAGGAGTTGCAAGCAGGGCCCATGGAGCAGTTTTCAAAGCGCGGGGGGTCGATCCACCTCTTTTGAAGCGTTATGGGGGGCGGGGGGGCGGGGGTAAGAGGAAGGTGGGGGGGTGGGCGGGGGTAAGAGGAAGGTGGGGGTAGGGGTTGTGAGGTTGTGGACTTTTAAAATGGTTTACCTGGTGCCGACTCAATATTTTTTAATACAGTTACAACTCAACAGCCATTCACTGATTTTAATAGTTTAACTGAACGAAAAAAAGGTTAGCAACAAAAAAAGTATAACCATGCACAGCAGCAGCATAATTTTCGCGTGTTTCATTCACTTTCAAAGTTTGTCCGTTCTCTCGTTGCGGCTCTTTAGGACCTTTTTTTGATCATTGTTGAACGGGACCATGTTTTTAATCTTCGAGCTGCCGAAAAGGACCTTTTTCTCCTGCGATGGTTGCGGGATTTACCAGCAGAAGCTTGCAAATAGGAACAAATTCATTTTTCATGCTCTGCTGAGGTAATTCCTGAAACTTCTTCATGTTGTCTACAATGTCATCGAGTTCAATTTGTTTTAAGAAATCGTAGCTCAGTGGAGATTCAAGAACCTTGATAAAAAAAAGACTCCATTGCCTGTGCGTATACTACATCACCTGGCTGGTGAAAACGCAGAAGTCTACGACTAAGTGTAGTTTTGTAGAGATAGTCACTTTGAAGCTTGCCATAGTGATACAGGATCGAAACGGACCAATCATAAATTTGGATGCTCTGGCGAGGTCCGCCAGTCTAATATTCTTATTCAATCAAAGATTCCTTTTATTAGAAAATGTGTATTTCTTAATTTATTATTTTTTTTCAAAAAGTGGGGAGACCCTGCCCCCCCCCCCCCCTCTCCCAGCCCCTACCTTTGCGCGGGCCCTGAGAATAGAATTCAATTCAGTATAGTTTTGAACAAATAAGAAGCACCGAAAAAAAAAACAGCATTGGTGTTAGTCAGAGTAAAATTCTCATAGATGCCACTATTTCATCTTCATTTCAAGCCTTGGGGATATGAGGAAATAAAGAACTCAGACGAGAAGGTCAATATAAGGGCATTCCGCGATGAGAAACAGAAGAAAAAACTGAAGAAAGCGAAAGCGGTATTTAGGGAGGGAGGAATTACTCACCTATAGGCGAATCTTTGCTGACGTCACGGTTTACATTTTTCCTCATTAGCATATGACTTAACTCATAGAAGCCGTGGCCGCACATATGAACTAAATGCAAAAGTTGAAAGAGCTGATTAAGTTGAGCAATTTGTGCAATTTTCAGCTCTTTGCAAGCAACATTGAAAGAAATATCAGCAATCAAAATCTGCGAAATTGCTGTGTGGCAAAAAAGTTAATGAGCCATACATTCTCTGTAAAATTTGGACTTTTCAGAAGAGAATTTCTCCGAAACCATTCGGTGTTTGGGGCTCAAATTTTCAGGGATAACTGAAACTGTTATGCTCTTTCAATATTCAGAGTTTTTATTTTATTAGCGTCATCAGATAGTGATAAGCATATGTTAATGAGGCAAAAAGTGTAAACAAAGATTCGCCTATACGCGATGATTATGATGATATGATTTACACACTGCTCCAGACCAATGTAAACATGTACACCGGCCGCGTTTGTGACTACCCCTTTAAGGGCCTCTTCATATGAGCCCGGTTTCCGAGATCTCGCCTAACCTCTAAATCCTTTGTAAAATTTTCGATGTGTTCATATAAGAGGGTGGGCTGGCTCGGTTCCCGAGATCTCGGTTTTTCCAACCGAGATCTCGGTAAGCGGGCTGGAAATTTTGCCATATGAACACTTCATCCCGGTTACCGGAATGAACGGCGGGATGAATTGTGGCGCTCCGGATGGCATCGTCTTGCATTGCCTGCTGTATTTTCCACACCATAAGCATCCACTTAACTGCCGTGATACAGCTTTAAGAGTACCGATGCTCAGATGGGCCGGAAAGTTAAAAATTTTTGTGTTTCGCTATGTTTGCTTTGTTGGATCGTTGACCTTTTCTCATCTCGGAAACCGGGCTGAAATTTCTCATATGAACCCAAGGCAAAATTCATCCCGGTAACCGGGCTCATATGAAGAGGCCCTCAGTCATGATTGCTAGAGACCGAGACCAGGTCTAAAAATGGTTGTTGAAAATAGCATTTTGGTCAGGCTCAGGATTCAGAGAACTGGGCAGCACACCTCCAACAAGAATTTCTAAGAATATTTAGTCGAGCTTGCTGTGGCAGAGCGAGACTCTAAAAATGCAGGCGTTTCTTTTTTTCTTTTTGTGTCTTCCCCAAACGGTAGGTCATACTCCCAGGCGTTCCTAGCGGAGACCGTGGAAACTGGGGATAAGAATCGTCACGACTTTCATTGTATGCAAATGAGTCTCGTGATAAGCATGCGGTTTATTTTCGGCGATGATTGAAATGACGCGCCATGTTCTATTGTTCCCGTATGTGCGGTAAAGCGTAACCTTCAAGGGACTGTGGTCGATACCTGCTATCTCCCATTCTCTGTTTTATAGCGTTGTTATGACGAGGAGGAATTTGATACTGATCGTTCTTAGGGATATTTTAATATGCTCCCTTATTTTAGTTTGTGTTGGTGAGGATTGGCCCGGTCTGGGACTATTGCATTTTCGGTCCACGATTATTACCATAATAAAGATGAAATGTTTTGAATTTATACGAATTTGTGACATTTTAATAATGGGCCTGTTTACATGGAGGTGGGGGAACCCAGATAGGTGAGGTAACATGGGGCGGGTCACCCAACCTATCATGTAAACGTGATCAAATTAAAATGGGAGATTATATGGACAGGCGGGTTACCCCACCTGCTTGGGGTCTCCCACCCACATTTAAACGGGCCTAAATGTTTACATAGTAAAACGACAGATTCGTGTTTGCATTTTCGCACATTGTGACTTTCAACGTTTAATACAGTCTAACCTCTCCTTACGGACATGTCTCGAAAACGGACAGTTCGTTTGGTCCCAGAAATGCCAAAAATCATACATTCCCTACCTCTATAATACGGATACCTCTGTAAAGCGGACAATTCGGTTCTGTCCCTTTGGTGTCCGCATTAAAGAGGTTTGACTCTACTATAAACGAGTAAAAAATATTTATTACTAGAACAACTCAATCAACACATAAAACAATTACGAATCTACAGAAATAGCAAAGAAATTAATCTGGCCAAACTCAATTCGAGAATTTCTGTAAAGGTTTTAACTCTTCCTGTGGCCGCCGAACCAACCTTACGTGCTACAGTGCACGCGCAATTTGCAGTCACTACACAACGTGACTGCCTAGAAGAACAATTTTGTTTCGCAAGCACGTGGTTTTTCGGTCCGTTGTCACTTGTCGCGATGTTTCGTTACATACGTTTTCCACAGATAATGCACGGCAATAGGCCACTTGCACTAAGAGATCACGTGACCAATGCTTCCTTTAAACAGTGAGTTGGAATCTTGCTGATGCCAAAAATTGACAGAGCACATAAAAATCATCTTCTACCCGAAATTTGAGAGGAAACGCGTTTAAGAGAGATATTTTATGGCACTTTGATTTTCCAACAAAGTAGTATGATTTGCATTCGCCGCCATGTAGGAGGGCGTACTCTTGCCCTCTAACATGGCGGCCCAAACTCCTTTTTGCTTATAACTTGTTAAACGTTTGATAGTTACGCTCAGATGTGCTGTAAACGTTACCACATCATCCTTTTAACATTTTCCTTGAAGTTTAAGTGCAAAACTTGCGTTCAGAAAGAGGTAATTCATAATTTCAAAAATCACATTTTGGTCACCTGGCCAGCTAAGAACTTACCCGTTTTAATTAAGAAAATGGTGCGGGTTGAAAAACCAAATCACTATTATATTGTTAAAGATATGACCAACCAATCGTTTTCGAAGGCAAAATCATATAACTTTCATTTTTATAAAAACGATGTCACATGACTTCTAAGTGCAAATGGCCGATAGAAGCGAGAAACGTTTTGAAAAAAACAAGGTACACCGCGTCTTATACCTAGTCCGTATTATATACCCAGTCCGCAGTCCGCAATCCGTGTTCTAAACTGACCGGTTGTGTAGCCGTTGGGTATCCGGTCATTTCGTTAAAAAAAAAAACCTCGCCCAACTGGGGCATGGCAAAAGGGGTGGATACAGGGCGTTCTTTTATTTTGATACCCACCCCATGACCACTAATGCCACATCCCCATTGGCCCATTTCCCCTTCTGCTTTCGTAGAAAAAACGTACAAAGGTAAAGACGGCTACACGGTGAGTGAAGCTAATATTGTTTAGAAGGAGTGTTGCTTTGCTTTTACCAACTGTACTGTACTATTTCCTCAGTTTGTGTCCTCTGATGGCAGATGCGTTTCCCAAACGCTTTTCACACCACCGCGAAAAAGGGGTTGGGTGAGGGGGGGGGGGGGGGGGGGGGGTAGGGGTGAAGAAAGAGTCTCAACTGCGTCTTCTCTCTCATCATGCTGTTAAGCAATTCAACCCAGAAAGTGTAACAGTTCAAAAGCATGTTACTATGAATCGTCTGTACATGTAAACTAGACATTTTTCAATTACTCTTTGGACAGAACTCAAGGATTTGAAAGACAGTCGATATTTTCTGACTGCGCTTCTTTCGTTTAGAGATAAAAGCCACACCCTTCCCGCCCCGAGAGATAAGAGCGATACGAACCAGTTTTACACGGCTTTGCATAACTACCAATGCCTTGTTCCCAGCTACGAGCAGTCTCTCTCTTTTTAGTCCGCGTCGAGCGAAACGCGCGAGACACGCCAAAAATCACCACGCGCATGAATGAAGGCGCGAGACAGTAGAGGCACGGAAAAAAGAGATTAACTCGAGTTCCAGGCCTTCATTATCCTCAACCACCTATTGCAAAAACTGGCTAGATTACTCACTGCAAATTCGTTTTGCATTGCAACACTGAATTGAAATCACTTTTTAAACAAGCACCTGTAGCGTTTCTCAACAAAAACTCCATTGGTTACAATTACTACTGATGTATTTTCTCCGTTTTGCTTAACTTCTGTGAATTTTCTTGATGACATTTACCACAACAATCGCTGCGTTCTCCACCGCAGTCGTCCTTGCTCTCAACGTTTGCTCCTTTTTCTTCAGAAGTCAGTTTTTCAGTTTGTAAATGTTTCCTTCTCCTACTAACAGTAGCTTGTCTGTTGACTTCGTTATTCACAGTCCACGATCCAAGACTTGCATTCGCGTAAAAGTCCATTGGGTAATCCCTTTGCCATTCAATCTGTTGCAATACAACTGACGCCTGTGAAATAAAAGTGAAATTCGCCACTTTAGAAACGAGGAGGAGACTGGGCCGAGTTAACTTCCGCAAAGACTTCTGGGACTGCTACTAGAGAAAATTGACCGGTGCCTCACCAGCAACGATCCCAGAAACAATTGCGGGATACATTTCGGCTCCAGTCCTCTTCTCGTTTTTAAAGTGGCAAATAAATAGAGGGTATTACATGGCCGCGCGGAGATACGAAATTTCTCCTCGAGTGTTGAAAGATATTTTACGAGTGAGCGCAGCGAACGAGTCAAATATTCTCAACACGAGAAGAGAAATTTCGTATCTCCAAGCGATCATGTAATGTTCTATTTATTATATAAACACCAATGAAATACCAAACCATTTCAATGAAACAGTTTTTTCCTGCGAAAGGCGCGATTTATTATGTAGCCATCGCAACGGTGATCTTTTCACATGTGAAGATAACATGTTATTTTCACATGTGAAGATATCATGTTTTCGCGCGAAAGCTCACCTGGTATTTCATTGGTGTTTATATAATAAGAAGTTTTATCAACTCCATCGACTGATTCACACAATTTACCACCATAAACAGACTGAAAAGCTGACGATTTCGGGCGCTAGCTCTTCGTCAGAACGAATCTTCTCAGTGTTCTTGTCCAGTTTTCCTTTCGTCTACATACAAATGGATTTTTCGGCGGCCATCGAAACCGTTGAAACATTTTGATACGTTATTTAAAGTGAAAAATGTGGCAAAACCCGCTATACGACCACGAAAAGTTTCAGCGAAAGGCAGCACTGAGAGGCGGCTTTATTGCAGGCTGGCCGTGTTGTGTGTTTTAATGCGGCCGAGGAAAAACCAAAACTTCTCAACATACTCGAACATTAGCCTGTGTAGTAAGCGTTTCCGAGCTGTTTCGGAGCAAAGAACGAGGAGCGAGAGTCAAAGACCTCGCAAAAAATGGCGCGAGTAAGAGGGGAGGGGTGAGGAAGAAAGGAAGGACACCTCCCCCCTCTTTCATTTTTTGGTTCTCGTTTCATTTCTCGCTCGGCCAAAACCGAAAATCCCGTTCCTCGGTCTTTCTTTGCTCCGAAACCAAACGGAAATGCTTGCTACGCAGGTTAACTCGAACATACGTTGACATCATAATGACCACGTGACCATCCAACCTCGTTCCCAGGGTATCTCCTGCTCTTCCCTGCCGAGCAGGGACTAGTAGACAAGTAGGAGAGATCAGAGAGAGCGAGGGAACGGGAACGAGTCGCGTGTACTATATATGGCAAGTATTTGACAGCAGAAAGTCCTTAATAACTTAATTTTCATCGGATAAAAGAGCGGGTTACGCACCTCGTAAGGAGACAGAAGAGGTTTAGGAAACGCATATCCCCAATCAATCGATAATCTTGGACAGGCAACTTGGACCCAGCTAAAAAATGACACGTGTTTGTGAGAATAAAAAACAACCACAGAACTTTGCATGCAATAAAGTGTGTCCTTCGTCTGCTGTTGTTTAGTACATTATATTACGTGTCACGTCTCCTGAAATATTTTAACGCTTATTCCGTTTCTAGACTGTCCATAGGCTCTCTATTTTCTCTGTGGAGACTTGAGAAAATTAGAGCAAAACAAGCGCTACGGGAGAGGGGAAGAGTATGGGCGAACTCTTGCCCCACCCCTCGCCCTATGTTCTGACACATACACATTTCATGCTTCCATCCAATAAACATACCAGCAAACGGAGGGCTGAGAATAAATGAAAGTGAATAAATAAAATGAATGACGGGTAAAGAAGCCAATTTCGTTTCTGGTTGTTTCCAAACTGCTCCAGTTTAAGACCCCGTTTGATGTTAAAGGTTGTGATCCTCTCCTACTATTTCAAAGGCTCGCTTACATGAAAGGTAAGCTACCCTAGAGGGGAAGGGGTATCCTATCTGCTTGCTAGGGTGTTCTTCTCCCTTTTAGAAGGCTAAATGTTGAGGTAGGTTCATCCTCCTAGGACTGGAAACTTAGCTTGTGTAGACTGATCACGGATCAGTCAAATTCAAATTAACACGGGATCCACCAGGAAATTGAAGGCCAAATTTCACAAGAATTGTGACAACAATGGTCATGTGAAAGATGTCAATTTGTGAAATTTGACATTTATTTTCTCGGGTTCCCATAAGAAATTTTCTTTGGTGCTATAGCCGTTGAAAACTGTACTAAAAATTATGCAATATTATTTAAATTATTCTGGTACAACGTCTTTGTCCTCTGAAAATTAAAATTACTCAATTTCAATTTTCGTCTTAAAATATGTTAGGGGCAAGACAGCCCTCTGGCTAACCCTCTTTACGAAAAGGAGAGCTGACATTTCACACGGCCTTACACGACGGTTACCCTTCCATGTAAACGGAACCTAAAATATAAGGGCAAGAATCACATGAATGAGTCCACTTTTCTTGTAGTCTTCAAGAATATGTTCAGTTAAAGGCCAAAAGAACAAGGATTTTGAACTTACGCATCAACATCTTCAAACAATCGCAGTTTGTCTGGGAAAATTTCAGACATCAAAACCACCACATATTCAAGTCCAGCCTTCTTAAACATTTGCTCCAAGTTCTGTAAATTTAAGTAAGTAAAGGCAAATTACATTTATCTCTACAACAAATCTTCAGAGGGCCAATTCGCGCTATCCTAGTGAGCATGGGAGGCTTGGAACCGAGGGCGATTCTCCCGCCAAGCTTGACGGGCGACGAATAGACTGCTTGCAGTCCGCCTTTTCTCTTAAGATCCGTCTAGTTTTTATCTCAGCCAGCGCGGTTGCAAACCACGACGTTATGTTAAGGCATTAGGACCAGACAAGAAAAGACGCCCCGTTTATCGCCGCTCGCGTGCTTGGGTTTCTCGTGTAGTAACTTTGCAAAGAAAAATAAGAGACTGCTCGCAGTCTAGGCGACGACACATCCGAACTAGCCAAGGACGACTAGTAAGGAGGTCGTTACTACAGAAGTTACTACAGTTAAGCAAGTGGTTTCTCTTACTCAAAGATGACAACATATAGAGTGTTTTTACCGTCACCCAATGAAAAAATATTAAACTTTGAAACCGTTGAACGAAAGAAGCCAACAAAATGTAATGTTACAGAAGACTCATAAATATACAACATATCCAAGTCTCAGGTCTGTTTTACCGAAAAGTTTAACCCAAGTTTATAGAGCTTTGTATGGGGACGCCATGCGGGTGAACTAACATGAGACACCAATACTGGTGGCGGCCAGAAATCAACAAAGACATCAGCTTTTCACTTTTGCGATAAAAATGCTGTCTTTTTGCTTGTAAGCAAATTAGCATTCGCATAAACACATTTTGTACCAGTTGCTTAAAATGCTTGTACTGCTTAAACTGCTGAAGATCTAGATAGCTTTTCTTTAACCAGACACGTCTGCCGAGGTTACCACTGTGGTGCCACGCACTGTGAAAATTGGGAAATTCAAAATGCTGGGGCTGAAAACATCGATCCCCTTCACAAACCCATACCCTCGAGGGTGGCACATACCTATATCAATTATATAGAGAAGTATTCCCTGGTGGAGGGGCCGTAAAAGAGAAACGGTAGTAGTAAACCCTTCTATCATTTCATTCTGAGACGTGCTCATCGAAAAAAGGAAAAAAAGGTATTTGACTTCTTCTTCAGTGATTGCAAGAAACTATTACAATTTCTCTAGTTACCTCCAAGACCTTAGGACTCCCTTGCCTTCCTAAGGTGCTGAGAATAAGGCCAAATTTCCTGGCTTTAGACGCGGCATTTATCGCGTCTCTCCTTGCTTTGAACATGGCATCGATGTCATAATATTCACGGGAAAATATTTTACTGTAGGGATCGTATCTAAAATAGAGGGAAAATATAAATAAGTGAATAAATAAGTAAATATTTAACAACAAATAAATGAAAAGGATTGTAGTTTAAATTTGTTATCGGTTTAATTTAGCTCTTTTAATACTCTAAATGCCCGAAAATAAGCACCCCCCACGAATTCGTACGCCCCCTCCAATCCAAAAAATTAAATAATGTTCTCACAGAACGATTGTTTAACACGCTTTGCTTATCTTTTGAAGCACGATAATCACTTAGGTATTGATCGAGACGTTTCGACCCCGTACTGCAGGTCTTCATCAGGCGAATAGTGTCGATTTGCCGCTGAATGGGACTATTAGTACCACCACGGGTTGCTATTGATTGGTGTATCACGAACCTCACTCATGGTTGACGGGTTTTGATCCGACTACGGTCAGACAAACGATAAAGAAAACCCTTTATACACATACTGTGATGAACAATATCTTTCATGACACAGCGATTGCTGTTTGGAATTTGTATGTTGTGTAATAGACCTTTCACGCAGGTGAACCGGAAAAAAGCGGTAAGTCGAAACGAGGCTTCGCCTTGTATATTGTGTAAAATTTTCAGCGCAATCCCCGAAAGGTCTATTGACCAAAATGTCTCCACCCACATTATCAAAAGGTCTCCAATACGCTTTTTCAGTCCCGTCATCTTCACCCAAATTTCCGCTCAATCCTGTAATCTCGACCCAAATTTCCGATTAATTCCTTCATCCCAACCCAAATTTCCGCTAGATCCCGTAATCCTGATGGTTAATATTCTCCGCATCCCACATCCCTTGCATACTTTCATTCCAGAATCTCGCCCTATTTTGCTTTAAAATCCCGAATTCCGGCCTTCAAATAAGGCAAATCTAGTATCCTGAGAAACCCACCGGGGATTCTCATTTTCAACTGCCAGTGAGAGGTAGAGCGATTTTCGTATGACCCTAAAATGAATGCCCGAGAATTTTCTAGAAATCAATGGATACTTCTCGTTGACGTCATACCGCAACACGATTGGACAATTGAACAATACCTTCTCCATATTAGGGCTTTTTGGCGGGAAAATGAAGAATCCGTGTTTTGATCTTATCATCCATTGGCTGGTAAAGCAAATAACGAACACCATTTTTCAAGGTCATACGAAAATCGTTCTAAAACTAGCCAGGAGAAAACGTTTGTCATTTTCGCCCACTAATCCGATGCGCTACGTTACAGTTGCTGCTGTAAAGGATCTGATGCAAGGTGGGACTTTGTCTCTACTTGTGTCCACTGTTTGTATTATCTTACACTGTAAAGATATGTATACTGCCAGTACCAACCTGTAGGCTGGCACGGATGGGTTAGCAATCATCACAGCTTCTAAATGAAACCTCCCGTCTCCAAGATAACTACAGGAATTAAATGCAAAAATTAACATTTGAAGTAAAACTCATTATAGAAATCTTATCGATGTCTGCAATCTGAATACAAGTGCGTTCACTTTCAGGGGTGATTTGTTTGCAGGGGTCAATTTTATACAAGTGTACTTTACAGGTGTAGCTATTGTCTTATAGTCTGAAAACAATAGCTGCACTTGTAAATTACACTAGTAAAAGCTTTATTAAATTAACCCCTGTTTTAAAGGTTACCAACCAGATCTTAAACTGAAACGGCACACGGTCAAATGGAATGTACTTTTAAAAGAGAGCTTATTGGAGCTAATATTTCACTAACTGGTCTAAATCGGACACAATACCTATCAATAAAACAATTCATTGCAAACCAAATGGAAGATGTCATGAAACTTTAACAACTTTCGCTCCATAGTCAACACAGCAGGTATTAACATCATATCTTACACAAATGCATCTTTGTCCTTTATCCTTGGAGCAGTGCATCCCAGAATCTCTCCTGGTGATAGCGGTTTACTTTGAGGCATCTCAACCTTGAAATCTTTACACAATTCTTGATAGACAGCCTAAAAGATACAAAAGCAAACGTGTCAACAATCGCATCTCTAAGTGTGCCCAAAGTAAACAAAAATTCTTAATTTATCTTTCAAAAAATCACTGACTGAAAAAACAGATTTAGTAAAAACCTGCGAGTAAGAACCTGCATTTTTCCAAGTTAGCCTAAACAGGTTCTTAAGCTACGTGCAAACGGATACAACAACTCCCAACATTGTTAGCCCAAACTTTGCGCTACAACATCCAACAACATGCAACAGAGTGTGCAAACGGACGCAATATATGACATCCAACAATGTTGGGAGTTGTTGGCCGACAATGTCGCGTCCGTTTGCACGGGGCTTTACATAAATGGTACTAGAATGAGCAAAAAAATTAGGCTATTTAGGTTCTAAAATAGGTTCAAAATTTTCTGAAGAAAACAATACATTATAGATGAGAGTATTTGGTAGAATTCAACTTATTCCTTATATAAAATTTACATACCAAATTAGTATTTATGTAAAAATGAGGTTTGACTTATCTTATTTGTCAAAGTGTATGCAATATTTTTAAAAGAGATTTTAGGAAATATGAACGTATCTCAAATTTTAGCCCGACAGGTTCTTAAAAGCCAGGTTTTTACTCGCTGGTTTTTAATGTAGTTGAATGCTGGCCTCTTGTAGGCGTTCAAATAGCGAGAATTGGCGCCGAATGGAGGGCCCACAATACAGGCGCTCAGCGGATCAGATCAACTTCGTTCCCAGGATTCTCTCCCTTGCCTCGAGAAATAACCCTGGTTGCGGCTGGTCACGTGGCTCATAAAATGTGGGAGCCAACAAGGATTTACCTCACGGGAGGGGTAGTAAAGTATAAAATTGTCGCTGTTGTGAGAAAAGACACAAAATACAATGGACCGGAGAGCTTGCAAGCTAGAGAGGATTGCTTTGAAGTATACTGGTCATTAGACCAAGTTTATAGCAAAGGTTTTCAGTCCATATCATACATTTCCTTTCTACCTTAACATGGTTCTAGCTGTTGTACACTTGCGAAAAGCAAGTTTTTTGCGCTGAACCCTTTCGACTCTTCTTGGCGGCAAAGCGAGGGTTAATGAACGATTCAGAACAAAAACCTCAAGCCAGAAAGCTATCCGTTTAATGGGTTCCGAAATCATACTATGAGATGAAGAAGCATATAGATCAATTTTGGCATCTCCAGAAAAAAAGAGGCTATCAAAAATTTGGGGCGCTGAACTGAAACAAGTCTTCAGTCCATAAAAACTGTGAAATATGAATCAAAGGTCATTTATTTTGCTTCTTTATGTGGTAAGATCGAAGTTGTTGTATGAGATCGAAACACTTCTTAAAAGCACAATAAAGAATAATATCTGTATTATTGGGTGTTAAAATACTACTTTATAAAGTAAACCACGTGTGTCTTGTCAAGTGTGGAGTACCTTCTTGTTCACACAATACTACTACTACCCATTCTCTCTAGACTAAACAGATTGAAAATCAAACGGGTCGAATTCAAAATTTTAAGAGCCATTCTCACAAAAAATTGTCTTCAAAGAACAATCATAAACAAACCTCGCTCCTTTATTTACCTTCCAAAACAAATAGCATGTACCTGAATACAAATTACTGCTTTGAGTTTAAGCTCATATTTTCTGATTATTATACGTTTCTGGGAAACTGCCCACCTACCCATCCCCTAAGCCAAAATAAACACTTACTTCTCACTTCAGGCAAAATGTTGGCTTAGGGGAGGGGTAGGTGGGCAGTTTCCCAGTCAGCGTTTTTAAAACTTTTGGTTTCCGCCGTTGACCATAATACAATAGAGCTGAGCTTTTAGAAATATCTGCTTTAGGGAGTGCTGTCGAATGTCTACCATTTCAAGATGACGACAGTTTCTGAGACAGTTTTTAATCGAACGTAACGACAAAATGTAACGAAATGAATGCGCACGAAATACAGGGACAGACAGGAATTTGGTAACTTGTAAGCGACAAACTACACTTGCTCCTTCTCTTTCAGAAGGTATTCATGGTCGATTGCAGTAGAAACGGACAGCTAGACTTGGTCTCTGCCTTACTTTACTCCTTTTATTTGACTTTCTATAAGACGGACATTACTCTAAGACGGATACTTGGTGCCGGTCGCAAAGGTGTCCTCCTTGGAGGGAATTGACTGTAAATTTCTGTGCGCCTCTCGAAAACCCAACGTGATAGTGTTCATTCTCAAGGTCAACGTAGGTTGTTATATTTATACTATCGTCTACTGAATTGTGGTTTGTCTAAAAACTGAACATCACGCAATTTGTACTACTCAAGAAAATACACCGACAACAAATATACATACTCACATCGATTTTAACCATTTAGATCTCGAATCAACCTTTGATAAACAACAAATGGTCGAAACACGTTAAAATATATCAAACGCAATCAAAACAATTATGTTCAAAAGCAAACGCAATGAAACTTGCTGTTAGTCTTATTTGTTCGTTTCCTCTGTTCTTCTTCATGAAAATTGAAGAGAAAAAAGCGATTGTTTCGGTTCAAACAAAGTTTCAATACACAAAGAACAAAAAGAAAAGTGAAGGTCTTTATGAAAGGTGTCTGATAGTAAAAAGCAATTAAACTGATTTCAAATTTATTCATGATTGGAATATTAAACTCGCAAAATCACCTTCTTATTTACAATACAATTTCAAGCCATTTAGGTTCAACTTTACAATAATAACTTACTTCCGATTATAAAAAGGTTTTGATCTGTCTGAGGAAAACAGAGATAGCTTTTAAAAGCGCGTTTGCCGGATGGTTGTCTTAACCAAGCGACTAAGTGCATGCGTTTATGTCAGCATAACTACTCATTAAGCTAGAAAAATAAATTTAAAAATATTTAAAAAAAGCTGTAGCCGAAAATTGACTCGTCACACAACAGGGGAAGGAATCGACCGAACAGGGTTTCGACACGTTGATAAAATACTTATACAGTCGAACCTCTATATTACGTCCTTCGCTTAAAGAACGATTTTCTTTACTCACTGAAGAACTCACACACACTATACTTTTTTTTCATACATATCATTTTGCCATCTCCGCCCGCAGATAGCAAAAGCTAGACGAGGCGGGCGAAGAGGGAAGGTTACAGCAGTCATAACATATAATATTGTAAAGTAACTAAATAAACTATGTGGATAAATAAGAATTACAGAAAAACAAGCTAAAGTCACAAAAAAAAAGTCTTACAGAACGATATTAGTAATAGTGACATATATGAAAAAGAGCATTGATATAAAGAAACCGCGTTAAGGTGGACAAATTTTGTCAGTCGCTTGGTCCTTCGTTATGAGGAGGTTCCACTGTACAATAAAGTTAAAGTTTTTTGAAAAATAAAACATGACAAGTACTACAACAGGCAACAGACAGTACTAAACTGATTAAACATCCAACCTTAAGCTCAAGGCCTCAAAATGTTCAAAGTTTATACTTCGAAAAAGTAAAATGCAAATACCCTAAACGATAAACATATTTTGTCTCACCACATGTTATCATGGAATGTCATTTCGGTTGAGTTCTTCATTGTCAGTGTCTCTTTTAAGTCTCACGACACGGGAGAATCTTTCAAGACAAGATATCATACCCAGGGTTGGTACTTGGAAGAGACTGCTGAAGAGTAACTAACACATTTGCAAAGGCTAGAAAACTTGGGAAGAAAATTAGTCGAGGAAGAATGACGTTGTAGTTACGAAAGTAAAGAGTCGAGGTCTCAACTGCCGTAGGAACAATAACACCTCAAAGGTTGTAAATAATACATGCAGACAACTATAATTATAGCCTTCTAGTATATTTTCAGAATTATCGTCATAGTATTGCGCAGTGAATACAATTCCTGCTGTTTCAATGTACGAGTTTCTACTTTTTGTGGTCGATTTTTCCGTTGAACAACTATAAGTAAACTTCAAGCTCTGTAATTATTCACGAAAATTTACTTACTCGCCTTTGATCATGCAGCTAATATTTTAAAGCAAAATTTAACAGCAGGGCGGAAATAATCAACAAAAGATGCGATAAACGGCGATCCGTTAGCGCACTCTAATTTCTACTAAATGTTTTTACACCTTTCTTTCCACAAAATTTTTAACTGTATTTTACATAGCACCAAAAACGACCTAAATGGCAACTGTTTACTTAATAATCCGACTGGAAAATTTTCTTGCCTCGCTACCAGCCAAATCTCAGGTCAATAAATTTAGACATCCTCTTACAACATGAGTCATTCTGTTCAAGAAAACTTTGGAGAAATTTTGCACTTCATCAATTTGCCAGGCTACCGAAATGAAATGAGCTTTTTGTAGCCTTCCTCGTGATTTTCGCGGAATGCGCGGCGAATGGGACTAAGACAACAAAAAAAGGGCATGGTGAGCCAGTTGTATGCAATCAGTACATTGGACAGGGCGCTGTAACTAGCGATGCTATCAAGAAACTCGATGAAAAGCTCGATCAGCTAATAAAACTGCTACAGCCTTCTCCTTATGCAGGTAATTTAAGAATTTATATATTCTTTTCTAACACACAGAGAAGCTACTTATTTATTATGTAATTAAACTAATAACACCTTGAAAAGGAAATGTAATGAACGATAACAGAGATAATTCAACTTCACTCACCAAAAACAAAGACATTTTGAAATGCTCCTTCGAAGATGTTTGGTTTTTTGTCCATTGATGTTTCTCTTCTCAAAATTGTTGTAAGACACAAACAATTTAACGCGGACCTAGCCGAAAACGCGAAAAATGAAGTAAAACGTAGCACTCACGGTATTATTGAGACAGGGCTCTATTTGTCGTCTTTAGTACCGTACACGAGTCTTGAATCAACGGCAAAAATTGGCTTCACTTTGAAAGTTCCATGTACGATATGGCTAATACCATTCTCTTATTCTCAACAGCTTCAACGTGCAAGGAGATTTATGACAAGAACCTGTAAGTAAAGAAGGCTAAAGATACACTAATACACCTCATTTTCGTAGCAAACACAGAGTTACGCCAGAAAAAAATATGCCAAAATCGGCTTCCAGTCACAACCCACAAGCTCCCTATCATAGACAAGAGAAAAAGATGACGTGTACTTTTGCGTTATTGAAAAGAACGAAGAGAATTCAGAACCACAAAGGACAAAGCATCCAAACATGTTTGGACTCATCTGCACAAGGTTTATATCACTGAATGACGACGAAAATCCCCGGTTACATAAAAACGAAAGTTTCTGGGCAAAATAACCGTAAATTAATGTAGAAAAGAAAGGAAGTGTGTACCGAATGCATCAAAACTGTAAAAATTATACTTTTTTGGTTTTATGCTCCTTCATTTTGAAACCACAAAGTTGGAAATAATATAAGCTAAATCATGTGAACAAAATCAGGGTTTTGAAAATCATAGAAACACTGAACCAATCTTGGCCTACAATGAGGATGATTGTAGGGTACAAAAAGCAAACATTGGTCCAGAAATGGTAAAATAAACTCAAACAACGATCACTACCTTTGTGAGAAAAAAAATCAGGAAAAAAGAAAGCACTGGCAATTGACAAAACGCTCAAGATGAAGGACAGTATATGAATCACTAACTTAGTAGGATTAAGTAATTTATCATTTAATTAGGAACGACTCCCAAGACTGGTGACAATATAAACAAGGGGAAAAAATATAGACGATAAAGAAGAGTTCTGCTTATCGACAAAGTCAGCAATTACAGCATCACTCGATATTCTTAGATTTCCACTTTCTAAGACAGCCTTTCTATCACCCCAGATGAGGCAATTACTTCAGAATGAGGTGAACCAATGAAGTTTTATATTTTTTTTTTTACCAGGTCTAAAGGAAACAAAGAGTACCTCCTGAATGTTGGGTCTGCAAAGATTCCCGTATATTGTCACATGACTAAGCATATGCTTGACGCATGCGGAGGAGGAGGATGGACGCTGGTGATGAAAATCGATGGCTCAAAGGTATTAAAAGTTCAATGCTATCACAACCAGTTCTGTCTGTCTGTCACTTAAATTCATAACAGTGGATCTAGTAAGTGTAGGTTTGATAACTGTTAGCTCGATGATTTATCAATGCAGTGAAGACCACGATATATATGCTGATATTACATTTGTCAAATTATAAAAGAGCAAAGCGATAGTACGTTATCAGAATAACTTACATGACTTTTTTTGTTTAAATTTAATCAGAGAACCTTTCACTACAATTCTAAACTGTGGAGCAACAAAGTCGACTTCAACCTTCCAGGAGGGAAAACTGGGTTGGACACTCACGAGACCAAGTTACCGACTTATTGGAACACACCGTTTAACAAGATCTGTCTTGGAATGAAGATCGGTCAGCAGTTCAAGTCTCTTGTCATCAACCATCAAGCCAGATCCCTGTATTCACTGATCGCAGATGGCAAATACCGAGCTACTTCACTGGGCCGTAACACGTGGAAGAATCTCATTGGCTCTCGGGCCTCGTTACAACCCAACTGTAACAAAGAGGGATTCAATGCCATAGGTGCCAGTACACAGCAAAGCAAAGCAAAGCGACACAGCAAAGCGAGAATTGGTATCATTGGAAACGAGCAAAATGATTGTGCAAGCGCGGACTCCAGGATCGGCTTTGGCACTGGAGGGTATCACGATGATTCTAACACGTGTGGTAACCAAGCTACTCATCGAGCAGATAATGGCGACCAGCGCATCAAAGCATTGGGATACATCTTGGTCCAATAAGTTCGGCAGTACGCAGAAACAACCTTCGAGCGGCCTTGAGATGCAACTAAAAAACTGTTGATTCTTATTAAAAAGCGGTTAAAAAGTGAATCTAGGATAAGGGATTTGTAAGAATGATATGAAATAAACTTCTGCATTGAAAAGGCCAGAAAGTTTCTTTCCTTAACATGTTTCATTCTCTACATCACTTTGAGTAAACAATCGTCTCAGGTGACAAAAACTCGCTCGCGTACTTTTTTATTGGACTGGGAGCAGTCTCTTATTTTTTCATTATTTTTTTTGAGTCACAGAAGATCGGGAAGAGACGTGAGCGGCGAAAAAGCGAGGAACGAGGGCGGAAGCCGGTGCCAAGAGGAAAAATGATTCCCTCCGCCGCCCAAGCTTTGCCCCAATTTCTTATCCATTTTAACATGATTTGCATAATTTCACTTTTTTGCTCGCCGCGGGTCTCTGAGGAAAGAAGGACGACCGCTCAGGATCTATTTTTTGTTTGAATTATTTCACTGTTCTCAAACGCAACTGAGTGACGTCACTATACCTTTTGCTTCTTATCAATTACACTATCGTCAAGGAAACACCATTAGCTTCCTTGAGCAGTTGTATGCGTAGCAGTTTTGCCCTCCTCAAGAAAATATACCAACAAAAAATTTTATACATGATTTTCATGTTCGTCAGTATTCCTGAATAACCTTTACAACGTCCAGTTTTAAAAACGTGAAATGGTCGAAACACGTTGAAAAAGTATAAACATGAATTTGCATCAAGTGACCAATTTTTGCTATAATTTTCGTTTACTATTCATTATAATTACAAAAATAAACAGTAAATTCACGCCAGTTTATCATTAACAGTTGTTTTAGGGTGTTTAAATCTGCTTATCCCCTATTTTGAGAATTTGTCTACTTGAATCTGACGTTTGCAATTTGCCGTAAACTCCAAATCCCTCTAATGTTAAATTCGTTGCACATGTGGCAAATCACCAGCAGCACCACCATTGGTGTTCCAGAGGGCGAAAAATGCTTAGCGCGAGTTTAAGCTAGTGACAATCGCAAAAAGCAACAGTGGCAAAAATTAACATTCCTTCAGCTTAGTCAACTTCTGATCTCATAAATTGCTTTATACTAAAAAGACAGATTCATAAATGCAGTTTTTACACATCCACTTTTACAAAGAAAATGCCTCTTTGGACAGACCATTATAAATAATCCCACACAAGTTTTCATGCTTACAGTCATTAACCATTTGAAAAGACCGTCTACAAATAAATCATGCTTAAGTGCAATTGCTATCAAATGTAGTGTAAGCACTTGCTATTGTTTTTTTTGTTTTCTTTTCATAGTTCAAAAGGCCCTGTTTCACGGACAAAGTTTAGTAGTGGGAAAATGCCGAACAGGTCAACAGCAAATAAGAATTCACAACCTCGCGGGAAGCTATTCTTTGCATAACTGCGAGTAAAAGTGCCAAATTAAATCTCTAAACCCGTGCACATAGTGCACTGGACTATATAAAATTGGTCAATGGGTTCACATTGACCACTTTTACATTGCCCTTTGAACACCTTGTTTACCCCCTTCAGTCTACAAAGTTTTGCATATTAACCGTTGTTTCTAATTCTTCCTGGGTATAACAGACGTCCCAAGGGAAATAGAAGACAATGCCTTTGCAAAAACTTTGAGAACGTACAGCGAGGTGTATTATGGGTAATGTTAAAATGGTAAATTTCCATTATCAGCAAAACAACTGCATGACAACTGCACTGATGGTGTCAGAAAAAAGATTAAATTAAATGCATAAATAAGAAGCACAACCTCTAAAGGTTACTTAGTCGCAACATAGACTATCTCTTTCCTCCACACAAAACCAATAACAAGAGAAAATATTTCTAAGCAAATCTATTCACGCTTTGTTTAAACGATTAAAAACGTACGGAAAAACCCGGTAATTCCCACAGAGAGTTACGCAACGTTGAATCGATCACTTTCTTGGTTATTCTGGCTCCAGAGGTCACGCGAGCAATCTCTTGGGGAGACCGGAATGTGGGGGAAAAGAAGAGTTTCTCCATACCCTCCCCTCCCTACTCTGCTCCAGCACACAAATGTCTGATGTATCCTTAGTCAGTCATCCATGTAGTGATTAAATAGCAAGGGATAAATTCATTGGAGAAACTCTCAATTACAGCACAAAAGAAAACATAACGAAGTTAAAAAAAAACTTGTCTAAAAGAAGGAATAACTTCAAAATAATTCACGACATAAGCTGTAAACGGTTGAGACCCTTAACTTCCGTATTTCCAATGCTTTAAGTCATTTATCAGTCTATGAATTTTCTGCTTTGTCTTTATACGTAAAGGAACAATAGAAGGCACTATAAACAGCCGTCTGCCACAAACACAATTTATACAAAAGCACGCCGTGTGCCTTTAAGCACAATTTTCGTCTACTCTTACAAGTTACTCATATAGAATTTAAAAGCTTTTCATGAACTTTATCACAAATTTAGCGTTCAAACTGCCAGCGCTTATAGGTGAGACTTCACCGCCGTCATTTTAAACGGATACGATGAACCAAGTAATTAATTAATTAATTAATTAATATTTCGACTGGAAAATTTTCTTGTCTTCAATACGACACAAGACTAAGCTAAAAAAGAGACTCAGCATTGCGGAGTACAAGTATTCCGGTTCAAGGAACATTACAGAATATTGTAGTTTACTCGATAACAAACGCTTCAATACAGCAAACATTAATCGAAAGATGAGATTTTGGTTCATTTTAGCTTTTTCTCTGTTGCTCACGGCAAACGCAACGAATGGAACGAAAAGTACCGATGGCAAATCATTTGTCTGCAACCAGTACAACGGACATAACTCTGAAACAAACCAAGCAATCAAGAAAATCGACAAAAAACTGGATAAGATAATTGAAATGCTACAGCCTTCTCCTAATACCGGTAAGAAATTCTTTGAACAGCGTTTCGTGATGAATTTATTATGAAATAGTTCGAGACTTCAGAAGTGATTAACCTGAAGACAAACCACGAAAAAATATCTCATATCTCAAAGTGTTTCTTACAGAATGGTGTGGAAAGTCTTCTTTTTACAAATAACACGCTTTATATCCTTTTATTTTCGGTCCGATATAGCTTCAACGTGCAAGGGAATCTATACCAAGAACTTGTAAGTATATACCTCGACAAACAGTCATAACAAAAACTTCCAAAAAAAACGAATTGGTTCCAGAATAAAAGTTCGTATCGGTAAATTTATGTAACTAAGGTAAAGGCAATCTAAAGAATGCTTAAATTCTATGGAAAATTATTATTGTGGGTTTCATTTGATGTAGGCAAACATTGCAGCGCTAAAAGCCCTTAAAACACTAAACCTTGAACTGATTTAGATTAGATCTTTAAAAAAAAGACTGGCCTTTATGGTCACAAAAGAAAAACACAGAGAATTGCTTCTGAATATTCGTCAGTATTTTAGAAAATAAAAAGTGAAAATTAGTGCACTAATGGTTACAAATAAACTAAAATACCGATACCAAAATGGTAAGAAAATAATAAGAAGATGAGAATTAAAATTAAATAGAAAACTCAGACAATTTACGAAACACTCAAGCTGGAAGGATAGTTTATGAATCACTAACTTAAGAGGATTGAATAGTTATCATATATATGGCGGTAAAGAAGAGTCCTTCTTATCGACAAAGTCAGTAATAACTACACTACTCGATGTTTTTATACAGTAAGATTATTCAACTTCGACCAAACATTGCTTATCTGATGAGACGGATTTCTTTTACGAGAAACCTGATTTTCTATGGCGTCCTAACCTTAACAAAAACAAACAAACAAACTGGGAGTAATCATTAAAGTGCTATGTTTTAACAGGTCCAGTGAAAATAAAGCGTATTTGCTTGATGTTGGATCTGCAAAGATTCCTGTATACTGTCACATGACCAAGCATGGGCTTGATGCATGTGGAGGAGGTGGATGGACGCTGGTCATGAAGATCGATGGCACAAAGGTATTAAAAGTTAAATGTTTTCACAAGTTTCCACGTTTGGTATTACCTAATTCCCAATATAAAGGGAAACTTACAATGTAAGTCACAAGTCCACGTCAAATAAAAGAAAGGGAATCTAGTACGTGTAGGTTTGAAAAGTTTTAGCTCAATTGACTGTAAGTAGTAACAGACAAAGTTTGAAGAGAATAATATGTGAGGACTTCGCAACAAGACCAGTGAACACCAAGGCGACTGTATCATATTTCTCAAACAGATAAAACAGCAAAGTGATAGTACTCTTTATGAATGAGTTAACTGATTTTTTTTTCCAGAAAACCTTTCACTACAATTCTAAACTGTGGGACAACAAAGTCGACTTCAACCTTCCAAGAGGGAAGACTGGGTTGGACACTCACGAGACCAAGTTACCCACTTATTGGAACACACCGTTTAACAAGATCTGTCTTGGAATGAAGATTGGTCAGCAGTTCAAGTCTGTTGTCATCAATCATCAAGCCAGATCCCTGTATTCACTGATCGCAGATGGTAAATACCGAGCTACTTCACTGAGCCGAAACTCATGGAAGAAGCTCATTGGGTCTCGGGCCTCTTTGCAACCCAATTGCAACAAAGAAGGATTCAACGTTCTATGCACCTATAGCAACCACTCTAAGGCGAGAATTGGTATCGTTGCTAACAATCAAAATGTCTGTAACAGCTGCGACTCCAGAATCGGGTTTGGCACTGGAGGGCTTTTCGATGACTCCAACACGTGTGGTAACGAAGCTACTTATGGTGGAGATAATGGCGACCAGCACATCAAAGCGATGGGATACATCTTGGTCCAATAAACGGCCTTCAAATCCAACTAACAAACTATTGATTGTTATTGAAAACCGTTTCAAAAGTTATTCCATTAAGGGGTTTGTAAAAATGAGATGAAATAAAATCCTGTACTGAAAAGGCTTTTCTCTATTATTTTGATTAAAAAAGTACCTTCTCAGGCCAAAAACTTGATCAGGACACGAAGGCTTATAGAAATTCGGCTTAAGACCTATCAGAAAGCGTTGAAGGTGCGATTTTTGCCCACCTCGTATCAACCAGCGCCTGCTATAAGGTAACAGACTTAAACCGCAACCAGTTCCCAGGTTGATACCTTTGGAGAGCGTTTTTAGAGAGCAAGGACGAATTTTTATGTTTTGAAAAGCGCCATCGAGTCTGGGGCAGAAGGAATATAAAATTCAGAACGAAGGAATGTGCTTTTCAAGCATCTTCTCAGATCAAAACTGACTCTATCAAGATACTGAGCGCGGAACGAAGTGTTATAGACTCTGCTCAAGCGCTATTAAACGCGTTATGGATAACTTTTGTCTTATTTGTATCAACGTCATGAAATAATGTTTACTTTTTCTCCGGTGAATTAAGGAATGGGTCCTCGTTACATGTGGGGTTGTATGACTTGATCTTGTTTTTTCCAGTATCTTCCTTTATTTTACTCGTAGACCGCTGTGTTTAGGACCAGAACCACTTTGGACCTTAAACACTCCTTTTTTTAGATCACGTGACCAGCCACGCCCATAATTATGCAAAATTTGGACTTTGCAGATTACACCAGTTGACTGAATGTTACCACAATCGTTTTTCCTTCCATAATATTTCATTTACAGTCAAATAAGTTAAATTAATCGGGGATTTGTGAAATGATCCATTCCTTCGTAATTATTAGATATTTTTCTCTCGTCCCAGTCTCCCTCTTAACAAGAAACGTTATAGTTTACGAAACGTAGATAATTTAAGAAAACCCCGATTAATTCCATAAAGTTTGTGTCAATAGTCATTGAAAAAAAGTGAATTAAATTACAAGTGTTATTTATAAAGTGGTGTAAATTTGGATTGAAATAAAAAGTCAAAAATGGGTGTGGCAAGTCACGTGACAGAGATAATACATTAGTAACAATGAAAAATGAATGCTTATGGGGAGTAGATATTGAATTTAAAATATTAATGCGAAAGGCAAAATCCCTACTAAAAGAGACCACCCCCCTCCAAATTTGCAATGCCCCATTCCTTAATTCACCGGAGTTGTTTCGTAAATTATTTAAAGCCACAACTGGTTTTCACGTTAATACTTTTTACACCAGAAAGCATCAGAAAAAAAAAAAAAGAAAAAAGAAAGGAAGGAAGGAGAAGACAAACCAAGACTTCTAAAGAGTAAAACTAGGAGTAATCGGAGCTTAGGAGAGTGCGTTCGATATGTTTGTTAGGCGTACAGGTAGCAGTTGACGCGGAAGGGTGGTTGTGATATAGATAAATATGATTATGGTATATTTTGAACGTAAGGGTTGCGCACAGCAAAACCTCTATTTAAACTGTGTATCACGTTATAAGAAGGTTTTGAAAAGATATCGTATGGTACGGTGTCAAGTGCTTGTAATCGGAGGAGAAATTGGCCAGAGTGCGTCGGTCGTGTAAATAGAACATTTTGTTTTACTACCGTGAGTTACAGGACGCAGTTGCTAAGACCGATTAGTGCTTAACCCGGGATTCTTTTTCTTTCTTCAAAAACATTTCTTCGGATAATTTCCTATGTTATTTTTAAGAGCACCCAATCATCAACTTGTTGACAAAATGAATTACATTGAATTTACTGTTTTAAAAGCTTTCACATCTGAATTCAAACTTCGCTCTTACCCTGTCAAAGCCTTCAACGGAATGTGTGTGCGGCTGACGTCAATAACTTTTCCAGTAATTTGGTCGAGCTTGTTGATTTCAGTGACTCGAGAGTGGTTTATAAGTTTTTCCTAATAAAGAATTGTTCGTTTGTCCGGTGCCGAAATATCACAAGTCATGATCAAATGGCGCTGCCGAGCTTCACATCTCGGTAGATTTACTTTGTGGCACAACGGCCGCCGAACTAAACCCGGTTTGATGCATGCACCAGGAGTCGCAGACATTTTCCAAAAACAGTGATGAACCATGCTGAAAAATGTGAAGGCTTAATCCAAACTAAAATTTAACAGCAAACTTCTGAAAGATGAACGCTTTGGACGATTCAGCAAACACAGATCGATGTACGCTTTAAGTAGATTCAGCAAACTTTTTAAAAGACGAACACTTTACGAAGACAGAATATCAGACCTCAGCAAACCTTTGAAAGATGAACACCGAGGACACAAGAATCACCACTTGAGTTAGCGTGTCAAAGTGAGGCAAAACGTAAGCAAGCGCGTCAAAGCGAGGCAAATGTGTGTCGACAACGACGAAAATGCAATCTCAAAAAAACCTCCCTTATTATTTGCACAGGACACCCCATAATGCACAGAACACCCAACACAAATTGGGGGTTGCGTTCTCGTACCTCGAACGCAATTAAGGTATGGACCAGCGGCCGAAAGTGCATTTTCCTTAAACTTAGACTTCACTTTACTTTATGAAGGAAAAAAAATATAGAAGTATAGGCCAAATCTAAAAAGGAGCATAACAACTTAACACTTCTTAGGTTTGCAACTCTAAAATCTGCTAACAATAAACACTTTTTTAAATAAAATTTCCTTCGCGGCCAGCAATACGCAATTTTCTCGACGACCGTATGCGACCGCAAGTACCGAAATGTATTTAGTATTTACCATCACATTTCATGAGGATGTCAACATATTTGACAGCTTGTCAAAAATTGAAACTAATTCTTAATTATCCAACTGAAAAATTTTCTGGTCTCCAACACAAGTCCACTATTCTGAGATGAACAAATAGAGACTGTGATCTTAGAGAAATATTAAATTCATCCAGTTTCATTTGGCTTCCAAAATGGAGTCGTTGGAGGCGTTGTTTGTGTTTCTCGTCGCATACGTAGCTTATGGGGCAAAAATTACAAACAGCACGAATAACGTTCACGCCCAAACAGACGAAGAAACAATTGTGTGCAATCAGTACATTGGAACGGACGCTAAAACCAGCGAAGCTATCAAGAACTTGGATGAAAAGCTGGATCAGATAATCAAACTACTACAGCCTTCTCCTAATCCACGTAAGAATTGCTTACACAAAGAAAATTATCCTCCGTTCAGAAAAACAGTTTCTTGCTTGACTACAGGCAGAATAATGAAATGAAGTATACAAAAGTAAGTCTCGAAAAGTTTCTTAGTTTATTTTATTTTTGGCCGATTGCCATTTAGAGCACAACGCAAGCAAAGCTTTGCTGCTAACGCGAGGAATGAAACTAAACCATGAAATAGTTTGAGTAGTATAGGGCGCACCGAATTATCCTTATTTTTGGGGAGGATTCTCATTAAGGTGGGGAGGAATACATTAACGCCGATGACGTCATAGGCTATTGTCCTCATCGTCATGTTCTATTTTTATCTTGTGGCGGTCATGGTTGGTATAACCGGTTTGACAGGTTTTAGTTATTTTCGGAAGATGATGTCATATGTATTCCGGGGTACTATGATGTCATAGTTGTTTTGATTGGTTGACCGGAATTAGAAAGACGCTCATTGGCTGTCTCGTTTGACGAAGCATTCTGGTTGGTTGCCGTATTTTTTATTGTTTGAACGGCATAAAAGCCTGCTCACTGCCTTCCCGCATACTAATTTGGATTTCCTGCATACTAATTAAGTGTCTTCCTCCATATATAATGAAGTGGATAGGTTTACTAATAAGCGTCACTCTCAGTCAGAGGATTAATTTTCATTCCTTTTCCTTACAAATCACTGTGTATTTGACTCTTTTTGTTTTTAATAAAGTTTTTAAAACGGTATCTGTGTCTGATTTTATTGCTAGCAATTATTAGTCACGTGTTTAATCAATTGATCCTTGTTAAGTAATTTGTTTTATAATAATACGTCAATATGCTCCCTTGAGGTTTTTCCTGTAGAGCTAATTTGTATTCAACGTTTTGGGCTTGTGAACTCGCATAATTACCTAACTAACCGTGCGTGAAAATGACAAGACTTTCATTTCCTCGAGATAGATGGGGAAAACGGTTCTGTAATAGTCAGACAAACTTGGAATAAAACGTTTTCAGCTCCAATTTGTGTATATGTGCGTGTGTTTTGTTTATACATATATCCGAGTTTCAGCGCTAAATAAGATATAGGAAGCCGTTTCTCGCGTTGCTAGGTGATCGCTCTTATTTTCCTTTAAATCAAGTTACTTACCGCGCAAGTCTAGGCAAGCCTATTGTTTCTATTGAAATAAAGTGACGCTTATTAGTAAACCTATCCACTTCATTATATATGGAGAAAGACACTTAATTAGTATGCAGGAAATCCAAATTAGTATGCGGGAAGGCAGCGAGCAGGCTTTTACGCCGTTCAAACAATAAAAAATAGGGCAACCAACCAGAATGCTTCGTCAAAGGAGACAGCCAAAGAGCGTCTTTCTAATTCCGGTCAACCAATCAAAACAACTATGACATCATAGTACCCCGGAATACATATGACATCATCTTCCGAAAATAACTAAAACCTGTCAAACCGGTTACACCAACCATGACCGCCACAAGATGAAAATAGAACATGACGATGAGGACAATAGCCTATGACGTCATCGGCGTTAATGTATTCCTCCCCACCTTAATGAGAATCCTCCCCAAAAATAAGGATAATTCGGTGCGCCCTATACTACTAGCTTGTTCACTGCGTAAAGTGTTATTTGCCGTTAACCATTCGCGTTATTCAACAGCCTTAAAAAGAATTTGGAAGTACTTAGCTTGTGGATCATCTTGATATAGCTAATGTTGTTTTCTAATTCTCCAGTAACAGCTTCAACGTGCAAGGAGATTTATGAAAAGAACATGTAAGTACAAAAGATAGAAGAAACACTATTTCACCACTGTTAATTTACACGTATTCATTTGCAAACACAAAGTTTCCAACTTCCGCAAACTGAACTACTGCCAAAATATCAGGTTTTTTACTCACGAATCCATCATACCTTCATGACAGTGATGTTCTCAAGGCGTAGAAGAGAAGATAAAAACAAAGAGGACAAATGATCAGATTTTTACTAAATCTTGAAACATATTCACGTCTTTAAACTTCAAGGGCCCAAAAAAAATAAACATTTGTTCTCAGTGAGTGACGCACAAAATTGAAAATATAAATAACAAAAATCGGTTTGCCAATATTGAAAATAATAAGTAAAGATATCGATCACTATTTCAATAGGAAAATATATCGCAGATATAAAAAATTCCATAACGTTGGAAACGTTCTAGTTGAAATAGAAGTTTAAATAAGCTGTTGGCATAAGATGACGGAGTACGCCAAGTAGGTAAGCAACAGATCAAGAATCAAAGCCCGGTCTTGGGTTAGAAAAATATACTCTTACAGAAGGTCAAAGTCAGTAATGACTGCGTAACTTTGTATTCTTATAGTATCAAATGTGCCATATGAAACTTCGAGACAGCTTTCTAGATAATCCTAGGCTATTTTATTCAAGTTTTTAAAAAATTCTCCCTTCTGGCTCTCAATAAAGAAACAAATATTGTGATTTGAAGTAAATTAATGACGTTTTACGTTTAACCAGGTCCAAAGCAAACAAAGCGTACTTGCTGGACGTTGGATCTACAAAGGTTCCCTTATATTGTCACATGACAAGCCATGGGCTTGATGCATGTGGAGGAGGTGGATGGACGCTGGTCATGAAGATCGACGGCACAAAGGTATTAAAAGTGTTCTTAGAAGTTTCAACGTTTGTCATCACCTAATTCCCAATATAAAGATGAACTTACAATGTAAGTCACAAGTCCACGTCAAATGAAAGAAAGGGAATCTAGTACGTGTAGGTTTGAAAAGTTTTAGCTCAATTTACTGTAAGTAGTAACAGACAAAGTATGAAGAGAATAATATGTGAGGACTTCGCAACAAGACCAGTGAAAACCAAGGCGAGATTGTATCATATTTCTCAAACAGATAAAACAGCAAAGTGATAGTACTCTATATAAAAGAGTTAACTGGTTTTTTTTCCAGACAACATTTCACTACAATTCTAAACTGTGGAGCGACAAAGTCGACTTCAATCTTCCAGGAGGGAAGACTGGGCTGGACACCCACGAGACCAAGTTACCGACTTATTGGAACACACCGTTTGACAAGATCTGTCTTGGAATGAAGATCGGTCAGCAGTTCAAGTCTGTTGTCATCAACCATCAAGCCAGATCCCTGTATTCACTGATCGCAGATGGCAAATACTGAGCTACTTCACTGGGCCGTAACACGTGGAAGAAGCTCATTGGGCCTCGCGCCTCTTTACAACCCAACTGTAACAAGGAAGGATTCAACGTTCTATGCACCGACAGCAACCACTCCAAAGCGAGAATCGGTATCGTTGCTAACAATCAAAATGTCTGTAGCTCTTGTGACTCCAGAATCGGGTTTGGCACTGCAGGGTACCCTGATGACTCCAACACGTGTGGTAACGAAGCTCAACACGGGGGAGATAATGGCGACCAGCACATCAAAGCGATGGGATACATCTTGGTTCAATAAGTGCTGTAATTCGCAGAGAAACTGCATTCAAACCGACTTAACAACGGGCAGAAACGGCCTTTAAACATACTTTTGATTGTTATAATATGTGGTTTTAATGGAAGAAATGATTAGCGCTGAAATAAAAAAACTGATTCAACAAAAAGACTGTTCTTTGATTAAATATCTTTCTCTATATCACTTCTAAAAGATGAAGGATCGCCACAGGTTAAAAGATAACTAAGATGCCAACTAAGAGTGCTATGAATTCGCTGAAACTTCTACAAGAGAGCTGAATATTATGTTTGTCAACTTTGATCAACATTAATGAGAAAGGTTACCACTTTCGTGAAAATGAGGCTTGACAATTTAAGTTTAAGTTTAATAATACTTTACCATCCATACAATAAAAATAGTAAAAAGCTACAGGAAATCGAAAAGGTGGCGGGATAGCGGCAGGGGGAAACTGAATTCCCATTCTAGGACCACTCTCTTTTCATAAACATGAACACATTTCAAAAAAAACCTTAGGCTAATATATAACAAAGGCAATAAGATAAATCTATTGATTTTTAATGTAACATAAGAAAATAACAATAATAATAATAATAATAATGACAATAATAACATAAAATATAATAAATAAAAATAATTATAATAAGTAGAGGGTATAACTACTAATACAACTTTGAGTACAAGTATCTTAAAAGGGAAGAATTAAGGCTAGATTCACAGATAACGTATTTAGACAGGAGAGAATTCCAGTCACTGACGTAACGATTTCAAAACACACCTAAAATAATTAGTGCGAAAGCCCTGAGGCCTCAGCTTAAAATCATGGTTCCTACGAGTTCGCGATGGACCTATGATGTAATAAAATTTGTAGGCGTTCACGTCACAATATCCCAATAAAATAATGCACAGTAAGACCAAGAAAGATATTTACGCCTCAGTTCTAAGGAATCCCATTTTAACTTCCCTAAACTTTCTGTGTACTCCTTTCCCCTGCCGTGACCAAGTAATCGACAAGAGCCTTGGGCAGTTTCCAAGACTAGATCTGTAACTGATCCACTAAAAAGGCAAACGGCAGGCGTGAAAGAAAACGACGCAATCAAAAGCGCTAAAGTTCCAAATAACAGCAACAAAATAAGTGAGTTTCAGTTTCCTTCGCAAAAACTGCCCCCTTCTTAGTTACAAAAAATTCATTTTCTCACTTAAAACAGCAAATCTAACAACAACCACAAAAAAGAAATTCGTGGTCTCCCTGCAAGCAAACTATTAATGCCGGGTATAAAAAAAATAACTAAATAATAATAATAATAATAATAATAATAATAATAATAATAACAAAATTAATTAATTACTATCACATGGCAGACAAGAAAGTGATAAAAAAGAATCGCAGTACTCTTTAACACTGACTAAATGTGTATATTTGTAATGGGGCCGGCAATGAACAATAACCTTGTGGCGAATGTGGTGCTTTCTCATGACGCGGAACGGGTTAATAGAAAAGCGCTTCAGCGGTTTCAAGTTCAATAGCTCGGATTGAAGCTGTCTCGAGCTTCTTGTTTATCAAAAATACGTGAGCGAGTAGGAGATAAGAGAATAAAGAGCGAACAAATAAAAGAGTCAGTATCCGAGCTTGACACTGCTGACAAAAAGGTAAGTGTAGAGTAATATTTTTCGTCAAAGTTAATGGCGGGTAGCAAGCACAACACGCGTGTAGCGAGCAACGAAGCTGCAAGCCGCGAGAAACGAGGGCGAGTTGCTCGTAGTGTGCCATTGCCTAGCGCCTGAATCAATCTCTCTTGCTTGCAATACATGCCAAGAGAGAAACGAACAATCGAGGACTGATAACTACCGTCCATCAGAAAAATTTCATATTGTAAATAAGTAAAGTAAAACATTTACATACTTGAAGAGTTGCCACAAATTGAATCGTGCTCACTAACGCCAGAGAGGAACCAACTTCAAAATTATGCCTGACAGTATCAAAAAAGTGTGTAGCATCCAGTTTGATATCCACAAATACGTACAGCATCTTGATTCCTTTTGTAGAGTCGATGGGAACTGTAAAGGTATTAACAGAAATAATTACTCTTGATTACAGCTTTCCAAATAACCAGAGCAGAAAACGTTCCTAGCCATCCACACGGTCTCAATGGGGTGGTGGCTCTCTCCTCCGCTGAGGCTCCTGCTAGGTATCTCTATAAAATTAGCCATAATCGGAAATATAGAAAGCGCACGGGGGAAGATGGGAAAAGGGACAAGGCCGCGCTGGCGGGAACCTCTCTTCTCTCTTTCCCCTTCCTATCGTGCCCCGCGCGCTCTCTTTTTCTTTCTCCCCAGCCTCCCCACAATACAAAGAGGCCTCTGCGGAGGAAAGAGGGGTGGTGGTATACTGTAAACTGCCACTTATAACCCTCCCACCCCCTCCCCCACCTGCAAAAAATACATACGATGATGAGACCCCCGTCCCCCTCTAGCCTGAACATGTATTACAATGAATTGGATTTGTTACGACATTTTGAAGCTTAATAAAAAACCAGTAAATGCTTTTTGATCAGCACTGCTATTATAGCTTGTTTTGAAGTGCTGTACAGCGTCTTCAATGATCCCAGCCCCGAAATGATCCCCAACCCCGAAATGATCCCCATTTCTCTTCACATTGCCCCCGAAATGATCCCCAATTAATTTTTGGAATGGAATGATATACTAGAACTATGAATCGAGCAAAATGCACATTATTGATTAAAGTTTCACCAGTAATCTTCACTTGCTCGCATTCTTTAATGACATTAATTTGGGATTACACTTTCAATTGGGTTAGAAGATAACATTATTCAATACACAAAGTCTAGTATATTTTTAGCGACACCATGAACTGCAACTGACAACATCAAGAAATTAAAAACATTCCAAAGCATAAAATTTTTTAGCGTAGTTACTTAGGTGATTATAGCCCGGGTTATAGAGAAAATGGCATGGATATTAAATTCTAAAGTGTTTGGGATCATTTCGGGACCTGTACAGTGCTTTTTCTATTCCAGTTAAAAGCCCCCTCAGATATAAGCCTCTCCATGATAAACCATCCCAAAACCACTAATGAAGACGTATAAGCTGCAGTTAACGGTATACGGTCAATGGTTGACATTTTGGCTTATCACAAGGTGGTCACTAAAGGCCGTAGAGCGGAAGATTTCCCCCAGCTACAATGAGCACGCGCGGCTTCTTTCATAAGAAAATAAAAGAAAAAGAGAACCAAAAGAAATCCCCAGGTGTTTCATTCCCCACCTACTCGTTGTATTTACTGCAGGTAACTTGAAATCTCAGTGACAGCTCTACTTTTCTGAGGCAAACGGTTAATTTCTTTCCAAAACAATTAAGGAGGCTCGCACCTATTTTTCAAGGACTTATCCCTTCGTGTTTGATGCCCTGTAGCTTTGGCTGTAGACCATGTACGGAAAAGTCTCAAAATGAAACAACCTGTCTATGAAGCATTGATAATTTCGTTTGGTTTCATCACCACCTCCATATTAACAGAATAGCGATGACATGATAATTGGGAATTTTCTCAACATCTAGTAATATTCTGTTAGAATCCTCTAGTGTGATAATTTTCTTTGGAGATATTCGCACTGAATTTTGCTATCAACTAATTCGAACTTAAATAAATTATACTCTTTGATTGATTGATTGATTGAATACTTTAGGCAGTTTACCTTTGCAAAGTTTGAAAAAAATCTATGTGTGTGTTTTTGAAAATTTAACTTCCTGAAAATTTTGAACCTCAAATAATATCTTTTTCATTGTTTGTTTTTAAATTATGCCTTTTTTGACTCTGCCTCTGCCTTGGTCGCTATTGCAAGCCCATCTTTAATGGTAAAATTAATTATAATTATAATTAATTAATTATATAAGGTCCTTACCTAAACAGCTGTGGCCATAATGAACCATCAAATCACAGCCAAGAGCTCTAGCAGTGAAGTCATCAACACAGCAAGCCCCATAAGTAACATCTCCCATGATAACAGTATCACACTCTGTGAATCTACACACAATAAGAGACTGACTATGAAACACAGAATGCAGCTATCCTCTGTATCCACTTAGGGACTCTTTACATGGAGGTGGGGGACCTCAGGTACCATAGGTGACGTAACCCGGTTAGGTGGGGTAAAAAAATAACCCTCATTTACATGCAATCTTACAATCCCTCCATCCCGGGGTGCACGTTTTCAAGATTATTGAATTGTCGCTAAGCACGTACATGCACACTGTAAACAATAAAAATACTGGCAAACCACGTGTCTTGGCGACGATTATTGCTCTTCTACATTCACCTGCATCTCTTGCTGCAACCTTCAGTTCTGTGGCTTTCTATCGTTACCTTTAATAATGATGCAAAGCCACCACCAAAGTGAATTTTGCGCGAATTTGATGTATCACGAATCCGACCCCGGCTAGGCGGGTTATCCCACCTTGAAACGTTTAACATGGCAAAATTTGACCCCAGCTGAGAGGGTTACCCGGTCTGGTAGACCAGGCTACCCGCCTTGGCGGGTCACCCCGACTATCATGTAAACGTGATCAAATTAAAAAGAGAGATTACATAGACAGGCAGGTAACCCCACCTAAGCGGGCTACCTCACCTAACTGGGGTCCCCCACCTCCATGTAAACAGGCCCTTAATGGTTCAATGAATAAGGATTATACCTTATTATAGGAAATTAATGCTCCATGAAATTAAGGCATAGGAAATTAACGTGACTCAATTTTACGCAAATTTAATGAAAAATGACTTTCAAATAAAGGAAATTGATGCGAAAGAGGAGGTAACAGTTCAAAATGAAGGAAATTAATTCGACTTTCACAAAGAAACAAAACTTGTTGAGCGACAGGAACAAAGGTAAACGAATAATTCGAGAAGGAAACTTTGTTTCTGGTACTTTCTGGTGCAAAAGGAGTCAAGTAAAGAAATCTGGCTACTTCAAGGGTTCTTCACAGTTTCACAGTTACTGGTAAATCTCCACCCTGTTAAAATACTCGCCCTTCTTTGGTGTCAAGAATTTAAAAAGTGTATCGAGAATTGGGGGCAAAATGATGGAAGTCAACCATACCTTTCCAAGATATCAGCTATTGTACAAGCAAACATGAGAAGTCCTTCTGGGAACTGTAATGCCACTAAAACAATACAAAATGATGGTAGTGAGATACAGTGTAACATCAAATCAAACTATAATTAATTCATTGCACTGTTGATTATTATTTTCAATGTTTAAGTGCAAAAAACACAAAAGAACATTTAAATGCTATATTTTAATGGGTAAAGAAATTTGCGTGTGATAGCCCAGGACTAGGGGATTTTGCTATCAGGCTGGTGAATTCTGTTTTTAATGTCACTTGCTGTGTGCAAAGAAAGTAGTGTCCAATAGCCTGGGGCTAGTGGATTTTGTTATCAGGCTAGTGAATTCTGTTCTTAACTTGCCTGATGGGAATTTAACTTACAGAAGAACTGTGAAATCAATTTTGCTCATCCAAAAATTTGGGGGGCTAGTTGAAATAACGTTTGGGCTAGTAAATGCTAGCTTCAGCTTGCCCGAATGGCAAGCTGTAAAAATGACTTTCTTTGCACCCTGCACTCCACTATCCACTTTAAAATCCTCATGAAAAGTAATGGAACAAAATGAGGCATACAGTCAAAGTAAATGGACAGCCCAGTGGCAGGTGATTAGCAACTTCATGTTACATGCAAAAAGCCTCACTTACTGCCCCACTACTGAGGGGTAAGACAAGAATATTGTTGGGCCTTTCTCATCCCCCCAGCACTGCACAGGCTGGATTAGACAAGATGAAGGCAAACAAATAAGATGGCAAGACACAAACAATGCTTAAAAAGGCTGGGGGAAGTCACAGCCCACACTTCAAAATACCACAAGAGTGGGGGGGGGGGGGGGGGGTGAAGAAAGGTTTATTGATTTATTACAAAGCAAGATGTTTACGATTCAGCAGCCATAAATGAAACACAATTCAGCCATACAGAGCTGTGGTGTATTTCTATAAACTATCTATCTATCTCCAAAGGGAGAGCGGGTGCAGAATATTTTGAAACTGTTTTTCTTTTGTGCAAGCTGACTGAATAATGACCACTGGTGTGACAAGCCACAGAATTTCTATCAAGACAGGTATCCAAGTTCAACAAATACAGTAAATACAGGTGTAATTTTACTTAGACCTATGAAAATAAACAACTCAGGGGCACCCAACGTCAATTTTCGGAAAATATCTGTTCGGAAAACAGGACAATTTGAGATCTATAATTTTCGGAACAATTGTTGTAAAATTTCTTGCTTGCCAGCCTCTCCAAGCATTTTCAAACATCTAAAAAATGGTATAATTGCCCATTTTTAACAGATTTTTACCCTAAAAAAACCACATAGAATTTTCGGGAGCCTTTTTTCGGGCTGAAATTTTCAAAAAGGTAAGTTTTGATCCCTATAATTTTTGGATCACTAGACTTTCAGCTAGGAAATCCGAACAAATGAAGAATTTTTAGGGGATAAAAATATGCCTATATCTACTGTTTAAATACTAAAATACGTTTAACAATGCTATGTTTAGTGCTTTTGAACTATATTCTCATTGGGTGCCCCTGACAACTGGCCATAAATAACACCTTTAAAAAGAAAACGAATCCGTGCCATGCTAAATTTTACAAATTATTTGTAGACAAGCATGGACTACATTAAAATACTTCTAGCCATGGAAACCTCTTTTTCTTTAGAGCTAAAAGAATAGAGCTCATTTATAGAATAAATCATCACACTAAAAATTTCAATCCATTATTGCCCACTTCTGCATTTTGTTCCATTAACTACATTTTATGATGTCAGGGATATTACAGACTTAACAATCCAATGATGGCAATGTCCATGAAAACGCCAATGAAAAATAGACTTTGCATCCTTGCAAGCTTTTTTGCGATTGTCCTAAGCTGCTCATTTACTTAAAAGAAGGGAATTTATGTTGCAACTGAGGAGCTGAGGGAAATGCCCCCAAGTTCAGAAAGAGATGGTAGAATTTAGTGTCTTCCTGTTCCCATTCTCAAGCGAACAAACGATTTGGCCATTTCACATGCAGGGATGGCAAAGCAATTTGCAAAAAAGCATAATGCATGTGCAGAGTTGTTAGTTTGCTCACCTACACTGTAAACCTATTGCTTTTTTGAAGTTCCCATTGCTTTTGCGATCGTAGTTTGCTAGGGTCCCTATTATCATTCAAATACAACTCCAGAAACCAAAGTTAAAATAACATTATCTTCAGTTAAGACAGATTATGTTCCGGCTTAAATGAGACAAGAAACCACATCCCTTCCCAAATAATAACTAAAAAGAAATGGTCCCCTCCACCTCCCCGTTGCAGTAGTCTGTGTGTCATTAGCCAGTCACAATTTTGTAAAAATCTCTTATTCATAATTATCGACTGTCAGGCTGGTCTTCTATCATCGTGTTAGACACACAACCTTTTCAGGGTGCAAAGAAAGTCATTTTGAAACTTGCCATTCAGGCAAGCTGAAGCTAGCATTTACTAGCCCAAACATCATTTCAACTGGCCCCAAAAACATTTTGATGAGCAGAATTGATTTCACAGTTCTTCTGTAATTTGAATTCCTCAAAAAAAGTCACTTGCCCATCAGGCAAGTTAAGAACAGAATTCACTAGCACGATAGCAAAATCCACTACCCTCGGCCTATCGGACACTAATTTCTTTGCACGCTGATTATACAGAGCACAAGAGACTTGATTATATCTTTTTACCTCTTTTAGAGCTTGTTTCTTTGATCCTCCAAACAGTCTTGAAGATTTCAAAATTGTAGTTTGGGGGTAACTGAAGAAGAAGAAGAAGAATTTCACGTTTTTTAACAATCTACATTATAGTAAACTCTCACACTACAAACACTTTGCAATTTAAAATAATAATAATAATAATAATAATAAAAAGAAGAAGAAGAAGACTAGCATTTATGCAAACATGATAAACTAATAGCTACATGTAAGTTAAGCAGATATGGTTGTAAGGAAAAATGTTCACAATTATCTCAAAAGTAAAAATTCATAATTTTACATAATTACCAATAAAAATGTAAATCTTAATTACGAGTCAATTTTAGAGATATTCTCAGAGGCTCCTGTGTTGTTGTCTAGAGAGTTGCAAAGAACTGAAAGCTTTATAGGAAATTAAATTCTTACGATAATCATTCTGAGGTATAGGTAACACTAAAGCAAAGAGGTAAGCATTCGGTAGGGGTAGAAACTCATGTCATCAGGCACTGTTAGAGCACAGCCCTGATGGTTCCAATGGTGTCGAGCAACAACAAGAGTTAATAATATTGCCCTGCAACTCGGATATTAAAAGAAAACGAAAAAAAAATAAATTCAAACATAAAATTTCTTAGGCAGCATCACACAGTGGTACACAATGCAACTTCTGGACTGCTCCACACATCACAAAGTTCAATATAGTATCTGGTTTGATGTCTTGATTGTACCATTTAAAAGCATTTACACGTGTACACATGTATTCTTAAATAGAGTATTCCAGTAATATTCACCTGTCTAATAGCATCCTGCAAATCTGCATTATTTAGAATTTCCTCTGGAATCTGCCTTACAACTCTCTTGATATTTGTGCCAACCTCTGAAAAAAAAATCAATGAAACATTCCTTGGCAATGACCTTATTAAAGGAAAGTAACAACTTAGATTAGGTGGTTGCAGGAGTAACCCATTGTTTTTTGACCGAAAGTCTACCTATATCACTAAGAAAAATAATACAACTTAGGAACTGCTATAGAAACTGGGATAATATTAATATCAATTTGTAAGTTAGTAATGCAGTATATGTACGTAAAATCAAACTGCTGAATTATGACATGAAGATGAAGTGTGACCAGTTGCAATAAAGAAATAAGAATAACTCATTTGTAAATGTCAAAGATGTTTTGTTAAGCATATGCATATTACATTTGTCCCTAAGAAAAACCTGTTGCACAGTGAAAAAACTGTAATGAGCTCTCTCTATTTTAAAGGTGTTTTTAACTAAAGCTGGGGGTTTGTTATTTAGGATTTGAAGAAGTTCAACAAAAAATTTAACCCCACCCTCCAAGTAACTGTAAAATGGCACAAAAATGTAACCCCCCAAAATACCTCTCATACAAAGAAAGAACCGCTCTTCCTCTACCTTTTATGCCCTGCTACCCCTCCATCAGTTTCTCTGGTAAAACCTGTGGTAAAACCTCTAGCCTTTTCAAAATAAGGAAGCAACAGGGAAAAAGCACAGGAACTCTCCACAGCTAATACTGGATGCCCTGTGATGCTGAATTTAAAAGGGTTACCCATTTAAAAGTACTTCTTGAGGACATTTTTAGTTTGTGAGAATATGGTGTTTGGGTGTTAAAATCAATTAATGTAGCTTTAATTAAAAGTCTCCTTAGGGATGAAAGCACATGGGAAAAAATTTAACCCCCATATTTTGCCATCATAGAAGAGTGCAGCCCCCACGTTAAACTACTTTTGAGAATTGCACCCCATTCCAGTTACCCCATAGCTAAAAGCTTTTAAAACCACCGAACAGTCCATCAGAGTCCCACAAACCTACGTAACACAACACCCATCTAATAGAAAAGCTGACCGCACAGCGGAGCACCACGGGTAAGAAACTCTAAATATCCCAGAAAATTTGGTAATCACTTGACCGTACACCCACCGGACAACCGTCCACCTGCACCACAGGTATACCAATGTAAAATAACTCAATCAACAGGTATAGCAACCCGAATGCAAATTGAGGAATCACTTAGCCACCCACATTTTGCAAAGCAGAGACAACTAAAGAGTCAAGAAAGACGAAAACGGAAAGCGGAAATTGTTTATGTATCCATGTTGTCTAAAGTATTAAGCTTAGATTAATTGTCAAGTCCACAAATTTGAAATAAAGAGCAAGAGACAAACAGCCCCCAAAAAAGACAAAGTAAGCGGCAGGCCAGCGAAGCTCAATGAGAAAAAAAGCAGCAGAGATCTAGAGCGAGAGATAAAGAAAAGGAGACATTATTTTGTTGGAATAACAACATGAAAATTTTGTAGTGGTGGTAACGAAAGGAGAAATGCTAGTAGCCACCAATGCAAGGTGAAAATGAGCGGCAGTGAAAAAAAACTGAACAAGAACACATGCGACCTTTCCTTCAAAAAACATGAAACTAAGAAGTTTCTGGAAGTTTCACATTGTAGTCGTGCAAAACAACGGCAAAGAAATGTACAAAAAAATTTGCTACACCCGCAAAATTTGCTTTCTGGCTGATTAGACCTATTGTTGTTTTTCACCGTTCTCTAGCGTTGCCTTTGCCATTAACACGATTTTATATTTTGTTTGAACAAACTATAAATATTATTGAGAGCTTCCCTTTAAGCCCTGGCTAAATCTATATATTATATTCCTTATTCTTTGCAACTTATGCTTAGGGGGTGTTTACATGACACTGGGGCGACTTACGCCCCGGAGCGAGTTCACTCCAGTTCCCTCTCATGGCTCTATATTTGATTACATGATAACACCACAAAATGTTATGCTGGGGCGAGTCACCCCGGCGTGAGTTCACCCCGGTTCTTGTACCGGGGCGAGAATTTCACTCCGGTACGAAATCTCGCAACGTTATCATGTAAACATGAAATGACAACCAATTTTGGTGTGAAATCGGTCTGTCGGTAGAGTGGAACGGGTAGCGCATGCGTAATGTTTGCGATTTTGAACCACACGTGTATTTTACCAACATGAAATGTACCTTAAAATAACAAGATAAGAAATTCTACCCAGTCATCGTGTAAACGCGATACGAAATCAGAAAGTCATCCCAGTGTGAAACTCGCGCCGGTGCGAGTTTTCTCATGTAAACACCCCCCTCACACTCTGCAAGGCTGTGCTCTAGCAATGCTCTTGGGTGACTAAAAACTCTTAGACTTTTCATAGAAATCATATACTGGCCACCCTGGATTTCACAGGTTCAGAGCACTGGGCTCCCTTCAATTTTTCTTAGGGCACAGCCTTGTTCTGTATAATGAGCCAGAGGCCTCTACAGTTACGTTATAGACACGTGGACCTGACAGTATACACGTACATGTTTGTACACATACCGTGATTTCAAATAGTTACCTTCACTGTTTAACTAAAAAAATACCTGCAAGCGTATCCGACTTCTTCCCCACGAGTGACTTAATTCCAACAAATCTTTTTCTTGTATTATTCTTGGCAGAAACCCTGGTAAAACCACCTTCTTTCCTTTCTTTCTCATCCACTGTTTCATCCGCCATCTTTGTTTTGAACACCGCTGACCATTTTCACCTATTGATGTTGCGAAGCAGACTAGTAGGTCAGTATAAAATACCGACTGCGGACTGCGGACTGCGGACCACGGACTGGGTATAAAAAATGGACTAGGTACAAAACGAGGACTCCGGACTGAGTATAAAACGCGGACTATGCAGTATGTTTATAAAAACAGCTTTAGAAAGGTAAAACTGAGAGAAACGGAATGCGACTGGCATAAAACAGTAGTCCCAGCTCCTTGCCTCACACACAAAACATTGCCTTTAGCTGGTCACGCAGTCTATTCTCCCCAAAGTCAGCGTAATGCGGAGAAGGAAAGCATACTGCACGGGCAAGGAAGGTTATGCCTCTACTCAAGCCAACTGAAAAAGAAAATTTGAATTTTATAAAAAAAAAAAGGAGGAGTTGCAAGCAGGGCCCATGGAGCAGTTTTCAAAGCGCGGGGACCGATCCACCTCTTTTGAAGCGTTATGGGGAGGGGGGGGGGGGGGGGGGGGCGGGGGTAGGAGGAAGGTGGGGGTAGGGGTTGTGAGGTTGTGGACTTTTAAAATGGTTTACCTGGTGCCGACTCAATATTTTTTAATACAGTTACAACTCATCAGCCATTTACTGATTTTAATAGTTTAACTGAACGAAAAAAAGGTTAGCAACAAAAAAAGTATAACCATGCACAGCAGCAGCATAATTTTCGCGTGTTTCATTCACTTTCAAAGTTTGTCCGTTCTCTCGTTGCGGCTCTTTAGGACCTTTTTTTAATCATTGTTGAACGGGACCATGTTTTTAATCTTCGAGCTGCCGAAAAGGACCTTTTTCTCCTGCGATGGTTGCGGGATTTACCAGCAGAAGCTTGCAAATAGGAACAAATTCATTTTTCATGCTCTGCTGAGGTAATTCCTGAAACTTCTTCATGTTGTCTACAATGTCATCGAGTTCAATTTGTTTTAAGAAATCGTAGCTCAGTGGAGATTCAAGAACCTTGATAAAAAAAAGACTCCATTGCCTGTGCGTATACTACATCACCTGGCTGGTGAAAACGCAGAAGTCTACGACTAAGTGTAGTTTTGTAGAGATAGTCACTTTGAAGCTTGCCATAGTGATACAGGATCGAAACGGACCAATCAAAAATTTGGATGCTCTGGCGAGGTCCGCCAGTCTAATATTCTTATTCAGTCAAAGATTCCTTTTATTAGAAAATGTGTATTTCTTAATTTATTTATTTTTTTCAAAAAGTGGGGAGACCCTGCCCCCCCCCCCCCCCCCTTCTCCCAGCCCCTACCTTTGCGCGGGCCCTGAGAATAGAATTCAATTCAGTAGAGTTTTCAACTAATAAGAAGCACCAAAAAAAAAAAATAGCATTGGTGTTAGTCAGAGTAACATTCTCATAGATGCCACTATTTCATCTTCATTTCAAATAAAGCCTTGGGGATATGAGGAAATAAAGAACTCAGACGAGAAGGTCAATATAGGGCATTCCGCGATGAGAAACAGAAGAAAAAACTGAAGAAAGCGAAAGCGGTATTTAGGGGGGGGGGGGGGGGGGGAGGAGTTACTCACCTATACGCGATGATTATGATGATATGATTTACACACTGCTCCAGACCAATGTAAACACGTACACCGGCCACGTTTGTGACTACCCCTATCAGGGCCTCTTCATATGAGCCCGGTTGACCGGGCTGGCCCGGTTTCCGAGATCTCGCCTTACCTCTAAATCCTTTGTAAAATTTTCAATGTGTTCATATAAGAGGGCGGGCTGGCTTGGTTCCCGAGATCTCGGTAAGCGGGCTGGAAATTTTGCCATATGAACACTTCATCCCGGTTACCGGGATGAACGGCGCGATGAATTCTGGCGGTCCGGATGGCACCGTCTTGCATTGCCTGCTGTATTTTCCACATATCCCATTTAACTGCCGTGATACAGCTTTAAGAGTACCGATGCTCAGATGGGCCGGAAAGTTAAAAATTTTTGTGTTTCGTTATGTTTGCTTTGTTGGATCGTTGACCTTTTCTCATCTCGGAAACCGGGCTGAAATTTCTCATATGAATCCAAGGCAAAATTCAGCCCGGTCAACCGGGCTGATATGAAGAGGCCCTCAGTCATGATTGTTAGAGACCGAGACCAGGTCTAAAAATGGTTGTTGAAAATAGCATTTTTGCCAGGCTCAGGATTCAGAGAACTGGGCAGCACACCTCCCCCAAGAATTTCTAAGAGTATTTAGTCGAGCTTGCTGTGGCAGACCGAGACTCTAAAAATGCAGGCGTTTCCTTTTTTTCTTTTTGTGTCTTCCCCAAATGGTAGGTCATACTCCCAGGCGTTGCTAGCGGAGACCGTGGAAACTGGGGATAAGAATCGTCACGACTTTCATTGTATGCAAATGAGTCTCGTGATGAGCATGCAGTTTATTTTCGGCGATGATTGAAATGACGCGCCGTGTTCTATTGTTCCCGTACGTGGGGTAAAGCGTAACCTTCAAGGGACTGTGGTCGTTACCTGCTATCTCCCATTCTCTGTTTTATAGCGTTGTTATGACAAGGAGGAATTTGATGCTGATCGTTCTTAGGGATATTTTAATATGCTCCGTTATTTTAGTTTGTGTTGGTGAGGATTGGCCCGGTCTGGGACTATTGTATTTTCTGTCCACGATTATTACCATAATAAAGATGAAATGTTTTGAATTTATGCGAATTTGTGACATTTTAATAATGGGCCTGTTTACATGGAGGTGGGGGAACCCAGATAGGTGAGGTAACATGGGGCGGGTCACCCAACCTATCATGTAAACGTGATCAAATTAAAATGGGAGATTATATGGACAAGCGGGTTACCCCACCTTGGCGGGTTACCTCACCTGCCTGGAGTCTCCCACCCACATTTAAACGGGCCTAAATGTTTACATAGTAGAACGACAGATTCGTGTTTGCATTTTCCCCCATTGTGACTTTCAACGTTTAATACAGTCTAACCTCTCCTTACGGACACCTCTACAATACCGACACCTCTCTATAACGGACAGTTCGTTTGGTCCCAGAAATGCCAAAAATCATACATTCCCTACCTACATAATACGGACACCTCTGTAAAGCGGACAATTCAGTTCTGTCCCTTTGTTGTCCGTATTAAAGAGGTTTGACTGTACTACAAACGATTAAAAAATATTTATTACCAGTACAACTCAATCAACACATAAAGCAATTACGAATCTACAGAAATAGCAAAGAAATTAATCTGGCCAAACTCAATTCGAGAATTTCTGTAGAGGTTTTAACTCTTCCTGTGGCCGCCGAACCAACCTTACGTGCTACAGTGCACGCGCAATTTGCAGTCACTACACAATGTGACTGCCTAGAAGAACAATTTTGTTTTGCAAGCACGTGGTTTTGCGGTCCGTTGTCGCTTGTCGCGATGTTTCGTTACATACGTTTTCCACAGATAATGCACGGCAAACATATTGGCAATAGAAACGACAAACGTTTTGAAAAAACAAGGTACACTGAGTGATAAAAACTATTAAATAATTTTAATTTTCTCTTTGGAAAATAATTGTCTTCGTAGCACACGGCGTTAAAAGTTTATGCTTCGCACCAAAGGTGTCCGTCATTGCTCTCTTCTTCGTACAAACTACTCATTGCCAGTAAGCTCATGTCCTCCGATGTAATTTCTCTCGATTTTCGTTTATTAAGTCAAGACTCAATCATCGTCAAGGAAGTGAAAAACTTTTAGTAAGGAAATCCTGTTTCGTGTAGAATAAATCGCTTCCTCACTTCTTACTTATCTCCGGCAAGCTAGCGAGACATTAAAGCTTTTAGAGCGTCCTTGTTATAACTTAAACTCACGTGTCTTGCTATTTAGCGATCTATTGATCTCAATTTACCTTACCTAGAACCAATAAGCACCGTTTTTACCAACGTAGTCCGTAGTCCGTATTTCAAGTTTATACCCAGTCCGCAGTCCACAGTTCATGTTTTATACCTAGTCCATATTTTATACCCAGTCCGCAGTCCGCAGTCCGTGTTCTAAACTGACCGGTTGTGTAGCCCGTTGGGTATCCGTTCATTTCGTTCAAAAAAAACCTCAACGAACTGAGGCATGGTAAAAGGGGCTCTATTAAATGCCACATCCCCATTGGCTCATTTCCCCTTCTGCGTTCGTAGAAAGAACGACTAACGCTAAAGACGGCTACACGGTGAGTGAAGCTAATATTGTTTAGAAGGAGTGTTGCTTTTACCGGCTGTACTGTACTATTTCCTCAGTTTGTATCCTCTGATGGCAGATGCGTTTCCCAGACGCTTTTCACTCCGCCGAGAAAAAAGGGGGGTGAAAAAAGAGTCACAACTGCGTCTTCTCCCTCATCATGCTGTTAAGCAATTCAATCCAGAAAGTGTACCAGTTCAAAAGCGTGTTACTATGAATCGTCCATAGATGTAAACTATACATTTTTCAATTAACCTTTTGACAGAACTCAAGGATTTGAAAGCCAGGACAGTCGATATTTTTCCGACTGCGCTTCTTTCGTTTACGTATGAAAGAGATAAAAGCCACCCCCCCTTCCCACCACGAGGGGTAAGAGCGATAAGAGCCAGTTTTACACGGCTGTGCATTACCACCAATGCCTTGTTCCCGGCTACGAGCAGTCTCTCTCTTTTTAGTCCGTTGAGCGAAACGCGCGAGACACGCCAAAAATGACCACACGCATGAATGAAGGCGCGAGACGGTAGAGGCACGGAAAAAAAGAGATTAACTCGAGTTCTAGGCCTTCATTATCCTCAATCACCTATTGCAACAACTGGATAGATTACTCACTGCAAATTTGTTTTGCATTGCAACACTGAATTGAAATCGCTTTTTAGCCAAGCACCGGTAGCGTTTCTCAACAAAAATTCCACTGGTTACAGTTACTACTGATGTATTTTCTCCGTTTTGTTTAACTTCTGTGAACTTTCTTGATGACATTTACCACAACAATCACCGCGTTCTCCACCGCAGTCGTCCTTGCTCTCAACTTTTGCTCCTTTTTCTTCAGAAGTCAGTTTTTCAGTTTGTAAATGTTTCCTTCTCCTACTAACAGTAGCTTGTCTGTTGACTTCGTTATTCACAGTCCACGATCCAAGACTTGCATTCGCGTAAAAGTCCATTGGGTAATCCTTTTGCCATTGAATCTGTTGCAATACAACTGACGCCTGTGAGATGAAAGTGAAAATTCGCCACTTTAGAAACGAGGAGACTGGGGCGAGTTAACTTCCGCAAAGACTTCTGGGACTGTTACTAGGGAAAATTGACCGGTGCCTCACCGGTAGCGATCCCAGAAACAATTGCGGGATACATTTCGGCTCCAGTCCTCTTCTCGTTTCTAAAGTGGCAAATAAGAAGTTTTATCAACTCCATGGACTGATTCATACAATTTACCACCATAAACAGATTGAAAAGCTGACGTTTCGGGCGCTAGCTCTTCGTCAGAGCGAATCTTCTCAATGTTCTTGTCAAGTTTTTCCTTCGTCTACATACAAATGAATTTTTCGGCGGCCATCGAAACCGTTGAAACGTTTTGATACGTTATTTAAAGTGAAAAATGTGGCAAAACCCGCTGATACGACCACGAAACGTTTCAGCCAAAGGCAGCACTGTAAGGCGGCTTTATTACAGGCTGGCCGGGTTGTGTGTTTTCATGCGGTCGAGGAAAAACCAAAACTTCTCAACATACTCGAACATTAGCCTGCGTAGGAAGCGTTTCCGTGCTGTTTCGGAGCAAAGAACGAGGAGCGAGAATCAAAGACCGCGCAAAAAATGGCGCGAGTAAGCGGGGAGGGAGTGAGGAAGAAAGGAAGGAAACCTCCCCCCTCTTTCATTTTTAGGCTCTCGTTTCATTTCTCGCTTGGCCAAAACCAAAAATCCCCTCCCTCGGTCTTTCTTTGCTCCAAAACCAAACGGAAACGCTTGCTACGCAGGCTAACTCCAACATACGTTGACATCATAATGACCACGTGACCATCCAACCTCGTTCCCAGGGTCTTTACTGCTCTTCCCTGCCGTGCAGGGACGAGTAGACAAGAAGGAGAGAGAGAGGGAACGGGAACGAGGCGGCAAGTATTTGACAGCAGGAAGTCCTTAATAACCTAATTTTCATCGGATAAAAGAGCGGGTTACGTACCTCGTAAGGAGAAAGAAGAGGTTTAGGAAACGCATATCCCCAATCAATCGATAATCTTGGACAGGCAACTTGGACCCAGCTGAAAAATGACACGTGTTTGTGAGAATAAAACACAACCACAGACCTTTGCATGCAATAAAGTGTATCCTTCGTCTGCTATTGTTTAGTACATTATATTACGCGTCACTTCTCCTGAAAATGTTTAACGCTTATTCCGTTTCTAGACTGTCCATAGGCTCTCTATTTTCTCTGTGGAAACTTGAGAAAATTAGAGCAAAACAAGCGCTAGGGGAGAGGGGAAGAGTATGGGCGAGCTCTTGCCCCACCCCCTCGCCCTACGCTCTGACACATACACATTTCGAGCTTCCATCCAACAAACATACCAGCAAACGGAGGGCTGAGAATAAAGGAAAGCAGAAACTCATGAGTTTCTGATGAAAGTAAATAAATAAAATGAATGACGGGTAAAGAAGCCAATTTCGTTTCTGGTTGTTTCCAAACTGCTCAAGTTTAAGACCCCGTTTGATGTTGAAGGTTGTGATCCTCTCCTACTATTTCAAAGGCTCGCTTACATGAAAGGTAAGCTACCCTAGAGGGGAAGGGGTATCCTATCTGTTTGCTAGGGTGTTCTTCTCCCTTTTAGAAGGCTAAATGGTGAGGTAGGTTCATCATCCTGGGATTGGAAGTTTAGCTTGTGTAGATTGATCACGGATTAGTCAAATTCAAATTAACACGGGATCCACCAGGAAATTGAAGGCCAAATTTCACAAGAATTGTGAAAACACAGGTCATGTGTAAGATGTCATTTTGTGAAATTTGACATATATTTTCTCGGGTTCTCAAAACAAATTTTCTTTGGTGCTATAGCCGTTGAAAACTATACTAAAAATTATGCAATATTATTTAAATTATTCTGGTACAAGGTCTTTGTCCTCTGAAAATTAAAATTACTCAATTTTAATTTTCGTCTTAAAATATGTTAGGGGCAAGACAGCCCTCTGGCTAACCCTCTTTACGAAAAGGAGAGCTGACATTTCACACGGCCTTACACGACGGTTACCCTTCCATGTAAACAGAACCTAAAATATAAGGGCAAGAATCACATAAATGAGACCACTTTTCTTGTAGTCTTCAAGAATATGTTCAGTTAAAGGCCAAAAGAACAAGGATTTTGAACTTACGCATCAACATCTTCAAACAATCGCAGTTTGTCTGGGAAAATTTCAGACATCAAAACCACCACATATTCAAGTCCAGCCTTCTTAAACATTTGCTCCAAGTTCTGTAAATTTAAGTAAGTAAAGGTAAATTACATTTATCTCCACAACAAACCTTCGGAGGGCCAATTCGCGCTATCCTAGTGAGCATAGGAGGCTTGGAACCGAGGGCGATTCTCCCGCCAAGCTTGACGGGCGACGAATAGACTGCTTGCAGTCCGCCTTTTCTCTTAAGATCCGTCTAGTTTTTATCCCAGCCAGCGCGATTGCAAACCACGACATGATGTTAAGGCATTAGAGAGACTGCTCGCAGTCTAAGCGACGACACATCCGAACTAGCCAAGGACGACTAGTAAGGAGGTCGTTACTACAGAAGTTACTACAGTTAAGCAAGTGGTTTCTCTTACTCAAAGATGACAACATATAGAGTGTTTTTACCGTCACCCAATGAAAAAATATTAAACTTTGAAACCGTTGAACGAAAGAAGCCAACAAATGTTTTGTTACAGAAGACTCATAAATATACAACATATCCAAGTCTCAGGTCTGGTTTACCGAAAAGTTTAACCCAAGTTTATAGAGCTTTGTATGGGGACGCCATGCGGGTGAACTAACATGAGACACCAATACTGGTGGCGGCCAGAAATCAACAAAGACATCAGGTTTTCACTTTTGCGATAAAAATGCTGTCTTTTTGCTTGTAAGCAAATTAGCATTCGCATAAACACATTTTGTACCAGTTGCTTAAAATGCTTGTACTGCTTAAACTGCTGAAGATCTAGATAGCTTTTCTTTAACCAGACATCTCTGCTGAGGGCTACCACTGTGGTGCCACGCACTGTGAAAATTCGGAAATTCAAAATGCTGGGGCTGAAAACATCGATCCCCTTCAAAACCCATACCCTCGAGGGTGGCACATACCTATATCAATTATATAGAGAAGTATTCCCTGGGGGAGGGGTCGTAAAAGAGAAACGGTAGTAGTAAACCCTTCTATCATTTCATTCTGGGACGTGGTGATCGAAAAAAGGAAAAAAAGGTACTTGACTTGTTCTTCAGTGATTGCAAGAAACTATTACAATTTCTCTAGTTACCTCCAAGACCTTAGGACTCCCTTGCCTTCCTAAGGTGCTGAGAATAAGGCCAAATTTCCTGGCTTTAGACGCGGCATTTATCGCGTCTCTCCTTGCTTTGAACATGGCATCGATGTCATAATATTCACGGGAAAATATTTTACTGTAGGGATCGTATCTAAAATAGAGGGAAAATATAAATAAGTGAATAAATAAGTAAATATTTAACAACAAATAAATGAAAAGGATTGTAGTTTAAATTTGTTATCGGTTTAATTTAGCTCTTTTAATACTCTAAATGCCCGAAAATAAGCACCCCCCACGAATTAGTACGCCGCCTCCAATCCAATGTTCTCTCGTGTTTATAGTGTCGTTTTGCCGCTGAATGGGACTATTAGTACCACCACGGTTGCTAGGGATTGGTGTATCACAAACCTCGCTCATGATTGGCGGGTTTTGATCCGACTACGCTCAGACAAACGATAAAGAAAACCCTTTATACACATACTGCGATGAACAATATCTTTCATGACGGAGCGATTGCTGTTTGGAATTTGTATGTTGTGTAATAGACCTTTCACGCAGGTGAACCGGAAAGAAGCACTAAGTCGAAACGAAGCTTCGCCCTGTATATTGTGTAAAATTGTCGATACACCCCTTCAGCGCAATGCCCGAAAGGTCATCTTCACCCAAATTTCCGCTCAATCCCGTAATCTCGACCCAAACTTCTGCTCAATCCAGTAATCCTGATGGTTATTCTCCGCATCCCACATCCCGTGCATACCTTCATTCCAGAATCTCGCCCTATTTTGCTTTAAAATCCCGAATCTTAGCCTTCAAATAAGGCAAATCCAGTATCCTGAAAACCCAATGGGGATCCTCATTTTCAACTGCCAGTGAGCGGCAGAGCGATTTTCGTATGACCCTAAAATGAATGCCCGAGAATTTTCTAGAAATCAATGGATACTTCTCGTTGACATCATACCGCAACACGATTGGACAATCTCCATATTAGGGTTTTTTGGCGGGAAAATGAAGAGTCCGTGTTTTGATCTTATCCATTGGCTGGTAAAGCAAATAACGAACACCATTTTTCAAGGTCATACGAAAATCGTTCTAAAACTAGCCAGGAGAAAACTTTTGTCATTTTAGCCAACTAATCCGATGGGCTACGTTACATTTGCTACTGTAAAGGATCTGATGCATGGTGGGACTTTGTCTCTACTTGTGTCCACTGTTTGTATTATCTTACACTGTAAAGATATGTATACTGCCAATACCAACCTGTAAGCTGGCACGGATGGGTTAGCGATCATCACAGCCTCTAAATGAAACCTCCCGTCTCCAAGATAACTACAGGAATTAAATGCAAAAATTAACATTTGAAGTAAAATTCTTTATAGAAATCTTATCGATGTCAGCAATCTGCATACAAGTGCGTTCACTTTCAGGGGTGATTTGCTTGCAGGGGTCAATTTTATACAAGTGTAATTTACAAGTGTAGCTATTGTCCTAGAGTCTGAAAACAATAGCTACGCTTGTAAATTACACTTGTAAAATTTTTATTAAACTAACCCCTGTTAACCAGATCTTTAACTGAAACGGCACACGGTCAAATGAAATGTACTTTTAAAAGAGACCTTCTTGAACCTGATATTTCACTAACTGGACAATAACTATCGATAAAAACAATTCATTGCTAAACTACTAGCAAACCAAAACGAAAATGTCATCATACTTTGACTACTTTCACTACATACATGTACATAGTTGAACACAGCAGGTATTAACATCATATCTTACACAAATGCACCTTTGTCCTTTATCTTTGGAGCAGTGCATCCCAGAATCTCTCCTGGTGATAGCGGTTTACTTTGAGGCATCTCAACCTTGAAATCTTTACACAATTCTTGATAGACAGCCTGAAAGATACAAAAGCAAACGTATCAGCAATCGCAGCCCTAAGTGTGCCAAAAGTAAACAAAAATTCTTAATTTATCTTTCAAAAAATCACTGACTGAAAAACAGATTCAGTAAAACCTGGGAGTAAGAACCAGCATTTTTCTAAGTTAGCCTAAACAGGCTCTTAAGTCACCTGCAAACGGATGCAACTACTCTCAACATTGTTAGCCCAAAAACTCCCAACATTGTTAGCCCAACAACTCTCAACATTGTTAGCCCAACAACTCTCAACATTGTTAGCCCAACAACTCCCAACATTGTTAGCCCAACAACTCCCAACATTGTTAGCCCAACAACTCCCAACATTGTTAGCCCAACAACTCTCAACATTGTCAGCCCAACAACTCCCAACATTGTTAGCCCAACAACTCCCAACATTGTTAGCCCAACAACTCTCAACATTGTCAGCCCAACAACTCCCAACATTGTTAGCCCAACAACTTCCAACATTGTTAGCCCAACTACTTTCAACATTGTTAGCCCAAAAACTCCCAACATTGTTAGCCCAACAACTCTCAACATTGTTAGCCCAACAACTCCCAACATTGTCAGCCCAACAACTCCCAACATAGTTGGCCCAAACTTTGCGCCACAACATCCAACAACATGCAACAGAGTGTGCAAACGGACGCAATATATGACATCCAACAATGTTGGGAGTTGTTGGCCAACAATGTCGCGTCCGTTTGCACGGGGCTTTAAATAAATGATACTAGAGTTAGCAAAAAATTTAGGCTATTTAGTAAAGTTCTAAAGTTCTAAAATAGGTTCTAAATTTTCTGAAGAAAAGAATACGTTATAGATGAGAGTATTTGGTAGAATTCAGCTTATTCCTTATATAAAATCTACATACCAAATTAGTATTTATGTAAAAATGAAGGTTGACTTATCTTATTTGTCAAGGTGTATGCAATTGTTTTTTATAGATTTTAGAAAATAAAAACCTGTCTCAAATTTTAGCCCGACAGGTTCTTAAAAGCCAGGTTTTTACTCGCTGGTTTTTAACGTGGTTGAATGCTCGCCTATTGTAGGCGTTCAAATAGCGAGAATTGGACAGCTAGAATTGATCCCTGCTTTTCTTTACTCCTTTTATTTGACTCTCAATAAGACGGACATTACTCTAAGACGGATACTTGGTGCCGGTCGCAAAGGTGTCCTCCTTGGAGGGAATTGACCGTACAACTCTGTACACCACTCGAAAAACCAACGTGATAGCGTTCATTCTCAAGGTAAACGTAGGTTGTTATATTTATACTATCGTTTACTGAATTGTGGTTCGTCTAAAAACTGAACATCACGCAATTTGTGTTACTCAAGAAAATATACCGATAACAACTATACATACTCACATCGATTTTAACCATTCAGATCTCGAATCAACCTTTGATAAACAAGAAATGGTCGAAACACGTTAAATATATCAAACGCGATCAAAACAATTATGTTCAAAAGCAAACGCAATGGAACTTGCTGTTAGTCTTATTTGTTCGTTTCCTCTGTTCTTCTTCATGAAAATTGAAGAGAAAAAAAGCGATTGTTTCAGTTCAAACAAAGTTGTAATACACCTCTTTATCAAAGGTGTCTGATAGCATCAACTAATTTCAAATTTATTCATGATTAGAACATTAAACTCGCAAAATCAACTTCTTATTTACAACACAATTTCAAGCCATTTAGGTCTAACTTTACTACAATAGCTTCCGAATAAAAAAACGTTTCGGCCTGTCTGAGGCAAACAGAGCAAATTCTTAGCTTTTAAAGAACGTCTTACAATTTCTAGAACCCGAGCGACTAAATGTATGCGCTTATTTCAGCATAACTACTGATTAAGCTTGAAAAATAATAATAATAATAATAAAAAAAACATTTAAAAAAATCTTCAGCTGAAAATTGACTTGTCACACAACAGGGGAAGGAATCGGCCAAATAGGGTTTCGACACGTTGATAAAATACTTATACATTCGAGCCTCTATATTACGTCCTGTGCTTAACGAACGATTTTCTTTACCCAGTAATAGTGAAATATTTGAAAAAGAACCTTGATATAAAGAAACCGCGTTAAGGTGGACAAATTTTGTCAGTCGCTTGGTCCTTCGTTGTGAGAAGGTTCCACTGTACAATAAAGTTAAAGTTTTTTGAAAAATAAAACATGATAAGTACTACAGCAGGCAACAGACAGTACTAAATTGATTAAACGTCCAACCTTAAGCTCAAGGCCTCAAAACGTTCAAGGTTTATGCTGTGAAAATTAAAATGCAAATACCCTAAAAAATAAACAGTATTTTGTCTCACCACGTGTTATCAAGGAATGTCATTTCGGTTGAGTTCTTCATTGTCAGTGTCTCTTATAAGTCTCACGACATTCGAGAGTCTTTCAAGACAAGATATCATAGCTAGGGTTGGTACTTTGAAGAGATTGCTGAAGAGTAACTAAGACATTTGCAAAGGCTAGAAAATTTAGGAAGAAAATTAGTCGAGGAAGAATGACGTTAGTTACGAAAGTAAAGAGTCGTGGTCTCAACTGCCGTAGGAACAATAGCACCTCGAAGTTTGCAAATAATAAATGCAAACAACTATAATTATAGCCTTTTAGTATAATTATTTCAGAATTATCTTCATAGTATAACGCAGTGAATACAATTCCTGCTGTTTTAATGTAAGAGTTTCTACTTTTTGTCGTCGATTTTTCCGTTGAACAAATAGAAATAAACTTCAAGGCCCGTAGTTATTCACGAAAATTTACTTACTCGCCTTTAATCATGCAGCTAATATTTTAAAGCAAAATTCAACAGCAGGGCTGAAATAATCAGCAAAAGACGCGATAAACGGGGTTCCGTTGGCGCACTCTGAGTTCTACTAAATGTCTTTACACCTTCCTTTCCACACAATGTTTATCAGTATTTTACATATAGCACCACAAAAGTTTTCTCCGGCAAAAATGTCTCAAACGGCAACTATTTACTTAATAATCCGACTGGAAAATTTTCTAGTCTCTCTACAAGCCAAATCTCAGGTCAATAAATTTAGACATCCTCTTACAGCATGAGTCATTCTGTTCAAGAAAACTTTGGAGAAATATTGCACTTCACCAATTTGCCAGGCTACCGCAATGAGATTTTTGCTTTCTGTAGCCTTTCTTGTGATTTTCGCGGAATGCGCGGCGAATGGGACTAAGACAACAAAAAAAGGGGATGGTGAGCCAGTTGTATGTAATCAGTACATTGGACAGGGCGCTGTAACTAGCGATGCTATCAAGAAACTCGATGAAAAGCTCGATCAGCTAATGAAACTGCTACAGCCTTCTCCTTATGCAGGTAATTTAAGAATTTATACATTCCATTCTAACACACAGAGAAGCTATTATAATTATTTATTATGTAATTAAACTAATAACACCTTGAGAAGGAAATGTAATGTGAGATAATTCAACTTCACCAAAAACAAAGACATTTTGAAATAATTCTTCGAAAGTTTTTGGCTTTTTGTCCTTGATGTTTCTCTTCTTAAAATTGTAGTAAGACACAAACAATTTAACGCGGAACTAGCCGACAATGCGAAAAATGAAGTAAAACTTAATGTTCGCGGTATTATTGAGATAGGGCTCTAATTTTCGTCACCAGTATCGTAAACGAGTAGAAATAAACGGCAAAAATTGGATTCAAATTGAAGTTCCTTGTATGTGGTCTTCATATGGCTAATATCATTTTCTACTGAATTCCCAACAGCTTCAACGTGCAAGGAAATTTATGACAAGAACCTGTAAGTATAAGGCTGAAGAAATACAAATACACCTTACTTTCGTAGTAAACACAGAGTTAAGCAAGAAAAATTAACGCGGCCGAAATCTCCTACCATTCATAACCCAGAGAAGACGTGGTTTCCAAGACGTCAGTAAGCTTCAGCAAAAAATGACGTGTACTTTGCGTGTTGAAAAAGAACAGAGAGAATTCATGGTAAGGCCCACGAAGGGCATACAATCTAAACTTTGTTTTTCACTCAACAGCAAAAGGTTTATATCAAATGATGACCAGAATCGTTTACAGAAAGAACAAAATTTCTAAATGTAGAAAACAATGGAAGTATGTAACAAATACATCAAAACTGTGAATATTATCAGTATTTTTGGGTTTAACGCTCCTTCATTTCGAGTCACAAAATTGAAAAGAAAATACGTGCTGTGAACAAAATTAGGGTTTAAAATCATAAAAACACTGCACCAATCTTGACCTACAGAAAAGATCTTTTCATAAAAGACTGGGCTTTCATGTTCAGATCGCAAAAAGCTGAAAATCACAGAGTTGCTTCTTAATCATCTTCATGATTGTAGAATACAGAAAGCAAAAACTGGTCCAAAAATGGTAAAATAAACTAAAATAACGATAACCCCAGTTTTTTTAGAAAAAAAGCCAGGAAATAAGCTAGCACTAACAATTAACAAAATACTCAAGACGAAGGATAGTTCATCAACCAGCAACTTAATAGGATTGAGGAATTTATCATTTAATTAGGAGCGAAACCCGACACTGGTGACAATAGAACAAGAGGAAAAAAATTGAGACGCTAATCGACAAAGTTAGCAATTACAACCTCGCTTGATACTTTTATATTTCCACTTCCACTTTCCACTGGATATGAAAGACCTCCTTTTTCTAGAATTCTCCATTTCTATGGGGCCCTTACTAAGACAGCCTTTCTATGGCCCCACTGAGATGAGCGAAATATCTCAAAAAGATGTGAACCAATGAAGTTGTGTGTTTCACCAGGTCCAAAGGAAACAAAGAGTACCTTCTGAACGTTGGGTCTGCAAAGATTCCCGTATACTGTCACTTGACCAAGCATGGCCTTGATGCATGCGGAGGAGGTGGATGGACGTTGGTCATGAAGATCGATGGTTCAAAGGTATTAAAAGTTAAATGTTCTCACAAGCAGCTCTGTCTGTCACAACTTACATCCGCACTATTAAGGTCAACGTACATGGCGAGGGGAACCTAGTAAGTGTTGGTTTGATAACTGTTGGTTCGATGATTTATCAATTCAGTGAAGAGACCATGATTTTGCTCTGTCTGTTTGTCACTTAAATTCAGACCATTAATTAAGGTCAACATACAGGGTTATAGTGGATCCAGTAAGTGTAGGTTAGATAACTATTAGCTCGATGATTTATCAATTCAGTGAAGACCAAAATGCTGATATTATATTTGTCAAATTATAAAACAGCAAGGCGATAGTACGTTATCAGAATAACTTACATGATGCTTTTTGTTTTTCTTAAATGTTCTTAGGGAACCTTTCACTACAAATCTAAACTGTGGAGCAACAAAGTCGACTTCAATCTTCCAGGAGGGAAGACTGGGTTAGACACTCACGAGACCAAGTTACCGACTTATTGGAACACACCGTTTAACAAGATCTGTCTTGGAATGAAGATCGGTCAGCAGTTCAAGTCTGTTGTCATCAACCATCAAGCCAGATCCCTGTATTCACTGATCGCAGATGGCAAATACCGAGCTACTTCACTGGGCCGTAACACATGGAAGAAGCTCATTGGGTCTCGGGTCTCTTTGCAGACCGGCTGTAACAAGGAAGGATTCAACGTCCTGAGTGCTAGCCGAAACAGCAAAGCGAGAATTGGTATCGTTGGCGACAACAACAATGATTGTACCAGCTGTGACTCCAGGATTGGGTTTGGAACTGCAGGGTACCCTGATGACTCCAATACGTGTGGCAACGCAGCTCAGCATGGAGGAGATAATGGCGACCAGCACATCAAAGCGATGGGATATATTTTGGTCCAATAAGAGCTGTACTACACAGAAACAGCCTTCAAGCGGCCGTAAAATGCAGCTAAGAAACTGTTATTTATGTTTAAAAAGCGGTCAAATAAGGAATTTGTAAAAATAAGGTGGAATAAAATTTTGCATTAAAAGGCCAGAAACTCTGCTTCTTTGATGACTGAATGTAGTTCTCTTATCATTTTCATTAAATTAGTATCGTCTCAGGTCAAAAACTATATCCGGATAACAAGCGTGGAACGAAGTGTTATGAAAACTGCTCGAGCCATGTAAAAAAACTAGCTTGAATTTCAGACGTCACCTCGAGTCGCAAACGTCTCTCTCGGGAGTTTGCGACTTAACGAAACGGCTGAAATTCAGGCTAGTAAAAGGCGAGAAAGTTGATTTTTGTCAACCTTGAAAATTTGCTTACTTCGTAAAATAATTAAAAAGAAAGGAACAAAAGACGAGTTCGATAGAACAAAGTTAAAATTTAGCCCACCAGCGGAAAATGCGTTTTTCATAACGTTAGACTTAACCATACTTCATACAGAAAGATCACTAAAAACAACAACAAACAAGAAACTAGGACCAAATATAAAAAGGAACACAACAAATTAAGAAATTTTAGGTTTACAACCCTAAAATTCCCATAACTGAGTTCTGTAAACTCTATAAACATTCCTATAAACATTGGCCAAATTTATAGTACAGACGAATTATCGGCCTAAGACAAGATATCCTTCAGGGAGGAATAATTCGTCTAGATATAAATCCGATGCTTTGATGAATTTTTGGCCAAAATTCGTCTTCGCTTGATTCGTTTGTCAGTCTGAGGTTGATAATCCGTCTTTAAATTTATATCTAGACGGAAAACGAAGACAGATTTCTGCTCCGTTTTGACTTGAGTTCGCCGCCGTATCTATTCATTCGCAAGGTTTCATGGGATATAATGTTAAAGAGGGCGCGCCCTGAACAATGTTAAAAAAAAGGTCAAGTAAAGACAGTTAAGAAACGCTGCTAACACACTATTACACTGAAATACTGCTATTTTTCTCGATCTTATCTGTTGATCAAAACAGCTCTGAAGGCAGCCATTTTGTTTATCATTCATGCCCGGTCTTTTAGGATAAATGTCCTCTAAAATTCGTGCTACGAATTTATACTTAAATGAATCTGTTGTCAGACGAAAAATTCATCTCCAGTATACGTTCAGCCATTTAGAAAATTCGCCTGCGGTATAAATTCGGCCATTTTATTTCGTGGCCGGAAATAAGTACACAGGAACCACAATTCATTTCGTTATTTATCTTCATATTTGGATCAGTAACTCAACGAAGTTTCAATACAATAGCCTAAATTGTAAAAACAAAAACCTGAGGGATTCTGGTTGCTGACGTCATATGACGTCAAGCAAATGGTCTATTGTTAATCAAGTCTACAATGGTGGGACTTAAATAAACAACAGATGGCTCTGTAAACAACAATCTGGTGGCCCTCAGAATACTGTAAACGATGAAGTGTGTGTGTTTTCAGCAAAATCTTTAAATCTTTAAGAGCTACTTCAAGGGAGTATGAAATTGTTTTACCACAACTTCTTTTTTTATCAGAATTTACTCGTGACTACATTGAATTTCTTAGTGACAATGCTGACATATTTGACAGGTCATTCCATAGAAAGTGTGGTCTATTGCTTTTAGAAAATAACTTTAGTTTTCTATGAGTTTACCGGCACAATTAGCCATATGTTTTTAACCAGTCAGAACGCGCGTACTATCTTAGGCCCGGTTCAGACGCCGAACTTTTCATGAGCCGAACCTAATACATTGAATTAAGTACATGAAAAGTTCGGCGTCTGAATCGATTAGGAACGCCTGTTTCAATTTGGAACGGCTCTGCCGTTCTTTTCGCCTAGCGTGGCCGAGAATTTCGCCTTTGGAGCGACTTTGGAACGGCTCTGATTCAGACGCCGAACGTTTCATGTACAGAACCTAACGCATAAATTTTCATAACGTATTTTGTAAGCAGTTTGACCGAAATGAGCATTTTTCGCCGGTCTAAATAACTTGGGTCGGCCTTAACTCGAATTAGGTTCGGCTCATGAAAAGATCGGCGTCTGAAAAGGGAATTCGTTATTTTATAAAAAGCGATATTGCGCGTATTAGCACCCACGAGTCAAACCAGTATTGCAACAAATCAGGTTGTTTCAGAATGTAGAAAGTAGCTTTTCAACTCGTTTTGTAGCAAAGGCCCAAAACAAGTTGCTCGTATTACTGTAGCTGCTTTACTGTTCGAACGAACTTAACCTAAAAGAATCTTTTAAAACAACAAATTGTTCGAGACAAAACAATCTCGTGCAAAAAGAAACAGTCCAGCCTTTCTTGAAGATAAATATTTGCGTCCAAAAAGATTTTTGAAAATTATTTTTATGAACATTTTCACTAACCATGTCTGGTTACTTGGACACACTTTTATTAACCAAGCGGGTTGCCGTTAACATCGACCACTGGTTCTGGTCTCCAACACAAGTCAACTGTTCAGCGGTCAATAAACAGAGAAAACCGGATAGAAATATTGTATTTATCCAGTCTCATTTGGCTTCCACAATGAAGCACTGGCTTTTTGAAGCGTTGCTCCTGTTCCTCGCGGCATACCAAGCAAACGGAGCTAAAATTACAAACAGCACGAATAACGTTCACGCTCTAACAGACGGTGAAACAGTTGTGTGTAATCAGTACATTGGAACGGACGTTGGAACTAACGACGCTATCAAGAAACTCGATGAAAAGCTGGATCAGATAATTAAACTGCTACAAACTTCTCCTAATCCAAGTAAGAATATTGCTTTTAAAAAATATCCTCCATTTAGAAACAGATAAAAACAGTTTCTTGCTGGACCACCAGCTGAAGAATAATAATAATAATAACAATAATCCATTTATATAGCGCCTTTTCTACAAGATTCAAAGGCGCTGTTTACAAAAAATTAGATAGAAGTAAAAAGTAAAAATAATCGCAAGAAACTGACATTAAAACTAGACGCTAACTACAAAATAGATAAACGTACACAATAGATAAAAAAATCAGATAACAAATAAAAACGTCACGATTCATAAGCTCGCGTAAAAAGAAATGTTTTAATTTTGCGTTTAAAATCATCAATTGAGTTTGCAGATTTAATATCCTCAGGTAAGTTATTCCAAAGTTCCGGAGCAGCAACAGAAAAAGCTCGTTTATCATACGAATTGAGATTAAAATAGGGTTTAACTAATAAATTTCTGTTAGAGGATCTAAGATTGTGGCTGGGTGTATACAATTGAAGAAGTTCCTGTATATAGATTGGAGCTCGATCATGTAGTACTTTGTAAGTACTTAACGTAATTTTAAATTCAATGCGAAAGGAGACAGGGAGCCAGTGAAGATCCATCAGGACTGGAGTAATATGGCAAAATCTTGGACACTGGTTGACAAGGCGAGCAGCAGAATTTTGAACATGTTGAAGCTTCCGAATAAGATAGAATGGTAGGCCGTACAATAAAGAATTACAATAATCAAGTTTAGAAACTACGAAGGCATGAATAATGATCTTTGCAGCATCATAAGTAAGATATTTGCGTATGAAACCAATGTTACGAAGATGGAAAAAGGACGATTGACAGACTGCATTGACATGAGGTACCATACAAAGGGACTGATCAAAGATAACTCTAATATTGCGTGCACTGGGGGGAGCAGGATACAGACTCATTACATATATCAACAGAAGATAGTGGTGGTCGAGGTCGATAGGAAGAGGATATTACGAGAACTTCGGACTTTATTTAATTTCAGCTTGTTGGAAAGCATCCATGCGTCCATGTCCCGAACACAGTTTACCAATTTGGCGTTACTCAGATTCATATCAGAAACAGACGACGTCCTGAACGTAATATATAGCTGAGTGTCATCAGCATAAAGGTGATAGAACATTTGATGACGTCGAGCAATCTCGCCAAGAGGGGATGTGTACATTGAATATAACAACGGGCCAAGAACGGATCCCTGCGGTACACCAAACTCAAGAACATAAGAAGCAGAGCACGCACCATTAACCTGCACGAACTGAGTACGATCAGAAAGATATGATCGAAACCATTCCAATACAGTTCCAGTAATTCCAAAGCGATTGGACAGTCGCGAAAGGAGGACACCATGATCAACAGTATCAAATGCAGCCGAAAGATCGAGAAGTACCAGGATAACTGAATTATGTTGATCTATTGCCATGGCTATGTCATTGTGGACTCTAATAAGAGCCGTCTCTGTACTATGGTTTCTCTTATAGGCCGATTGATATGTTTCACCAAGGTCATTAATATCTAAGTATTGAATCAGCTGTTTAGTAACACATTTTTCAATAGTTTTGGATCTGAAACGAAGATTAGAAATAGGCCTATAGTTCTTGAAGTCGTTCGAATCCAGAGAGGGCTTTTTTAGCAATGGCTTAAGTATAGTTTGTTTAAGTATTCCAGGCATCCGACCAGTTTCCAAGGAAAGGTTGACAATCTTGTGTATTACTGGGAGAATAGAAGGAAACAGACATTTAAGTACATGACCAGGAACAGGATCTAAATCACAGGACTTAGGGGTAGTTGAGCCGATGATACTCAAGAGTTCATCCGGTGGAACAGTCGAAAACATGTTCAGTTGACAGCCTGTAGTACCGTTATCTACAGCAGTATCCAAAGGTGGGACTTGATCAAGGTCACGACGGATTCTTCTGATCTTGTCACCAAAGAATAGTACAAAATCATTAGCCAAAGAAGACGAGGAATCATGCTTTGGGTACTTCGCCTCATGATGTCGATGAAGTAGTTTACTAAAAACTGCGAAAAGCGATCTCATGTTAGACTGATTCTCAGCAACTAGATTTGAATAATAGTTACTTCTTGATGAAGATAGCAAGTCCTTAAGAACTTTACATTGACGCGTGGAAGCTTGACGATCACGCATAGAACGGGAAGCACGCCACCGTCGCTCAAGCCGTCTTTTTTCTCTCTTTTCAGACTTTAATTCTTCTGAGTACCAAGGTGCCGCTGGGCGAATGGTAACGTTACGCTTCTTAATGGGAACATGTCTGTTAAAGATTCCAGATAGCTCAGAATCATAAAGTGCAACTAGATCATCAAGTTCGTTTGGCTGATCACTGATGAGGGAAGAGCTTCGAGTGTCACTGATGAAAAGATCGATATCAAAATTCTCAAAACTACGATACATAATTTGTTTCTTTGTAAACAAAGGTTTCTCCATGGACAAAGCACAATTTTAAAACAACAAAATGGTCAGAGAAAGCGGCGTCATGAGTAGAAACAGATGTAACTAATCGATCATCATCTCTTGTCATGAGGAGATCCAATATGTGACCAGCTCGGTGAGTAGGAGAACATACATGTTGCTTCAAATTAAACGAGTCAATGAGAGCTAGAAAATCCTGTGAAGATTCATCAAGATTATTGTCAACGTGAAGATTAAAGTCACCGGTAATCAGGAGGCTAGATGAATCCGTGACATATTGTTCTAGAAGACTTCCGAATTCAACCATAAAATGATCGGTGGTGCAATCACGATTTGACGACAAATGAACAGAAAGATACTACAAAAGTAAGTTTCGAAAAGTTTCGTAGTTTTTCCTCTCTTAGTTTCTTTCTTTCCCTTTTGTTTTGGTTTGTTTACTTTTTTTAAGCTGTTCGACAGAGCGCAAGCAAAGCTATGCTGATAGTGAAAGCGGAGAATCAAATAAAACCACGAAGATGGACGCTGGTCATGAAGATCGATGGCTCAAAAGTGTTTAAAGATCAATGTTTTCACATCTAGCTTGGTTTGTTATCCCCTAATTTCCACTCTAAAGACAAAATTACAGTGCAAGTCCAGAGTCAGGTTAAAGGGGTAAGACAGGAAATCTGGTGACGTTAGGTTTAAAAACTGTTAGCTCAATGATGTATCAACTCACTGTAAGCAGTAACAGACAAAGTATGAATAGGATAATATGAGAGTGGCATAATAAGGACTTACAGAATTCATTGCTGTTTTTTGTGTTCTCAGAAAACATTTCACTACAATTCTTAACTGTGGAGCAACAAAGTGGACTTCAACCTTCCAGAGGGGAAGACTGGGTTGGACGATCACGAGACCAAGTTACCAACTTATTGGAACACACCGTTTAACAAGATCTGTCTTGGAATGAAGATCGGTCAGCAGTTCAAGCCTCTTGTCATCAATCATCGAGCCAGATCCCTGTATTCACTGATCGCAGATGGCAAATACCGAGCTACCTCACTGGGCCTTAACACGTAGAAGAAGCTCATTGGCTCTCGGGCGTCATTACAACCCAACTGTAACAAAGAGGGATTCAATGCCATAGGTGCCAGTACCGCATACAGCAAAGCGAGAATTGGTATCCTTGGAAACGAGCAAAATGATTGTGGAAGCGCTGACTCTAGGATCGGGTTTGGCACTGGAGGGCACTCTGATGTATCCAACACGAGTGGTAAAGACGCTGTATCCGGGGCAGATGATGGCAACCAGCACATCAAAGCGATCGGATACATCTTGGTCCAATAGGTTCAGCAGTACGCGAAACAACCTTCGAACGGCCTTAAAATGCAACTAAGAAACTGTTGATTCTTGCTAAAAAGCCGTAAAAAAGTGAATCTAGGATAAGAGATTTGTAAGACTGATATGAAATAAAATTCTGCATTGAAAAGGCCAAAAGTTTCTTTCTTTAATATGCTCAGTCTCTGTATCACTTTGCGTAAACAAGTATCCTTTCAGGTCACAAAAACTCGCGCGTACATTTTTGTTAGACTGGGAGCAGTCTCTTATTTCCTTTTTTTTTTGGAGTCATAGGAGATCGAGAGCAAGCTGGGTGAGCGACTAAGCAGCGAGGAACGAGGGTGCAAGCCGGTGCCAAGGGGAAAAAGGACTCTCTCTGCCAAAGCTCTTAGCTCTGACCCAATTTCTCCTGCTTTTTAACATGATTCGCATAATTTCACTTTTTCGCTCGTCGCGCGTGCCTCTGAGGAAGGAAGGACGACCGCTCAGGGTCTATTTTTTGTTTGAATTATTTCATTGTTCTCAAACGCAACTGAGTGACGTCACTATACCTTTTGCTTCTTATCAATTACACTGTCGTCAAGGAAACATCATTAGCTTCCCTGAGCAGTGGTATGCCTAGCAGTTTTGCGCTCCTCATAGACAGCCTGAAAGATCCCAAAATAAACGAAAATTCTTAACTTATTTTTCAAAAATTCACTGAAAAACAGATACAGTAAAAATCTGCGAGTAAGAACCTGAATTTGCCCAAGTTGGCCTACTGAAACAGTTTCTTACAGAAATGGTACTAGAATTAGCACAAGTTTAGTTTATTTAGGTTCTTAAACAGGTTCTTATTTTCTGAAGAAAAAGAACATTGTATATAGCTAAGAGTATTTAGTGGTATCCAGCTTATTCCTTATATACAAGCTGCATCTGATATCAAATTAGTATTTAGTTTTTTCTTTAGTAAAATGACTATAACACTGCACATTGCAGTTGGCGTGATTAGGCACCTCTGTCTCTAAAAAGACCTGAATGGTGACTCATCTTATTTGCACAAGCATACAGAATTTTTTTAAGGATTTTAAAAAAGTAAGTAAGTAATTAAGCGGTTTAATAACAGGATTTCCACGTTGCATGGGCACCCAACGACAGTTTCCGCCTAATGTATTCAAAACACTTTTTAGGCTATCCAGTTTAAATTTAGATCTCTAGAAATGCATTCTAAGCGACGCTAAAAAATTTGCATCTGTTCGGTCATCCTAGGGGAACCTGTTGGAGTTTTTTTCAAAATTACAAGGGCTTGAGATTATTTCCCGAAAATTTTTAGATGAAATTTGACGTATTACGAAAATGAGAAATTTTATGATTCCTCTCTCCATCATCACGGTTTTTAATGCAAAAATTTTAGTTTTCCTTTTATCATTGAAAAATATTCTAACTTGGCAAGTAAAAAGCGAAAATAACCCTTCAAAAAATCGTAGGGAATTTATTAGATAAACTTCGAATGGAACGGTCGTCTCGAAATTTTTAGCCGTCCTCAAGTAATAGAAAATTCTAGGAAATATTTGCTTCTCCGAACAGATATTCTACAGAAAACAGTCATTGAGTGCCCCTGACATTGTGGCTCTTCACCTGTTACTAACTAAAAAATAAAAATATGTATCAAATGTTTGCAACAAAAATATACTAAAACGTAGAATAAATAACAATTAAAAGAGAAATTATTCACCATGGTCGTATGAATAAACTTAAAGTACAATTAAGAAAAGCTGGCCTGTGTACGCAGTTCAAGAATTGAAAAATGCGCGAAGTAAATAGATTAAAATCGTATTCCCATTAATGAGTAAAAAATACGACTTTATAAAGTAAACTATGCGTTGTCGACAATTAACTACCTTCTTGTTTTGAAAATCAAACGCGGCTCACATAAAACAGTTTCAGAGCGATCCTAAAAAAATGCCTCAAAAGTACTATCATAAACCAACACCTTGCTCCCGTATTTACCTTCCACACAAATAGTATGGTCCTGAATACATATTACTGCCTCGACTTTGAGCTCATATCCGCGGCATGAATAAGTGATTTATCTCCAGGCTAGGAACACCAAAAGATCTAAAAGATTGTCTGCGCGAGTAAGACTCTTTCGGCCTCCACAAGCGTGGATCGAAAACTTCACATAAATGACGCCAACGTTTTCAAAACCGCCGGATTCGGCCGTTCACTATAAATTCAAAAGGGCGGCGCTTTGGGAGCGCTGTCGCATGTCCACCATTTCGAGATCTGAATATCGCCTTAGGAGAACGCAAAGCCAAAAAGAATCGAAATGTAAGCGCAAGAATTGGTGGGACTGGGCTCAAATCACTTGTAACCGTCAATTCTCTTTAAGACTGACATTTTGATAGAAAACATTTAAAATTATCTGAGACGGCTTCTCGGGAATACATTTCTATGCGCCACTCATAAATCCAGCGTGAGAGCGTTCATTCTCAATGTAAACGCAGGTCGTTATATTTACACTATCTTCTACACCATCAGCCTTCATCACGCAATATGCGCTCCTCAAGAAAATGCGCGCAGGACAAATATAATCACATCAATTTTTCATATTCAGATAGCCGATTAACCATTAATTTACAAGAAATGCCCAAAACACGTTAAAAATATCAAACGTAATCAAAGCAATTATATTCAAAAACAAAAGCAATAGAAGTCCGAAAGAAAGATATACGTCATTGCTGTAGTATGTCTAATTTGTTCTTTTTCTCTGTTGTTTTTATGAAAAGTGAAGGGAAAAAGGCGATCGTTTCGATTCAAACAATTTTTTAACACACAAGGAAAAAAGAAAAGTTAACGTCTTTATGAAAGGTGTCTAAAAGCATAAAATGATTTTAAATTGCATTCATGATTAGAATATTAAACTCGCGAAATCAACTTCCTTATTGACAATACAAATTCAAGCCATTTAGGTCTAACTTTACAATAATAACTTCCGATTAAAAAAACGTCTCGACCTGTCTGAGGCAAACAGAGCAAATTCTTAGCTTTTAAAGCGCGTTGGATGGACGTCTTACAATTTTTAGAACCCGAGCGACTAAGTGCATGCCCTAATTTCAGCACAACTACTGACTAAGCTTGAAAAAGAAAAAAACTTCAGCTGCAAATTGACTTTTGTTTTGTCACACAACCGGAGAAGGAATCGGCCAAATAGGGTTTCGTCACGTTTATAAAATACTTATACACGAGAGCGTTTGGTAAATTCCACTGATTGTATCTACATGACTGTATACAAATGTAAGTCAATACACAAGAACTGAACTCTTTAACAATGTAGATATATACTTCTTCAGTCGAACCTCTATATAAAAAAGTCTTCGGTTTAACAAACAATTTTCTTTACGCAGTAATAGTAAAATATATGAAAAAGAACCTTGATATAACGAAACCGCGTTAAGGCGAACAAATTTTGTCAGCCCCATGGCCCTTCGTTATAACGAGGGTCCACTGTACAATAAAGTTAATTGAACAATAAAACATTATAAGTACTAAAACAGACAACAGATAGTACTAAAGTGATTAAACCTGATTCCAACCTTAAGCTCAAGGCCTCAAAACGTTCAAGGTTTATCCTGTGAAAAAGTAAAATGCAAATACCCTCAAAAATAAACAGTATCTTATCTCACCACAGAGAATCATGGAATGTCATTACGGTTGAGTTCTTCACTGTCAATGTCTCTTATAAGTCTCACGACATTCAAGAATCTTTCAAAGACAAGATATCATACCCAGGGTTGGTACTTTGAAGAGATTGCTGAAGAGTAACTAAGACATTTGCAAAGGCTAGAAAACTTAGAAAGAATGACGTTGTAGTTACGAAAGTAAAGAGTCGAGGTCTCAACTGCCGTAGGAACAATAACATCTCAACGTTTTCAAATAACAAATGCAAACAACTATAATTATAGCCTTTTAGTATAACTTCAGAATTATTTTCATAGTACTGCGCAATGAATACAAGTCCTGCTGTTTCAGTGTAAGAGGTTCCGCTCTTTTGTCGTCGATTTTTCTTTCGAACAACTTGAAATAAACTTCAGCCTCTGTAATTATTCACGAAAATTTACTTACTCGCCCTTGATCAAGCAGATAATATTTTAAAGGAAAACTTAACAGCAGAGCTAAAGTAATCAACAAAAGACGCGATAAACAGCGTTCTGTTGGCCTTCGCACTCTAATTTCTACTAAATGTTTTTACACCTTTCTTTCCACAAAATTTTTATCAGTATTTTACATAGCACCACAAAAGTTTTCTTCGGCAAAAATGTCTTAAATGGCAACTATTTACTTAATAATCCGACTGGAAAATTTTCTAGTCTCCCCAAAAGCCAAATCTAAGGTCAATAAATTTAGAGATCCTCTTACAGTATGAGTCATTCTGTTCAAGAAAAGTTTAGAGAAATATTGCTCTTCACCAATTTGCCAGGCTACCGCAATGAGATTTTGGCTTTTTGCAGCTTTCCTTGTGATTTTCGCGGAATGCGCGGCGAATGGGACTAAGACAACAAAAAAAGGGGATGGTGAGCCAGTTGTATGCAATCAGTACGTTGGACAGGGCGCTGTAACTAGCGATGCTATCAAGAAACTCGATGAAAAGCTCGATCAGCTAATAAAACTGCTACAGCCTTCTCCTTATGCAGGTAATTTAAGAATTTTTATATTCCGTTCTAACACACAGAGGTGATTATACTAATAACACCTTTAAAATGAAATGTAATGTAACATAACTCAAACTTCACCAAACACAAAGAAATTTGTTTTCTTGTCCTTGATGTTTCTCTTCTTAAAACTGTAGTAAGACAAAAAACAAATTAACGCGGAACTAGCCGAAAATGCGAAAAATGAAGTAAAGTTAGTGCTCACGGTATTATTGAGAGAGGGCTCTATTTGTCGTCTTCTGTACCGTACACGAGTCTTGAATCAACGGCAAAAATTGGCTCCAGTTTTAAAGTTCCCTGTACGATATAGCCAATATCATTTTCTTATTCTCAACAGCTTCAACGTGCAAGGAGATTTATGACAAGAACCTGTAAGTAAAGAAGGCTAAAGATACACTAATACACCTCATTTTCGTAGTAAACACAGAGTTACGCCAGAAAAAAATATCGCCAAAATCGGCTTCCACTCACAACCCAGAAGCTCCCTATAGACAATAGTAAAAAATGACGTGTACTTCTGCGTTATTGAAAAGAACAAAGAGAATTCAGACACACAAAGGACAAAGGATCCAAACATGTTTGGACTCATCTGCACAAGCGGCTTATATCACTGAATGATGACGAAAATCGTTTACACAAAAACGAAAGTTTCTAAGCAAAATAACCGTAAATTAATATAAAAAATATATTAATATAGAAAAGAAAAGAAGTGCGTAACGAATGAATCAAAACTGTAGAAATTATTCTTTTTTGGTTCTATGCTCTTTCATTTTGACACCACAAACTTGAAAAGAATATAAGCTAAATCATGTGAACAAAATCAGGGTTTTGAAAATCATAAAAACACTGTTCCAATCTTGGCCTACAGTAAGGATGATTGTAGAGTACAAAAAGCAAACATTGGTCCAGAAATGGTAAAATAAACTCAAATAACGATCAGTAATTTTGTGAGAAAAAAAATCTGGAAAAAAGAAAGCACTGGCAATTAACAAAACGCTCAAGATGAAGGACAGTATATGAATCACTAACTTAATAGGATTGAGTAATTTATGGTGTAATTGGGAGCGAAGCCCAAGACTGGTGACAATATAAACAAGGGGAAAAAATTGAGACGCTAAAAAAGAGTTCTGCTTATCGACAAAGTCAGCAATTACAGCGTCACTCGATTTTCTTAGATTTCCACTTAGGTTGTCCACTTGATATGAAAGACTTTCTCCTCAATTTCTTTGGGGCTCTTTCTAAGACAGCGTTTCTATAACCCCGGATGAGGCAATTACTTCAGAATGAGGTGAACCAATGCAGTTTTACTTTTTTTACCAGGTCTAAAGGAAACAAGGAGTACCACCTTGGATCTGCAAAGATTCCCGTATATTGTCACATGACCAGTCATGGGCTTGACGTATGCGGAGGAGGAGGATGGACGCTGGTAATGAAGATCGATGGCACAAAGGTATTAGAAGTTAAATGTTCTCATAAGCAGCTCTCTCTGTCTGTCACTTAAATTCACACTATCAATTAAGGTCAACATACATGGTAAAAGTGGATCTAGTAAGTGTAGGTTTGATAACTGTTTAATAGCTCGATGATTTATCAATTCCACGAAGACCAAGATGTAGATATTATAAAACAGCAAAGCGACAGTAAGCTATCTGAATAACTTACAGGACGTTTTTTGTCGCAAATTTTCTCAGAAAACGTTTCACTACAATTCCAATCTCTGGACCAACAAAGTCGACTTCAATCTTCCAGGAGGGAAGACTGGGTTGGACACTCACGAGACCAAGTTACCGACTTATTGGAACACACCGTTTAACAAGATCTGTCTTGGAATGAAGATCGGTCAGCAGTTCAAATCTGTTGCCATCAACCATCAAGCCAGATCCCTGTATTCACTGATCGCAGATGGAAAATACCGAGCTACTTCACTGGGCCGTAACACGTGGAAGAAGCTCATTGGGTCTCGGGCCTCTTTACAACTCAACTGTAACAAGGAAGGATTCAACACACTGTGTGGTGGTGGCCGTAGCAAAGCGAGAATTGGTATCGTTGGCAACAACGAACATGATTGTAACAGCTGTGACTCCAGGATCGGGTTTGGCACTGCAGGGTTCCCTGATGACTCCAACACGTGTGGCAACGAAGCTTTTGCCGGAGATAATGGCAAACAGCACATCAAAGCGATGGGATATATTTTGGTCCAGTAAGAGCTGTAATACGCAGAAACAACCTTCAAGCGGCCTTAAAATGCAGCTAAGAAACTGTTAATTACTTTTAAAAGGGGTTACATAAGGAATTTGTAAAAATAAGGTGAAATAAAATTTTGCATTAAAAGGCCAGAAACTCTGCTTCTTTGATGACTGAATGTAGTTCTCTGTATCATTTTCATTACATTAGTATCGTCTCAGGTCAAAAACTATATCCGGATAACAAACGCGGAACGAAGTGTTACGAAAACTGCTCGAGCCATGTAAAAAGATTGAATTTCAGACGTCTCCTCGAGTCGCAAACATCTCTCTCGGGAGTTTGCCACTTGACGAAACGGCTGCAATTCAGGCTAGTGAAAGGCGAGAAAGTTGATTTTCGTCAACCTTGAAATTTTGCTTACTTCGTAAAATAATTAAAAAGAAAAGAACAAAAGACGAGTTCTATAGAACAAAGTTAAAATTTGGCCCACCAGCGGAAAATGAGTTTTTCGTAACGTTAGAGTTAACCACACTTCATACAGAAAGATCACTAAAAACAACAACAAACAAGAAACTAGGACCAAATATAAAAATGAACACAACAAATTAAGACGTTTTAGGTTTACAACCTAAAATTCCCTCCACTGAGTTCTCTACACTCTATAAACATCCCTATAAACATTGGCCAAATCTATACTACAGGCTAATTATCCGCACGACAAGATATACTTCTGGGACGAATAATTCGTCTAGATATAAATCCGGTGTTTTGATGAATTTTTGGCCAAAATTCGTCTTCGTCTTGATAATCCGTCTTTAAATTTATATCTAGACGGAAAACGAAGACGGATTACTGCTCAGTTTTGACTTGAGTTCGCCGCCGTATCTATTCATCCGCAAGGTTTCATGGGATATAATGCTAAAGAGGGCGCGCCCGGAACCAAACCAAGTCTCAACGAAACAGCTGAAAGGAGAGGAAAAACAATCACTCCCGGTTTGAAATATTCTTGCGACAAAACGCGAATCACCTCGTACACAATCTTGGACAAAACTGTTGAGAAAATTGTATACTTGGGCAGCATTTTTCTAAACATCGTAGCTGTACGGGTTCTTCCCTCTCCCCCTTCCCCTGAAAGCAATGTTGTTGTGTATTCAAAAGAAAGCCTGATCCCTGGACGTTTGTGGGAAGCAACATTGAATTGGGGGAAGGGGTTTTCTTTCCGCAAAGGCGTCGTTTTGGAAATAGTTTTGTTGCGTAACAAAGTGGACATGATGGGGAAAACTTTCTCAAGTAGTTTTGTCCGGGATTGCATTTGACTGGGAAAGGCGATTTGCAGCCTTTAACGCAGCCAAATAAGCCTGTTCTTTATAAATGTAGTACATTTCAAAGAAAAGTAGATAATTAATGCAAAATGAGTGAAAACAGAGGCGTTTATGACAAGAAAACCAATTGTATTGTCTTACTTGATTGGAGTGGTCAGTCAAGAACGTTTGCGAAATTCATTTTCCATGCATGGTTTTTACGCGCGCTTTGAGTGAAGAGTAGCGGGCATACATTGCGCTTTTCGAGGACGAAAAGGACGTTTCCGTCAAGCAGTTTAGCCAGAAAACGGGAATTTCACTCACTACGATTCGATCAACAAATAACACATGAAACTTTTGCTGAATTTTCAGAGCGCGTGACCCGACAACTTTGAACAATTTTCCCATCGCCGAAATAGTCAATGGGCAAGCACTTGCAATGAATAAAAGCATCAAATGGAGAGAGGATGAAATATTTACAAAAGCTGCATTTTTACTTTTCACATTTGAAGGCTTACTTTTGAAACTGTGGCGATATCCAGTCCAAAGAAACACACTATGAAATCTAGAAATGTCACGCGCGATAACGTGACAAGATGTACTATCGCGTGACCTGTAAAAGTCCAAGTTTTGTCTTCGGGTTACATGTAACTGGAAAAAATGATGACTTGAATTGATAATTTGTAAACCAAGGCATGATAAAAGTTGCCATAGTTGACTTCTAATCTTTTTCTCTCCACAATGTCTGCAAGTCGGAACGATTAACAGGACATTTTTGAGCGGCTGCGAAGATTAGCAACGGTTAACAACGATTAACAGGGAAGTTTAATAAGAATCAGAAGGTCATTCTCTATTGAAAACGAAATGGTGTTAACCGTTTCAATGCTTTGTTAATCATAATATTATTACATCCATGGAATTATCATAAAAAGTTAACCGACTTTTAACAAACAAAGTTTCTGTAACACCCATAGTTTAACCAATTATAAGCTCTGAGAAGCAATTTCCACGTGACGGGAAACGGTTCCATACCGGATTGACTATTATGTCCCTAAATAAACACTACGAACTCCTTTTCTTCGAAGAGAACCGTCACACAAGTCTTGTTCAGACTCTTCTGAAAAAGATAAATTACTTTTCACATTTTCCGAGCCTTCCATTCCGGAACTACAGGAAAATATGTAACAATTAGCACGCGTTGTACGGCTGCTGCAAAAAACGTATATGAGGTCTTGCTTTTCTATGAGAAGATGGTGTGGCGTGAAACTTTGTGCTCAAAACAGCTTCTGTAAAGTGCTTTTTATTAGCATGTTTTTGTTTTGTCCTTGCAAATATTCTTGCGACAAAACGCGAATCACCTCGTACACAATCTTGGACAAAACTGTTGAGAAAATTGTATACTTGGGCAGCATTTTTCTAAACATCGTAGCTGTACGGGTTCTTCCCTCTCCCCCTTCCCCTGAAAGCAATGTTGTTGTGTATTCAAAAGAAAGCCTGATCCCTGGACGTTTGTGGGAAGCAACATTGAATTGGGGGAAGGGGTTTTCTTTCCGCAAAGGCGTCGTTTTGGAAACAGTTTTGTTGCGTAACAAAGTGGACATGATGGGGAAAACTTTCTCAAGTAGTTTTGTCCGGGATTGTATTTGACTGGGAAAGGCGATTTGCAGCCTTTAACGCAGCCAAATAAGCCTGTTCTTTATAAATGTAGTACATTTCAAAGAAAAGTAGATAATTAGTGCAAAATGAGTGAAAACAGAGGCGTTTATGACAAGAAAACCAATTGTATTGTCTTACTTGATTGGAGTGGTCAGTCAAGAACGTTTGCGAAATTCATTTTCCATGCATGGTTTTTACGCGCGCTTTGAGTGAAGAGTAGCGGGCATACATTGCGCTTTTCGAGGACGAAAAGGACGTTTCCGTCAAGCAGTTTAGCCAGAAAACGGGAATTTCACTCACTACGATTCGATCAACAAATAACACATGAAACTTTTGCTGAATTTTCAGAGCGCGTGACCCGACAACTTTGAACAATTTTCCCATCGCCGAAATAGTCAATGGGGAAGCACTTGCAATGAATAAAAGCATCAAATGGAGAGAGGATGAAATATTTACAAAAGCTGCATTTTTACTTTTCACATTTGAAGGCTTACTTTTGAAACTGTGGCGATATCCAGTCCAAAGAAACACACTATGAAATCTAGAAATGTCACGCGCGATAACGTGACAAGATGTACTATCGCGTGACCTGTAAAAGTCCAAGTTTTGTCTTCGGCTTACATGTAACTGGAAAAAATGATGACTTAAATTGATAATTTGTAAACCAAGGCATGATAAAAGTTGCCATAGTTGACTTCTAATCTTTTTCTCTCCACAATATCTGCAAGTCGGAACGATTAACAGGACATTTTTGAGCGGCTGCGAAGATTAGCAACGGTTAACAACGATTAACTGGGAAGTTTAATAAGAATCAGAAGGTCATTCTCTATTGAAAACGAAATGGTGTTAACCGTTTCAATGCTTTGTTAATCATAATATTATTCCATCCATGGAATTATCATAAAAAGTTAACCGACTTTTAACAAACAAAGTTTCTGTAACACCCATAGTTTAACCAATTATAAGCTCTGAGAAGCAATTTCCACGTGACGGGAAACGGTTCCATACCGGATTGACTATTATGTCCCTAAATAAACACTACGAACTCCTTTTCTTCGAAGGGAACCGTCACACAAGTCTTGTTCAGACTCTTCTGAAAAAGATAAATTACTTTTCACATTTTCCGAGCCTTCCATTCCGGAACTACAGGAAAATATGTAACAATTAGCACGCGTTGTACGGCTGCTGCAAAAAACGTATATAGGTCTTGCTTTTCTATGAGAAGATGGTGTGGCGTGAAACTTTGTGCTCAAAACAGCTTCTGTAAAGTGCTTTTTATTAGCATGTTTTTGTTTTGTCCTTGCAAATATTCTTGCGACAAAACGCGAATCACCTCATACACAATCTTGGACAAAACTGTTGAGAAAATTGTATACTTGGGCAGCATTTTTCTAAACATCGTAGCTGTACGGGTTCTTCCCTCTCCCCCTTCCCCTGAAAGCAATGTTGTTGTGTATTCAAAAGAAAGCCTGATCCCTGGACGTTTGTGGGAAGCAACATTGAATTGGGGGAAGGGGTTTTCTTTCCGCAAAGGCGTCGTTTTGGAAATAGTTTTGTTGCGTAACAAAGTGGAAATGATGGGGAAAACTTTCTCAAGTAGTTTTGTCCGGGATTGTAGCTGTGTGAAATGTCATTGAACAAATGTCTGATTATTGAACTTCTAGTATAGTTATGAAACTACGTGTTTTCACTAAACAATATTTTAAAAAAAGGTCAAGTAAAGACTTTTAAGAAACGCTGTAACACACTATTACACTGAAATACTGCCATCTTAGCTGTTGATCAAAAGAATTATGAAGGCAGGCTTTTTGTTTATCATTCATGCCCAGTCTTTTAGGATAAATGTCCTCTAAAATTCGTCTAAATTATACTTAAACGAATCTCTTGTAAGACGAAAAATTTATCTCCAGTATACGTTCAGCCATTTAGAAAATTCGCCTCCAGGATAAATTCGGCTATTTTATTTCGTGACCGGAAATAGGTACACGGGAACCACAATTCATTTCGTTATTTATCTTCATATTTGGATTAGTAACTCAATGCAGTTTCAATACAATAGCCCAAATTGTAAAAACAAAAACCTGAGGAATTCTGGTTGCTGACGTCATATGACGTCAAGCAAATGGCCTATTGTTAACCAAGTCCACAATGGTGAGACTTTAATAAACAACAGATGGCTCTGTAAACAACAATCTGGTGGCCGTCAGAATACTGTAAACGATGAAGTGTGTGTGTTTTCAGCAAAATGTTTAAATCTCTAAGGGCTACTTCAAGGAAGTATGAAATTATTTTACCCCCATTTCTTATATTTATCAGGATTTACTCCGAACCACATTGAATTTCTTAGTGCAGGAGCCCATCAAATGGAGCCTCCATCTCCATTAATTTCTTGAGTCAACCCTTTCCCGAGTAGATTTATAAATAGAACGGCTTGTTTCCCGCGAAAAGTGTCATATTTCCGTGAGTCTCGTATGTCACCGTGAAAAAAATGAAGTTGGATGAAGTCGAACTCAGAAGCCCGTCCTTCGACCGTTTTCTTATTTTACTATACGTCCATTTCTACAGTTTTACAGCCGCTGGGATCTGGGATGAAATAAAAGTTAATGAATTACCCGAGTGAGACTGAGCATGAAGCGATGGGACAAAGGCAGCGAACTGAGGATCACGGAAAGGTTCTTTGCGAGTGTTTGTTTTTGGTTTTTTTTTTGCCGTCATACATCCCATATTTAAGCATGCACCTTGAAAAGAGTCGACGATTAAGCGTTCTGTGGACGATTTGAAACTTTTCGATGATCAGCGCCGAAAAAGTGCCAGGATTATTTGATTTTTGTCATCGCCGTGGAGTGGATTTTGCCAGTTAAGCACCGCGTGCAAAAGCGATGACCTAAGTAGCAACTAAGGAGGAATGCTTCAGAAAAATTGCAGTCTTCCTTTACAACTGACTTGTATCACCATGAGAGTTGCCTGATAAAACTGGCACTTGAAAAGTTGAACAGAAGACAACAGTTGCTCGACCGTGAAGCTACCTCAAAAGTAATTTGCTAACGGTGGAATTTGCCTCATCGCGCTTCAGTCCAAAGACCCTCTTATCCAAAGAAAAACAAAACGGATTGTATCTGCGCCAAAAGAATTATGACTGACTAACAGGAGGATTCTCACAAATTAATGTACAAGTGTAGGCCAATTCTTTCCTTCGAATTCGCATCTGTAGATCACTTTTTTGCAAGAAAACAATGGCTGGGCTTGGCGTTACACTGAAACATAGCAGGGAATCATCACACTAACTGACGGACAAAACAACCACAGTATTTATTCAGACAAACGCATTTCGGAAAAAAACTTGAAAAACTAAAAATTTCATTAATATTGAGTCATTTAGCCGAAATAAGAACCTTAACGCAAAAAAAAGATTGGCTAAAGAAAACGAATCCTGTCAGAACTACAGACTGCAGGTAGTAGTTAATCATTACGCATGTAACAGACCAGCTTCATGGCCTCTTAATGTGAGACAAGCAACCGAAATAAAGATTAACATAGTCAGAGTTTAAAACTCTCCACAGTATAATCTATCCGCTAGAAAGAAAAGAAAGAAAATCTCTGAGGGATGAAAACGCTTAAGTCACGTTTCACTAGCTTATGATTTTGTTGGGCCTGTCAGCACCGGATTTCCTGCTGTTTCATGAAGTACAATAGCAGTGTCATTTAGTCGTTGTGATTGGCTCTTCCCACCGTCGGCGCGCTAAGTCTCCCCTGGGAACCGTCCTAATTATAAATCTACTCGGGAAAGGGTTGACTTCAAGGCTTGTATGGGAGATGGAAGCTCCATTTGATGGGCTCCTGCTTAGTGACAATGCTAACATATTTGAGAGGTCATTACCATTGTACTTATTTACGAAATAGCTAATTAAGCTGGAAAATGTCATTTTCAGATTTTTTAGGTAACTAACCGTTCGGGATAGTACACATAAATTTCGTTGACCATATCACAGAGTGTATAAATCAAGATTTCTTGGCTTAGACTTACAATACAAATGCAAACGTAAATTCACAGTCATAGCCTTTGTCTACTATGGTATAAATTCCCCATACTCATTGCACAGAGGAATTGTAACCAGACCAACACCTTTTTCATATCTTTGCGGAATGCTTGACCTCGTTGTTAACGTCTTTCTCTATAACGCCTCCAGGAGTCTTACAAAGTAACGTTGGAAACTGTACTGATACGCCTGATTACCTTAACTGTTCCGTAAAGTCGCGCGTTTTTCGACGTTTTCTTGTTCGTTCGAACCGTAAAGCTTTGTTTTTTTTTCTTTTTTTTCTCTTTTTTTTTTATTTTAATAACTTTTTTATTGCGACAAGTATTAACATACATACAGTAGTATATACATATAGTAAAATAAAATCACACAAAAAGTCATACAAGATATTTGATTTCAAGTCAAGCATTCTACGTTTTACAAAGCAATTGAAAAACGTAGAGATGTTTCGAGTAAGCAACTAATTTGTATCACTAAACAAAGAAAATAAATATTGCCACCAAAAACAGAAAGGTACGAGGCTAAAATAACATATAAATCAAGCAACCGTAAAGCTACGTTAAAAACGGGCAGCAAAACGAGCAACTTGTTTATTTGCACCATTGCTGCACTGAAACCGAGTTAAAAAGCGATCTTGCACGTATTACCACACGCGAGTCAAACCAGTCTTGTAACAAATCAGGTTGTTGCAGGTTGCGAAAAGTTGTTTTAGAATGAAAAGAGTAGTGCTACTTTTTGCAACAACTTTTTGCAACGTACGCGCGCAACATCGCTTTTCAACTCGTTTTGCAGCAATGGTCCAAAACAAGTTACTCATTGTACTGTAGCTTAACGGTTGGAAAGAACTTTACGTAATTAAAAAAAAATAAAACAACAAATTGTTTGAGAAAAAATGATTTCATGCAAAAGAAATACCCCAGCCTTTCGTAAAGACAAATATTTGCTTCGAAAAACATTTTTGATAATTATTTTAAGGAAAATTTTTACTAACCAAGTCTGGTTACTTGGACACAGTTTTATTAACCAAACAGGCTACCGTTAATATCGACCACTGGTTCTAGTCTCCAACACAAGTCAACTGTTCAGAGGTCAATAAACAGAGAAAACCTCCCAGAAATATTGTATTTATCCAGTCTCATTTAGCTTCCAAAATGAAGCATTGGCTTTTTGCGGCGTTGTTCCTGTTTCTCGTAGCATACCAAGCAAACGGAGCTAAAATTACAAACAGCACGAATAACGTTCACGCCCAAACAGACGGTGAAACGGTTGTGTGCAATCAGTACATTGGAACGGACGTTGGAACTAACGACGCTATCAAGAAACTCGATGAAAAGCTGGATCAGATAATTAAACTGCTACAAACTTCTCCTAATCCAAGTAAGCAAGTATCCTCCATTTAGAAACAGATAAAAACAGTTTCTTGCTGGACTACCAGCTGAAGAATGAACAGAAAGATACTACAATAGTAAGTTTCGAAAAGTTTCGTAGTTTTTCCTTTCTTAGTTTCTTTCTTCCCTTTTTTTTTGTTTGTTTACTTTTTTAAAGCTGTTTGACAGAGTGCAAGCAAAGCTATGCTGATACTGAAAGCGAAGAATGAAATAAAACCACGAAGTAAAATTTACTCCGCGAGGTCTTATTTGACGTTAAAAATTCGCGTTAATTAACAGCCTTTGTAACAATTTTCAAGTTCCCCGTAGCTAACACTGTCTTCTAATTCGCCAGTAACAGCTTCAACGTGCAAAGAGATTTATGAAAAAAAAACATGTAAGAATAAAAGATACATCATTCTAACTCCGTTAATTTACACATATCTCCATTTACAAACGCACAATACCCAACTTCCGTAAAACTGTTGGCAGTATATCAGGTATTCCGCACACCTATCCAAACTCTGAACATAACGAAGTTCCCAAGAAAACAGGGAGAAAAGGAAGCAAGTTTTGTAATAACTCTTGCAACTGATTTAAAGCAAACAAAATTGCAAATATTTTTTAATCAGTGACGTACATAGTAAAAAGTAACAAAGGTTGAAAGTAACAAATGAATACAGCGACCACTGGTTTAGTATAAAGAAATTTCGCAGACATAGGAAACTGCAACAATGCAGCAAAAATTGAACATAAGAAGATGATGTACGTTAGCAACAGATCAAGAAACAAACCCTGATCTGGCATTGGTACTTTTAAAGTAACAGACTGAACGAAAAACTGATGGTTGAAAAAGAAGAAAATTTACAGTACTTGTAAGGAGAGTCGAATTTAGCGATGACGACGTTATTTGTTATTCTTAGATTATCCAAGGACCGTGTTGGACTTTGAGACAGCGTTTCAAATTATCCTAGCGATTTATATGTAATAAAATTCTTTAAAAACGTCCGTTGTTTGGAAAGCGGTGTCAAATTTCCACGTTTGAAAAACACGAACAAAATTCAAACCAAAACCGCACTACTGTAAACGGGGCTAAAGTCAGCTTTAACAGAAAACACTTACTCCTTCTGTTCTTTCCGGTACATTAACCTTGGTAACAAAAACATTTAGAACTATCTACAATGGCTTTCCCTGGAAAATACTCTCTTGCGCGACTCGGAGAACCAGTAAGTTTTAAATTACCTTTTGTATTAAATACATATAAATGAGATCGAGTCAAAATGGGATAGCGTTTATCCTTACGTGCCGAATGTACATTATTATCTTTGCAATATTTTCATGCAGTCTTGCGCTCAACGAGAAAATATACACAAAATACATTTTTGATATCCCTTCAATATCCGGCAGATTAAAGTTGTCTTGCTCTAAAATGTCGAGGGGTCGAAACACGTTGAAAAGTACCAAACGCTGAGCATTTGTATAAGGAAACAAAAGTAATCGAACTCCGAGACAAATTTTTAACGCCATCATTGTTGTCGTGTCCTTCATCCCTTTTTCGCCTCTGTTCAATTTTCAAGAACAATTAATGAGAATCTTTGTGCACGAAAAAAATGGGAAGATGACTTCGTTATGTGTGGTGTCCAACAGCATGAACATATTTCATAATTCGTGACTTGCATGGTTAACCTACGACCTCAACTTCCTTGTTTCCAAGGTATAGTTTTGCAATAAAAAACAAACTAACTCTAAAAAATCTCCGGATACAAGAAAAAGGAAAGACGACGTGGTTATGGAGGTGGTGTAATACAGCATGAACTGATTTTAAATTTTTTCTCATGAATGGATATCAATATCCTCAATTACAATACAATTGCGAGTTACTGAAATTGAATTCATTGTAAAACAAAAATAAAAACAATTTAGACAGTGCTGATATGACCGAACACTTCTGGCCTCTAGGATAGGAAGGGGGGATCGCTAAAAAGGAAAAAGGGAGAGGGGACTGGAGAGATAAAAGCAACTCTCCTTTTTCCCTTTCGCGTTCTTTTCTGCCCCTCCCTCCCCTCCCCTCCATTAGAGTTTCTCCATCATGTTTATCCAGGTATCACATCCGCATGTTTATCCGCATGTTTATACTGCAAACTGAAAACTCCAACACGTCTCATATAAAAGCGCACAAGGTTATGCAGCACGTATTATTCTGCTGAAGACAACATTAAAGAATACAGTTTTAGTGCACATAACAAAGTTGGTTCTCACAATGCGATTTTGGCTCAGCGCAGCTTTCTCTTTAGCAGGATATCAACAGCCTTAATTACAATACAATTACCAGTCACTGAAGTTGAATTCGTTTTAAGAAAGTAATAAAAATACAAACAGTGTGGATACTTCTCGCCTCAAGGATAGGAGTTAATAGTATGACTGACAGGTACAGGGGGAGTGAGGGGCGGGCGGACTGGAAAGAGAAAAGTAACTCTCCCTTTTTCTTTTACGCGTTTCCTATGTGTTCCGTTTCAGCTCCAACACGTCTCATATAAAGGCCCACAAGGTTATTCAGCCCGTATTATTCTACTGAAGACAACTTCACGGAATACTGCAGTTTTCACATAACAAAGTTGGTTCTCACAATGCGATTTTGGTTCAGCGCAGCTTTCTCTGTGACTCTCATGGTGCACGTGGCTAATGGCGCTAAAATTACAAACAGCTCGACTCCAGTTCGCACCAACAGAAACGGTGAAACAATTATATGCAACCAGTATATTGGACAGGGAGTTGAGACTAGCGAGGCTATCAAGAAACTTGACGAAAAACTATCAAAAAAGCTGGACCAGCTAATTAAACTGCTACAGCCCCCCGCCTTTCCAGGTAAGATGCGTTTAATAACAGCTTCTAATTTCCATCACTGCGTCTACGAAAGTTTCCATTTTCTTGCTCTTTATGTTATCCTAGTCAATTAAGCAATAAGTGCAAGGAAATAGCGAGCAAAAGTAACCGCGATGACTACGGCAACGAGAACGTCAAAAGCAATGGGTTTTATGAACCAAAAAATAGCTGTACACGTGCATCACACTTTTTGGTACTTTTTGATCCAGGATACCAAAGAGAAGAGTCCTTAGGTACCATTTACATAAAGGAGCACGAAATTTTAAAAAAAATCAAATGGTTCACGCCATTCCATTTGCCAAAGCTTCAGAAGATGTCGGATGTCGTTCGAGGCGATGTACGTTTTTTTCTGCTCGTTTTAGTATCTTTCATCACGTTTGGCCACACTTTGAAACGGTTGTTCTGCCACAAGGTCATTCAGGACACCCGCTTAATTCTGACAGGTTGCTTTGTCCCCGGGGAAAGAAAGCCCTCATATTTCTCTAAATTCCGGCCGGTTAATACGGACACCCCGTTAATACGGACACTTTCTATGGCCCCCTCAGTGTACGGGGTTTGACTGCATCAAAATCCATCAATTTTTAAATCGGATGATGGAAAGCACCGAGACCAAGGCAGTGTTATCCCGTGTCCTGTTCTTCCCAATGGACAATTGGACTTTAGGTCCTAATTAGTACAACATTTAGTACAAAATGGTCACATGACAATGCTGGTCACATTATCAGTGGTCATGTCACCTAATGCAGTCGCCATTTGGAATATTAAGACGATGTTGATGCTGTCGAAACGCCGAATTAAAAAGATTTACTATGTTTAATAAATTCACTTTTTGCAGCATACACTGTAGCTAATATCGTTATCTTACTTCTTACAGCTTCAACGTGCAAAGGCGTTTATGAAAAGAATTTGTAAGTACAAACCGGCGATAGAAAATAACCTACTATAAAAGGACACTGAGGCGCAAATTTTGAAAAATATCTTTAAAATCTCTGAGCGTTCCAAACTAAAATTTCTAAAATTTCTTCTTAATTTTCTCCACCAATTGGCAAGTTAAATACAAGAAAATCGGGGAAGTTAACGTTGAGAAGGTTTTGAATTTCTGGAAAACCAAAGAAACTAATTGCTATGAGGTCAGTAAGAAAACATCAACGAAATAAAAATGAGGAAAATAGCAGTAAATCAAATACTTAAGCGATACCCGAGTTCAACACCGAAGGTCGGTAATAAAACAACAAAATAAAAAAGAAGAAAATAAACTTAATGAATTTATTCAGGAGTGCTCGCTATATGGCCAAGGCAATTGGACTGATTTTGTAGTCAGTGAAATGTACCGAATCTCTGACTTATGTAAAAATTGGAGTTTCAGATGTTTAGACAAGACTCTGAACTTATAACAGAATCACTGCGGATAAAACCATTGTAAAGGGCAATTAGCGAAAAAAGTCGATTGTCTACAGTGTCAAATGTGTAGACGACAGAAGCAAGTTTCAATGTCATTCCTTCACTTCCAACCACCCGCTCAATTTATCTCATTCGTAAATACGTTTTTTTGGAGAATAAAGGCATTTTATCCAGCCTACAAAACCTCAGAGTGGAAGACAAATGCCAAACGGCAGTGTACTTTATAAGCTGTAAAACAACCAAATAACTGTCACATAAAAGCAATAAAATATGTAATACAAACTAGACACAATTCTTTATTTAAAGTGTTATATAATACATATCGAGCTTTACTAGGCTTTTTGCACAAACATATCGTAACGTCGTTGCAGCTTCAGCTCAACTGCGGCGATCCCGTCCCGACTGCAAAACAATATACCGATAACAAACAAAACCACACATAATTCTAAATTCGCCAGATTTCATAAGAAACTAATCCGCTCTACCAAAAAAGAGCAAACTAGCTATGTCATTCTGATTGAACTTAGCTATTTTGTGGCATGTTTGACCAGGTCCAAAGGAAACACAGCGTATTTGCTGGATGTTGGGTCTACAAAGCTTCCCGTATACTGTCACATGACCACGCATGGTCTTGATGCATGCGGAGGAGGTGGATGGACGCTGGTCATGAAGATCGATGGCTCAAAGGTACTAGAAGTTAAATGTTCCAAAACTGATTAACTACGTCGTAACTCATCAACAAGTTTACTCCCCTAATAAGGTAAACTTTTAATGCTAAAGGAAAATGCAAGGAGTCCAACGCTTATTAGTTAGAAGTCTAGTAGATGAAAGATATTTTCAGCTTAAGACAAAGTATGAAGAAGGAAATGGCAGTACACGGTTCATACAAAAAATTGCAACCATTTTTTAAGGACTTTTCAAGGACCACCTACCAGGAACTTAATTTCACAGTTTGTACAAAAAAGCACATTCCCAGTCTATTCTAAGAGAACTTTAAGGCTTGAACTGTTTCCTCCACTAACTTCTCCACATTTTTCAGTTCTCTTGTCTTCAATTGATAGTTAACTATTGTATAAAACAAAAACGCTTTATGCAAATCACATCCTGTCTTCGACAACCTGAAAAGCATTAAAAAACACTTTCCAGGCAACCACGTTCAAAGTTGAAGAAAATTCAAGGACGTTTCGAGGACTTGTACTGAAATTCAAGGACTTCTCAAGGACTTCCCCTAAAATTCAAGGACTTTTCAAGACTGTGCGAACCGTGCAGTAGTAATAGACTAGACAGTACTAGGGAGCTAAAGGAAAGGCGTTTTAGTTCGACGCCCGTCAACCGGAAGTGATGCGTTTTATTATGCCTCAAACGCTACCAAATTTGTATTGCTAAGTGTGTTGACTCTAAAAGAGACCAGCGGCCCGAAAATTTCGCAAAAGCTACTGTCCGAGAATGCAAAACGTCTACTTCCGGTTGACGTGCGTCGCTCAAAAACATCTTTGCATAAACTCCCCAGTGAGACCAATTGAAACGACTAGACATGGCTTTCACACCATATTTCAGTTCCCAAACAGATACAACAGCAAACTGACCAACTACTCCTTTTTTCAAATGCACCCAGCAAACCTTTCATTACAATTCCAATCTCTGGAGCAACAAAGTCGACTTCAATCGTCCAGGAGGGAAGACTGGGTTCGACAGTCACGAGACCAAGTTACCGACTTATTGGAATACACCGTTTGACAAGATCTGTCTTGGAATGAAGATCGGTCAGCAGTTCAAGTCTGTTGTCATCAACCATCAATCCAGATCCCTGTATTCACTGATCGCAGATGGAAAATATCGTGCTACTTCACTGGGCCGTAACACGTGGAAGAAGCTTACTGGGTCTCGGGCCTCGTTACAGACCAACTGTAACAAGGAAGGATTCAACGCAATTTGTACCGATAGCAACTACTCCAAAGCAAGAATTGGTATAATTGGAAACAACGAAGATGACTGCAGCAACTGTGACTCCCGTATCGGCTTTGGCACTGGAGGACACCACGATGACTCCAACACGTGTGGCAACCAGCACATCAAAGCTATGGGATACATCTTGGTTCAATAAGTTCTGCAATACGCAGAAAGAACCTTCGAACGGCCTTAAAATGTAACTAAAAAATTGTTTATTCTTGTCAAAGAGCGGTTAAAAATTGAATCTAAGATAAGGGATTTGTAAGAACGAGATGAAATAAAATCCTCAATTGAAAAGGCCAGAAAGTTTCTTTCTTCAACATGCTTCAGTCTCTGTATCAGTTGGAGTAAACAAGTATCGTCTCAGATCACAAAAGCTCGCGCACGTACATTTTTGCTAGACTGAGAAGCGGCGAGGAACGAGGGCGGAAGCCCGTGCCAAGAGGAGAAAGGACTCCCTCTCTGCCTAAGCTCTTAGCTCTGCCCCAATTTCTCCTTCTTTTTAACATGATTTGGATAATTTCACTTTTTCGCTCGCCGCGCGTGGCTCTGAGGAAAGAAGGACGACCGCTCAGGGTCTAGGTTTTGTTTGAATTATTTCACTGTTTTAATTAAACGCAACTGAGTGACGCCACTATACTTTCTGCTTATCAATCACACTATCGTCAAGGAAACACCATTAGCTTCCCTGAGAAGTGGTATGCCTAGCAGTTTTGCGCTCCTCAACAAAATATACCCACAAAAAATTATATACTTGACCGTCACGTTCATATTTCTGAATACCCTTTACAATGGCCGGTTCTAAAAACGTGAACTGCTCGAAACACGTTGAAAAAATAAAAACATAAATTTGCACCAAGTGACCAATGTGTTCCTATACTTTTCGCTTACTGTTCATTGTAACTTCAAAAAAAAAAAAAAACAGAAAATTCACGCCAGTTTATCCTTAGAATTGTTTTAAGGTATTTTGAGAATTTCTCAATTTGAATCTGACGTTTCCCGTTTTTTTTTGTCGTAAACTCTAAATCCCTATAATGTTAAACTAGTTGGACATGAGGCGAATCACCAGCAGCATCTGTCTTACCACTTTGTTAAGCTTAGGGCGAGATTAAGCTCAGTCACAATCGCAAAAAGCAACAGTGGCAAAAATTAACATTCCTTCGGCTTAGTCAACTTCTGATATCATAAGCTGCTTTATACTAAAAATACAGATTCATGAATGCAGTCTTTACACATCGAATTTTACAAAGAGAATGTCTGTTCGGACAGACCATCAATCCCACAAGTTTTCATGCTTACTGTCATTAACCATTCGAAAAGACTGTACAAATAAATCATGCTTGAGCGCAATTGCTATCAAATGCGACTGTTTCACGAACTAAGTTCATTAGTTGGAAAATACCGTACAGTTCAACAGCAAATAACACACGAATTGCACATATTCACTATGATAATTATCCGGCCTCTGAAAGCTATTCTTTGCATAGTTAGGAGTAAAAGGGCCAAATTAAATGTCTAAATCCGTACTCCCGGTCCAAACTGTTCACATTGACCATTTTTATATTGCCCATTAAACACCCTTCAGTCTACAAAGTTTTGCATATTAACCGTTGTTTTTAATTTTTCCTGGGTATAACGGACGTACAAAGGAAATCCTTATGCAAACTTTGAGAGCGTACAGCGAGGTGTATTATGGGTAGTGTAAAAATAGTAAATCGCCATTATCAGCAAAACAACTGCACTTCAGAGAGCTATAAAAATAGAAGCGTATTTATAATAATATCAGAAAAAGATAACATTAAATGGATAAATAAGAAACACAACCTCTATAGGTTACTTAGTCGCATCTCTTTCCTCCACATAAACGAATATCAGAAAAATATTTCTCTGCAAATCGATTTACGCTTTTTTTAAACGATTAAGAACGTACGAAAAAAACCAGTAATTCCCACAGATAGTTACGCAACACTGAATCGATCACTTTCTTGGTTATTCTGGCTCCAGAGGTCACGCGAGCAAGCTGTCAAGGAGACCGGCGTTCGGGGGAAAAGAAGAGTTTCTCCTTACCCTCCCCTCCCTACTCTGCTCCCGCACACAAATGTCTGATGTATCCTTAGCCAGTCATCCATGTAGTGGTTAAATAGTAAGCCATAAATTCATTGGAGAAACTCAATTACAACAAAAACATAACGAAGTTAAAAAAAACTTGTCTAAAAAAAGGAAAAATTTGAAAATAATTCACGACTTCAGCTGTAAACGGTCGAGACCCTTAACTTCCGTATTTCCAATGCTTTAAGTCATTTACATTCTATGAATTTTCTGCTTTGTCTTTATACGTAAAGAAACTGAGGCACGGCTATAAACAGCCGTCTGCTACAGACAAAATTTATCCAGAAGCACGGTGTGTGCCTTCAAGCACAATTTTCGTCTACTCTTATAAGTTACTCCCAACGAATTTAAAAGCTTTTAATGAATATGACTACAAATTTAGCGTTCAAACTGCTAGCGCATATTGTTTAGATTTCATCGCCGTGTTTAACCGGATATGATGAACCAGCAATTAATTAGTTAATATTTCGACTGGAAAATTTTCTTGTCTTTAATACGAGTCAAGACTAAGCTAAAACATAGGCACGTTAAACGTGCATGAGCTATTTTGAATGCTTCAGTGTAACTATAATACTTCGGTGTAACCTTACCAAGAGTGATGAATCTACCATTTTCATCCTAAATGTAGATTTGGTTTTTGTGCGAAATTGGGTATTGCGCTACATAAATGAAAACGCGAAACGCTCAGCTGAGTCGATCCTCAACCTATGTATTCACTTTCCTCTGTCTTTCCCAGTTACATCTGGTGCAAGTTAAACAAATTGCTAAAGTAAAATAAATTTCTACTCACCAAAGGTTGATTAGAAGGAAAACTCTAAGGTTTCCGCGGAGTTTCTTAAGCCAAAATGTGACTCATCGAATACTGAATAGTTACGAAATACCAGGATTTTTATCATTGAGGTAGATGGTTGCGTCATCATAATTCACGAGGTTTTCACGTGCGATTCTACTCAGTGAAACAGTCTTTAACTCCGACAACTTATTTCTTCATGTTTTAAAAGCTATTGCTTCTTAAAAGGCAAGAGCCTTTTTTAAGGCATTGGTTACAAAACGAAACAGGTCTTCATACGTCCAAGTTACTATTTATCATTGTGAAAAGCCAATCTGCATGAGATGTACAGTCACACAGCTGGCACGTGAAAGTGTTGGACTTTGTCCCCTTTCGTGGTTCGTACGTGAGGGAATTCGAGTTATCACACAATAAACTAGTAAACAGAATTATAAAAATAACTCTTGCACTCAATTTGCACGTGAAGATGTTGGTCTTTGGCCCTTTTACAATTCGTACGTTAAAAAAAGGCAAATTGTTTACTACAAAATTTTCTCAAGCGATTTTAAGAAATCACCTCGGCTTCATTACAACACCTGCAATTAAATTATGTTTCATGCAACGTCAAGGTTGATAACCTAACATTTATTAACATTTGTGAGACAGTCTTTAACTCCGACAACTTATTTCTTCATGTTTTAAAAGCTATTGCTTCTTAAAAGACAAGAGCCTTTTTTAGGGCATTGGTTACTAAAGGAAACAGGTCTTTATACGTTCAAGTCACTATTACTATTGTGAAAAGCCAATCTGCATGAGATGTACAGTCACACAGATGGCACGTGAAAGTGTTGGACTTTGCCCCCTTCCGTGGTTCGTACGTGAGGGAATTCGAGTTATCACACAGTAATCGAGTAAACAGAATTATAAAAATAACTCATGCACACGATTTGCATGTGAAGATATTGGTCTTTGGCCCTTTTACAATTCGTACTTAAAAAAAACGCAAATTGTTTACTACAAAATTTTCTCAAGCGATTTTAAGAAATCACCTCGGCCTTATTACAACAGCTGCAATTAAATTATGTTTCATGCAACGTCAAGGTTGATAGCCTGACATTTATTAACTTCCAAGAAAATTATCAAACTGCCGAAATATATTTCTGCTCATATCATGTTACTCCACTCAATAAAGCAGTACCTAATTATTGTAACGCTACTGTTTCTACTTAAGTTTATACGCATCTTTACTAAATAAAGTACGTTTCAATAACTATAATGCTTAGTATGCAGGAAGGATGTATCATGTTGTTCACTTATTACTCCTTTTTGTTGTTGTTTTGCCGGAACGAAAAAGGTCTGTTGAACTTTGTAAGCGAGAGAATAATATTTCTACAGCTTGTTTACAGGATTAACAATACTCGGTACAGCTTTTAAAAAAATAAGCTGCTTTTCAAACTTCTAAAACCACATTTTATAGGCCGCATACTTTCGAATTAAAGTCCATATCTAAATATCAATTATTGCTTCACTGGAAGAGCTTTGAAAATATATGATCGTTTATACTCTACCTTGAAGCAGGTGAAACACAACTCATAAATACGTGCGTGATACCGTTCGCGATAGCCGAATTCGGTCAGAAATGTCTTGAAGTAGCATCCACACTAAAATATGAACCCTTAAACAGCTGCATCACTGTACACAGCGTTTGAATCATGAAGATATTTAATATAATGTTTCCAAACACCTGTAGCCGTAATAAAAGACGAACAAATTGTAAAGAATCAAGATGGCGGTCTTAAAGTGCCCTTGTTCGACCTTTAGCAATGTGATTTTTAAGTAGATGCCAAGATCTAATTGGTTCCTTAGCATCAACTCATAGTACCTTCAACCTTATTGGCTCTTGCAACAAACATCCGAACATACAAAGTTACAAAGTTACAAAGATACAAAGCCACAAAGATACATACGCTCACACCACTGACATATGAGCTATTTTTTCAAAATAGCTCAAAAAAGAGACTCAGTATTGTGGAGTACAAGTATTCCGGTTCAAGGAAGATTACAGAATATTGTAGTTTGCTCGATAAAAAACGCTTCAATACAGCAAACATTAACCGAAAGATGAGATTTCGGTTCATTTTTTTTTTGTCTGCAACCAGTACAACCCAAGAAAATCGACAAGAAACGAGATAAGATAATTGAAATGCTACAGCCTTCTCCTTTGACTGGTAAGAAACTCTTTGAGCAGAGTTTTGGGATGAATTTATTATTAAATAGTTCGATACTTCAGGAGTGATTAACCTAATTACAAACCATGAAAAATATGTCATATCTCAAAGTGTTTCTTACAGAATGGTGTGGAAAGTCTTCTTTTTACAAATAACACGCTTTATATCCTTTTATTTTCGGTCCGACAGCCTCAACGTGCAAGGAAATCTATACCAAGAACTTGTAAGTATATGAGGCAAAGGATACTCTAATTGTTTTCATTTTTATTACACGTAAGTTAACTCCAATCGTAAACACAGTTTCCAACTTGTCAACAAATTAACGCAAAAAGAAACTCCATAAGCGTTTAAATTGAATGTTAAAAAACCAAAAACGAATACCAGGTGAAATATAACGTGCCGTATTAAGTGTTTAAGATAAGCTCAAGAACTAAAGGACCAAGAATGCACATTTGTTTTTGACTCAACAGCACAAGGTCTAAACCCAGTGATAACAAAAAGTATTTCAGTACAGAAAAACGAACTGTTTACAGAGTAAACTGAGTACGTAAATTTTTGTAGCTAGCTAAGGTCGAGGAAATCTAGAGAATGCTTCAATACTATGGAAAATTACTATTTGGATTTCAGTCATGTTCCTTCATTTCAACCGGCCACTAAGTTGAAAACGAAATAAGTCATGATGTAAGCGAACATTGCAGCGCTAAAAGCCCTCAACACTAAATCTTGAAATTTAGGGTAGAGATTTAAGAGACAAGTGTTTAAGTTTACACACGAAAAACAGAGAGAATTGCTTGTAAATTTAATTTCTTCAGTATTTAGAAAATAAAAGTGAAAATTGATGCATTAATGGTTACAAATGAACTAAAATACCGATAAGAAAATGGTAAGAAAATATTAAGAAAAAGATAATTGAAAAAAAATTGAAAACGAAAACTCAGACAATTTACGAAATGCTCAAACTAAGGATAGTTTATGAATCACTAACTTAAGAGGACTGAGCAGTTTTCATATATATGGCGGTAAAAAAGAATTCTCCTTATCGACAAAGTCAGTAATAACAACGCTCCACGATATTTTATAAGATTACTCAATTTCGACCAAACATCGCTTATCTGATAAGAAAGATTTCTTTTACGAGAATTCTAAATTTCCATGGTGTCCTAACTTTAAGAGAAACAAACTGGGAGTAATCATTAAAGTGCTATGTTTTAACAGGTCCAGTGAAAATAACGCGTATTTGCTTGATGTTGGATCTGCAAAAATCCTGTATACTGTCACATGACCAAGCATGGGCTTGATGCATGCGGAGGAGGTGGATGGACGCTGGTCATGAAGATCGATGGCACAAAGGTATTAAAAGTTAAATGTTCTCACAAGTTTCAACGTTTGTCATAACCTAATTCCCAATATAGAGGTAAACTTACAATGTAAGTCACGGTCCACGTCAAGTGAAAGAAAGGGAATCTATTAGTACGTGTAGGTTTGAAAAGTTTTAGCTCAATTGACTGTAAGTAGTAACAGACAAAGTATGAAGAGAATAATATATTAAGACCAAGAGAATAATATGTGAGCAACAAGACCAGTGAACACCAAGGCGACTGTATCATATTTCTCAAACAGATAAAACAGCAAAGTGATAGTACTCTATATAAAAGAGTTAACTGATTTTTTTTTGCAGACAACATTTCACTACACTTCTAAACCGTGGAGCAACACAGTCAACTTCAACCTTCCAGAAGGGAAGACTGGGTTGGACAGTCACGAGACCAAGTTACCGACTTATTGGAACACACCGTTTAACAAGATCTGTCTTGGAATGAAGATCGGTCAGCAGTTCAAGTCTGTTGTCATCAACCATCAAGCCAGATCCCTGTATTCACTGATCGCAGATGGCAAATACCGAGCTACTTCACTGGGCCGTAACACGTGGAAGAAGCTCATTGGCTCTCGGGCCTCGTTACAGCCCTACTGTAACAAGGAAGGATTCAACGTACTGTGCACCGATACCACCGGCTCTAAAGCAAGAATTGGTATCGTTGCCAACGATCAGAATGTCTGTAGCTCTTGTGACTTCAGAATCGGGTTTGGCACTGGAGGGTACAATGATGACTCCAACACGTGTGGTAACGAAGCTCAACACGGGGGAGATAATGGCGACCAGCACATCAAAGCAATGGGATACGTCCTGGTTCAATAAGAGCTGCAATACGCAGAACTAGCCTGTCAGCAGCCTTCAAATGCACTAAGAAACTGTTGATTCTCGTTAAAAAGGGCTGGGGTTATAAAAGTGAAACTAGAAAAAGGGGTTTGTAAGTACTTCATTGAAAAGGTCAAAAAGTTTCTTTCGTCAATAAATGTGCTTTTCTGTATCACTTTGATGAAATAACAATTGTATTAGGTCACAAAAACTTCATCATATCAACCATAGAACAAAGGTTTACTCAAGCCCTATCAGGGAGCGTTGAACGTGTTTTTTTTTGCCAAACTTGTATCAACGTAATCAAGGGCGTAGCCAACCCATAGACCTGAAGGCCCAGGCCTACAAATGTTTGGTTTGATCACTCTTGGGGTGAGTTAAAAAGCTTAAGAGCTCAAAGTGTTGGTGAAGTCAGCCAGGCCTACAACAAATCGAAAAACTGGCTACGCCCCTGGTCTTGAAATTTATGTTCACTTCTTTAAAAACCAACTAGCGACTGTTATAAGGAAAGAGACGTGACACGCAGCCCGCAGTTTCCATGTTGACACTTTTTGAGAGCGATTTTAGCAGAGCATTGTCGAATTTTAACGTGTCGAAAAACACGATCTTATTGGGGCAGAAGGTATTAGAATTCACAAAAACGCATTACTGTAATCGGGGCTAATTAACGTCAACTTTAAAGAAAACACTTTCTCCTTCTCTTCTCTCCTATACTTTAACCTTGGTTAAGAAGAAAAACACTTCGAATTATCGACAATGGCTTTCACGGGAAAAAATTCTTTTGCGCGACTCGGAAAACTAATAAGTTTTAATTAACCATTTTTAAATACATTAATGATACCTAATCAAAACGGAAGAGCACTTCATCCTCTTGTGGCAATTTTTACCTTTGCACGACCGCGTAGGAAAGTTTAATTTGGTTAGAAAACTTTCTTAGCGTCCAGGAACCTTGACACACTTAAACAGTACCATAATTAAGCAATAAAGAACGTTTTCCGTGTTTGCATAGCCTGTTATAATTATCCCAACCCCTCGAGTGTTTATATCAGGATATGCAGCACAGGAAAAAAGTTTTCTATTGCTTTTATAAGATAACTGTCCCGAGACAAAAAGCAAAACTCTCTTGCTTAGAGCATTGATTAAAAGAGAAATTCTTACCAGTCGCGAAGTCTTATGCACGAAGCTTGTACGCGTAATCAGTCTTTGTTTTGCAAAAAAGATGTTTTCCAAAATACGAGTTTTTCTCGCTTAAAATAGCTCAAGCGAAAAAAAATTGACACACCTTCTTTGTAACGATTTTCCAAGTTTCAGCTGACGAAGGAATGGGTAAATAAAGTACAAAACTTGGCGAGTTATCAAACTCGAAAACTTTTTCAAATTCGTGCTTGCGTGATTAGCGAGCAAAAGGCAAAGCATCTTGACGCAGTTTCTTGACGGTACAACCATGTTTACATAGTCTCATGCAAACACTCCTCTCGGCCAATCAGAGCGCGCGTACTATCTTCGTTATTTTATAAAGCATGATAGAGTCGAGGAAATATTCCCCACAAAATGTCTCTTCAATATATACCTGGCAGATTAATTAAAGTTGTCTTGCTCTAATATACGGAAGGGTTGAAACACGTTAAAAAGTGTAAACTGCTACGTAAATGTACTCAAACACAAAAGTAATCTAACTCCAAAGGAAAATTTTAGAACGCCATTCTGGTGTTCTTGTGTCCCTCATTCGTTTATCGTCTCTGTTGCTTTTTCAAGAACTACTGAATGAGAATCTCTGTACACGAGAAATACGGGAAGATGACTTCGTGACTTCCTTATGGATGGGGTCTAACAGCATGAACTGACTTGCATGGTAAACTTACGACAAACTAGCCATAACAAATCTCCGGCTAAAATCAAAAGAAACACGATGTAATTACGGAGGCGGTGTCTGAAAACAGGAACTGATCCCACTTTAATTCGTGACTGGAATAGCGGAAAACTTAGGATATCAGCTGCCGTAATTACAATATAATTGCGAGTCACTGCATGAAGTTGAATTCGTTTTTTAAAAAAAGTGATAAAAATTCAAACAGTGCGAATACTTCTGGCCTCAAAGATAGGACTCTAGAGCATGACAGACAGGTACAGGGGGAGTGAGGGGTCGGTGGAATGGACGGAGAAAAGTAATTCTCCCTTTTCCCTTTCGCGTTTTTTTACTGTCCCCTTTCCTCCCCTCCCCAATCACCCTTGTAGCGGCAGCCTAACGACTTGCGTTAAAATAAAGGCCCTAAGGGTCCAGGCGCAAATGAGTCTCAAATGAACAAGCCGGATATCACATTCGCATGTTTATACAGCACATTGGAATTTCCGTTTCAGCTCCAACACGTCTCATATAAAAGCACACAAGGTTATGCAGCACGTATTATTCTACTGAAGACAACATTACGGAATACTGTTTTAGTGCACATAACAAAGTTGGTTCTCACAATGCGATTTTGGCTCAGCGCAGCTTTCTCAGTGGCTCTAATGGTGCACGTGGTTAATGGCGCTAAAATTACAAACAGCTCGACTCCAGTTCGCACCAACAGAAATGGTGAAACAATTGTTTGCAACCAGTACATTGGACAGGGAGTTGAAACTAGCGAAGCTATCAAGAAACTTGATGAAAAGTTAGACCAGCTAATTAAACTGCTACAGCCCCCTGCTTTTTCAGGTAAGATGCATTCAATTATAGCTTCTAATTTCCATGACTTCTAAGTTCTTCTACGAAAGTTTACATTTTCTAGCTCTTTATGTAATCCTAGTCAATTTAGCAATACGCGCAAGGAAATAGTGGGTAAAAGCAATCATGACGACTAAGGCAACAAAAAAGTTGCTATGCACGTGCATCACATTTTCTGGTATCTTTTTATCGAAATCCACTGCTCCAAGATAAGAAAGAAAAGAAACCGTGAGTACACTTTCGTAAAGGAGCATGAAATTTCAACCAAAAATATCAAATGGTTCACGCCATTCCGGTTGCCAAAGCTTCTTAAGATGTCGACTGTCGTTCGAGGCGATGTACGTTTTTTCCACTCATTTTAGTAGCTTAGTAGCTTTTTGAAGAGGCTCTTCTACCACAAGGTCATATTAAAGTAAATCCGTCAATGTTTTAATCGGATGATGGAAGGCACCAAGACCGAGTCAGTGTTATCCCGTTTTCCTATTCTTCGGAATCGACACTTTGACTTTAGGTCCTCATGATCATTAGTACAACGTAACAGTTAGTACAAAATGGTCACATGAACTTGCTGGCCACATGATCATTGGTCATGTGACCTAGTACAGTCGCCATTTGGACAAAGACAACGATGTTGATGCTGTCGACTGAAACGACTATTTAAAAGGTTCACCTTGTTTAATAAATTCATTTTTTGTGACATACACTGTAGCTAATATCATTATCTTACTTCTTACAGCTTCAACGTGCAAAGACATTTATGAAAAGAATTTGTAAGTACAAGCGATAGAGAATAACCTACTGTAAAAAGACACTGAGCCGCAAATTTTGAAATATACTTTTAAAATCTCTGAGCGTTCCCAACTAAAATTGCTAAAATTTCTTCTTAATTTTCTCTACCAATTGGCGAGTCAAATACACGAAAATCGGGTGAGAAGATTTTCTGGATAACAACATATTGACGAAATTAAAATGAGAAAAATAGCAGTAAATCAAATACTTAAACACCGAAGGTCGGTAACAAACGAAGAAAAGAAACTTAATGAATATATTCAGAAGTGTTCGCTATAGTCAATTACAGTGTTTTTTTTTTTTTGCAGTCAGTGAAATGTACTAAATCTCTGAACTATATAAAAATTGGAGTTCCTGATATTTATGCAAGACTCTGAACTTATAACAGAATCACTGCGGATAAAACCATTTTCAAAAGATTTAAAAGCGCAGTCAGTGAAGGTAGTCGATTGTCTCTAGTCTCAAATGCATAGACGACAGAAGCAAGTTTTAAATGTCATCCCTTCACTTCTAACTACCCGCTCAATTTTTCAATCTCGTCTACAAAACCTCAGAGTTATAGACAAATGGCAGACGGCTGTGTACTTTATGAGCTGTAAAAAAAACCCAGTAACGTAACTGTCACATAAAAACTATAAAATATTTAATACAAACTAGAAACAATTCTCTCCCTCTCCAGAGGAAGGGTTATATAGATATCGAGCTTTCCTAGGCTTTGCACAAACATTTCGTAACGTCCTTGCAGCTTCAGCTCAACTGCGGCGATCCCGACCGGATTGCAAAACATATTCTTACACCCATTACAAAGAAAACTACACATAATTCTAAATTCGCCAGATTTCTTACGAAACTAGTCCGCTTTACCAAAAAGAAGCAATTTATGTCATTCTGAATGAACTTAACCATTTTGGTGGCATGTTTGTGTGACCAGGTCAAAAGGGAACACAGCGTATTTGCTGGATGTTGGGTCTACAAAGGTTCCCGTATACTGCCACATGACCACGCATGGTCTTGATGAATGCGGAGGAGGTGGATGGACGCTGGTCATGAAGATCGATGGCTCAAAGGTATTAAAAGTTAAATGCTCAATAGCTGATTAACTACGTGGTTACTAATCACCAAGCTTACTCCCCCTATTAAGGGACGGGCCATTAGAAAACTTATGGGGGGGGGGGGGCAGGTGAAGTACAAAAAAAATATTCGCGCAAGGGAAAATTAAATGAAAAAAAATTCATGCACGCCAATTAACCCTAAAAAATATTCATGCTACGGCCAAAAAAAAATTCATACAAGGAATTTGATAACAAAAAAAAATTCCTGCGGCTCGAAAATTCCCCACCCCCACCATAACGTTTCTAATGGTCCGTCCCTAAGGTAAACTTTTAATGCTAGAGGAAAATGCAAGGAGTTCAATGCTTATCGGTTAGAAGACTGGTAGATGAAAGATATAATCAGCAGCAGTAATAGAGTATACAGTACTAGGGAGCTAAAGCAAAGGCGTTTTTCAGCGACGCACGTCAACTGGAAGTGATGCCTTTTCCCTTTTATTATGCCTCAAACGCTACCAAATTTGTATTGCTAAGTGTGTTGACTCTGTTGGAGACGATTTGCCTGAAAATTTCGGCAAAACTACTGCCCAAGGATGCAAAAACTCTACTTGCGGTTGATGTCCTTTGCTTCATCTTCCAAGTGAGACCAATTGAAACGACTAGACGTGCATGGCTTTCAGAGAATCTCTCAGAGCCCAAACAGATACAACAGCAAACTGACAAACTACTCTTTGTTTCAAATGCACCCAGAAAACCTTTCACTACAATTCTAAACTGTGGAGCAACAAAGTCGACTTCAACCTTCCAGGAGGGAAGACTGGGTTGGACAGTCACGAGACCAAGTTACCGACTTATTGGAACTCACCGTTTAACAAGATCTGTCTTGGAATGAAGATCGGTCAGCAGTTCAAGTCTGTTGTCATCAACCATCAAGCCAGATCCCTGTATTCACTGATAGCAGATGACAAATACCGAGCTACTTCACTGGGCCGTAACACGTGGAAGAAGCTCATTGGGCCTCGCGCCTCTTTACAACCCAATTGTAACAAGGAAGGATTCAACGTTCTATGCACCGACAGCAAGCACTCCAAAGCGAGAATTGGTATCGTTGCTAACAATCAAAATGTCTGTAGCAGTTGCGACTCCAGGATCGGGTTTGGCAGTGGAGGGCTCTTTGATGACTACAACACGTGTGGCAACCAAGCTACTCACGGCGGAGATAGTGGCGACCAGCACATCAAAGCGATGGGATACATCTTAGTTCAATAAGTGCCGTAATTCGTGGAGAAACTTCCTTCAAACCAACTTCAGAACAGCCGGCAGAAACGGCCTTTAGATGCAACTAAGATACTTTTGATTGTTGTAATGTGTGGTTTTAATCGAAGAAAGGATTAGCGCTGAAATAAAAAACTGATTCAACAAAAAGACTGTTCTTTGACTAAATATCTTTCGCTATATTTTTTCTAAAAGATGAAGGATCGCCTCAGAGTACCGACCGTGACGAGGTAAGCGACAAGAGCCGTGGGAAGTATAATAATCATTCCTGGGTATTGTTATTAATAACATTATAACAAGATATGGGGAATCAATCGCTGGGAACGGCGGGTGGGTCGCCATTCGCCTTCGTGCCGGACAAAGTGAAGTGAATGGGACAATGCGTGCCAGTGTTTCCTATTATCTATACTCAATTGCATATCATTAATTAATCCCCAGGGATAATATTTACAATTCAAATGGAATGTGACTAGTTTCCAAGAATCCGCAATTGATCCACTAAAAAAGCAAACGGAATCCATGAAAGAAAACGACGCAATCGAAAACGCTGAAGTTCCAAATAACAGCAACAACATAAAGTTTCAGTTTTCTTCGCAACAACAAATCTTGGCTAATCCCAAACTATCCTATTCTTCTTATAACAAAAAATTCATTTTCTCACTTAAAACAGAAAAACTAGAACAACAACCAAAAAAAAAAAGAAAATCGTGGTCTCCCTGCAAGCAAACTATTAATGCCAGGTATCGAATAATAATAATAATAATAATAATAATAATAATAATAACAATAACAATAATAATTATCCAAGGAGCTAGATGTCGAGATGAGTAAGATCTTTGGTGAGCAATCAAGTGATAATCTGAAGAGGATCAGAAGGCTGTGCTGTCCAGCTCTGTGAACATTGCGCGGACATTCAAAGTTATTTCTAAGTAAGGCCATAGACTCGCATTTCAAGTGTTGTAACATAAATAGAGGACAGGATAAGCTTTAGGTTTGCTTTAGTATTTCATTTTTTTTTTCATGCAAAATAAATCTTAGGCTTTTTAGTTTTTTTAATATTATATAATACATATATTGATATAGGATCGCTAAGGCCTACTTTTTCATTATGTAAACCTTAGTTTTAGTTAGTTTTAGGCAAGAGCATTATGGCTCTTGTTTTAGGATTCCTTAGGATTTTTTTAAATTGCACCAGTGCAGATTTAACTTGTTATCACCTTTTTAGTGTTTAATTCCTGTAAAGAAGCAAAGTCTACGATTTGCGCCCTAAGTGGCGAACTCTCTAACCATGCAAACGTTGTAAATTGCAATAATAATAATAATAATAATAATAATAATACCAATTAACTACTAACACATGACAGATTAGAAAGTGAAAGAAAAGAATCGCAGTACACTATGACACTTCCCTTGCGGGATGGCGGCTCCGCCGCCAAAAATGTTCCCCAAACTCGCACAAGTGAGCCAGCTCGCAGACTACTTTGACACTGACTGTATTTGTAATGCGGCCGGTAATGAACTGAAGAGATAACCATTGTAACAATTTGAGATGCCTTCCGATGCGGAATGGCTTAATAGAAAAGGGCCTTAGTGGTTTCAAGTGTAGACAGCTCGGATAGAAGCTTTCTCGAGCCTCTTGTTTATTAAAAATACGTGAGCCAGAAGAAGATGAGAGAATGAAGAGCGAACAAATAAAATAGTCAGTACACGAGCTGACACTGGTGACAGTGTAGTGTAATATATTTCTTCAAAGTTAATGGCGGGTAGAAAGCGCAACGCGCGTGTAGCGAGCGAGGAAGCTGCAAGCCGCGAGAAACGAGGGCGAGCTTCTCGTAGTGTGCCATTGCCTAGCGCCTGAATCAATCTCTCTTGCTTGCAATACAGGCCAAGAGAGAAACGAACAAGTGAAGGACTGATAACTACAGTCCATCAAAAAAATTTCACATTGTAAATACGTATGATAAAACATTTACATACTTGAAGAGTTGCCACAAACTGAATCGTGCTCACTAACGCCAGAGAAGAACCAGCTTCAAAATTATGCCTGACAGTATCAACAAAGTGTGTAGCGTCCAGTTTGATATCCACAAATACATACAGCATCTTGATTCCTTTTGTAGAGTCGATGGGAACTGTAAAGGTATCAACAGAAATAATTACTCTTGATTACAGCTTTCCAAATAACCAGAGCAGCAACCCCCGGGGGGGGGGGGGACTCCCCTATAAAAGAGATGGCGTGTTCGTCGTAACTTTTAGGGGTTTAAATTTGTGGACTGGTACCGCTTAGGGTGCTAAAACCTAAAATGACTGCTGCCAAAGTTGATACGCTTTATAAGGATAAAGATTTATGACAATAATTTCAAAAAAGCCTTGAGAAGAAAGTTTTCGAAAGTTATCTTTATTACTATTAAAATTTGCAATGCCAATTATATTATTTGTTGTTGTTGAATTAGTACCTCTTAGACTGACTTAGGGGTGGAGATGAATTTGGGACACGCCCATAAAACACGATTCTGGTACCTTTTAGGGGTGTTCTCGAAATTTTCCGACAAGCACCCCCGTCACTTTTATAGGGGAGTACCCCCCCCCCCCCACCCCCACGGGAGCAGCAAACGTTCTTAGCCATCCACACGGTTTCAACGGGGTGGTGGTATACTGTAAACTGCCACTTATGACCCTCCCACCCCCTCCCCCACCTGCAAAAAATACATCCGATGATGAGACCCCCGCCCCTACTAGCTTGAACATGTATTAAAATGAATAGACCTTTTTACCGATACGACATGTGCCGTGTTTGGATGTAATAATGATCGCCTTTTTTCCCAGAAATATACAGTGAAAGATCTTATTTCTAATACTAAACTAGAAAAATGGGATCATTATTACATCCAAACACGGTAAAAGGATCTTTTTTCCTATTACAATCTTATTCCAAAAAAACTTTAAGAAAAAATGTCCCAAAAAGCGCTCGAAAATACAAACGAAATGTGCTCATGCCCCCTGGGCATTCTATAATACTCCTTAAATGGAATTAATTCAATACGGCTGCCGTATTGGTAAAAAGGTCTATTCGATTTGTTATGACATTTGAAGCCTAATAAAAAAGCAGTAAAGCCTGGTTTTGATATGTCGGAAAAATCCCAGACGATCGGGGATTTTACTTTTTGCCGATCGTCCCAGATATATCGGATAATCGCCATAATTCTGTCTCTCGATTCTCCCGATGAATTTAGCCAGAAATGGAAAAGTCTGCCAAAAATTGAAACTTGCGTGATAGGGGGGCTGGAGCCCAGCAATTTAGGGGATTGGTAGGATTGGTAATGAGCGAAATCCATCGCCGACGTCCCCGACGGTACAAATTTGAGTTTTCATTTGTCGGAAATGATCGCCGACCATCGTATAAAACTGGGACGCGTCGGGAAAATAAAAAAGCTCCCGATTCTCCAGATTTGTCCCCGTCCATCCTAAACGATCTGGGATATCTACGATTTTGAGTTTTCATTAGTCGGCAAAATCTGAAACAATCGGGAAACAGTAAAATCCGCGATCGTCTGGGATTGATCAGTAATGCTATTATAGCTGTGTCACGAATTTTATCAAAATTCTAACAGTAGGAACTGCCACAAGATTGAGTAAAGCATAAAAATCATCGTTCAAAAACATTAAAAGGAGGTATTAATAACACAGCAAATACAAAAGTAGGCACGGATGGACAAACTTGAAGAAGATTATGACGGATTCAAATTGATGGTTTTTGAAAACGTGTTTGACTAACAGTCTTTCAAACTTCATTTTTGTCATTCGTAACGTTTGATATAATGCTTGGGAAGCTCTGACTTGGTTGCTTAGAAGTAATTTGTTCCTTAAAGTTAAGTTCCATAGTGCATAAGGAAGAGTAACTGGCAAAATAACAAAAGAACTAGACAGCCGTTGCATAGTCCCTTTAAAAGCCCCTTCAGATTAAGCCTCTCCGTTAATAAACCCTCCTAAAACCACTAATGAAGATGTATAAGTGGCAGTTAACGGTATACGGTCAATGGCTGACATTTTGGCTTATCACAAGGCGGTCACTAAAGGCCGGAGAGCGGCTACTTTCATAGGAAAATAAAAGAAAAAGAGAACCAAAAGAAATCCCCAGGTGTTTCACTCCCCGCCGATTTACTGATAACTTGAAATCTTAATGACAGCTCTACTTTTCTGAGGTAAACGGTTAATTTCTTTCCGAAACAATTAAGGAGGCTCGCACCTATTTTTCAAGGACTTATCCTTCGTGTTTGATGCCCTGTAATTTTGGCTGTAGTGCATGTACGGAAAAGCCTCAAAATGAAACAACCTGTCTATCAAGCATTGATAATTACGTTTGGTTTCATCACCACTTCCATAGTAACAGAATAGCGATGACATGATAACTGGGAATTTTCTCAACATCTAATAATATTCTGCTAGAATCCTCTAGCGTGCTAATTTTGTTCGGAGATATAAGCACTGAATTTTGCTATCAAATAATTCAAAGTTAAATGAATTATACCCTTTGATTGATTGACTGATTGAATACTTTAGGCAGTTTACCTTGGCAAAGTTTGAAAAAAATCTATGTGTGTGTCTTTGAAAATTTAACTTCCTGAAAATTTTGAACCTCAAATAATATCTTTATTTGTTTTTAAATTATGCCTTTTTTGACTCTGCCTCTGCTTTTGTCGCTATTGTAAGCCCATCTTTAATGGTAAAATTAATTATAATTACTATAATTAATTAATTATACAGGTCCTTACCTAAACAGCTGTGGCCATAATGAACCATCAAATCACAACCAAGAGCTCTAGCAGTGAAGTCATCAACACAACAAGCTCCATAAGTGACATCTCCCATAATAACAGTATCACACTCTGTGAATCTAAACACAATAAGAGACTGACTGTGAAACACAGAATGCAGCTATCCTCTGTATCCACTTAAGGACTGTTTACATGGAGGTGGGGGACCCCAGGTAGGTGAGGTAACCTGCTTAGGTGGGGTAAAAAAATAACCCTCGTTTACATGCAATCTTACAACCCCTCCATCCCAGGGTGCACTTTTTCAAGATTATTGAATTGTCACTAAATACGTACACTGTAAACAAGAAAAATACTGGCAAACCACGTGTTTTGGTGACGATTATTGCTCTTCTACACTCACCTGCTGCTCTTGCTGCAACCCTCAGTGCTGTGGCTTTCTATTGTTACCTTTGATAATGATGCAAAGCCACCTCCAAAGTGAATTTTGCATGAATTTGATGTATCATGAATCCGACCCCGGCTAGGCGGGTCACCCCACCTTGAAACGTTTAACATGGCAAAATTTGACTCCAGCTGAGAGGGTTACCTGGTGTGGTAGACCAGGCTACCCGCCTTGGCAGGTCACCCCACCTATCATGTAAACATGATCAAATTAAAGTGAGAGATTATATTGACAGGCGGGTAACCCCACCTAAGCGGGCTACCTCACCTACCTGGAGTCCCACAATTCCATGTAAACAGGCTCTTAATGAATAAGGATTATACCTTATTATAGGAAATTAACACTCCATGAAATTAAGGTATTGGAAATTAACGCGACTAAAATTAACACGAATTTAATAAAAAATGACTTTCGAATAAGTGAAATTAACGCGAAAGACGGGGTAACAGTTCAAAAATGAAGGAAATTAATGCGACTTTCACAAAGAAACAAAACTTGTTGAGTGACAGAAACAAAGGTAAATGAATAATCCAAGATGGAAACTTCATTCGTGGTACTTTCTCTAAATGTGCGAAGGGAGTCAAGCAAAGAAATCTGGCTACTTCGAGGGTTCTTCACAGTTTCACTGATACTGGCAAATCTCCACCCTGCTACAGCTGTAAAATACTCTCCCTTCTTTGGTGTTAACAATTTAAAAAGTGTATCAAGAATTGGGGGCAAAATGATGGAAGTCAACCATACAATGTACCTTTCCAAGATGTCAGCTATTGTACAAGCAAACATGAGAAGTCCTTCTGGGAACTGTAATGCCACTAAAACAATACAAAAGAACAAGTGGTAGTGAGATACAGTGTAAGATCACATCAAACTATAATTGATTCAATGCACTGTTGATTATTATTTTCAATGTTTTAGTGCAGAAAACACAAAAGAACATTTAAATGCCATATTTTAATGTGCAAAGAAATTTGCGTGTGATAGCCCAGGATGAGGGGATTTTGCTATCAGGCTGGTGAATTCTGTTTTTAATGTCACTTGCACTGTGCAAAGAAAGTAGTGTCTGATAGCCTGGGGCTGGTGGATTTTGCTATCAGGCTAGTGAATTCTGTTCTTAACTTGCCTGACAGGCAAGTGAAGTATTTAGAGGAATTTAACTTACAGAAGAACTGTGAAATCAATTCTGCTCATCAAAAAATTTGGGGGGCTAGTTGAAATAACGTTTGGGTTAGTATGCTAGCTTCAGCTTGCCCGAATGGCAAGCTGTAAAAATGACTTTCTTTGCACCCTGCACTCCACTATCCACTTTAAAATCCTCATGAAAAGTCATGGAACAAAATGAGGCATACAGTCAAAATAAATGGACAGCCCAATGGCAGGTAATTAGCAACTTCATGTTACATGCACAAAGCCTCACTTACTGCTCAACTACTGAGGGGTAAGACAAGAATATTGGCAGAGCCTTTCTCATCCCCCCAGCACTGCACAGGCTGGATTGGAAAAGATAAAGGCAAATGAATAAGATGGCAAGACACAAACAATGCTAAGGGAAAGTTCATTTAATATGACAAGGGGGGGGGATGAAGATATTGAGGGGGTGCTCCGAAAATTTTTAGACACCCGAAGGGGGGGCTCTGAAAAAATTGTTGCGCTAGGAGGGGGGGCTCCAAAAATTTGTATACTTCAAAACCAACACATGACATCATCATACAGATCGGATGGTTTTCAACTCAACAATAATATTTAATGACCTGTGCAACTCAGCTACATCACGTGGTTTACAGATATAACAAATGTAGTCTCAGTAATCATTACACTCTTGTTCATCCCAAAAATGCTTTAGAAAATTGTATCACAACTGTATCTCAAGTTTGTCATAGTATAAACCATTGAAGACAATAACGGTAAATATATTTAATACAGTCTAGCGATCTTTTTTCAGGGGAGCAAAGGAATTGAAGGAGGAGGGGGGGGGGGGGGGCTCTGAAATTTTTTCGACTACCAAGGAGGGGGCTCCTAAAAAATTGAACTGCTAGCGAGGGGGGCTGCTAAAATTTCAAGCTTCGAGTTTCAATATCTTCACCCCCCCCCCCCCCCCCCCTTGTCATATTAAATGAACTTTCCCTAAAAGGCTGGGGAAGTCACAACTCAGACACAATTTACCCATACACAGCTGTGGTGTATTTTTATAAACTATCTATCTATCTCGAAAGGGAGAGCAGGCGCAAAATATTTTGAAACTGTTTTTCTTTTGTGCAAGCTGACTGAATAATGACCAGGTGTCGCAAGCCACAGCAGTTATATCAAGACAGGTATCCAAGTTCAACCAATACAGTAAATACAGGTGTACTATAAGTTACTTAGACCTACAAAAATAAACAACTGGCAATAAATAACACCTTTAAAAAGAGGACAAATCCATGCCATGCTAAATGTTACAATTTGTAGACAAGCATGTACTACATTAAGATACTTCTAGCCATGGAAACCTCTTTTTCTTTAGAGCTGAAAGAATAGAGCTCATTCATAGAATAAATAATCACACTACAAACTTCAATCCAATAGCCTCCTTACACATTTTGTTCCATTAACTGCATTTTATGACGTTTTAACGATCCAACAATGGCAATGTCCATGAAAACGCCGATGAAAAATAGACTTTGCATCCGTGCAAACTTTTTTGTGATACTCCTTATAGTTGCTCAGTTACTTAAAAGAAGGGAATTTATGTTGGAACTGAGGAGAGGGTAATGCCCCCAAGTTCAGAAAGAGATGGTAGAATTTATTGTCTTCCTGTTCCCATTCTCAAGAGAACAAACGATTTGGCCATTCATGTGCAGCAATGACAAAGAAATTTGCAAAAAAGCATAATGCATGTGCAGAGTTGTTAGTTTGCTCACTACACTGTAAACCTATTGCTTTTTTGAAGTTCCCGTTGCTTTTGCTATCGTAGTTTGCTAGGGTCCCTATTATCATTCAAATACAACCCCAGAAACCAAAGTTAAAATAACATTATTTTAGGAAGCCAGTCTTCCGTTAAGACAGATTATTTTCTGCTTAAATGAGACAAGAAACCACATCCCTTCCCAAATAATAACTAAAAAGAAATGGTCCCCTCCACCTCCCTGTTGCAGCGTTCTATGTGTCATTGGACAGTCAGAATTTTGTAAGGATCTCTTATTCATATCTACTGTCAGGCTGGGCTTCTATCATCATGTTAGTCACACAATATTTCAGGGTGCAAAGAGAGTCATTTTTAAAGCTTGCCATTCAGGCAAGCTGAAGCTAGCATTTACTAGCCCAAACGTCATTTCAACCAGGCCCAAAAGCATTTTGATGGGCAGAATTGATTTCACAGTTCTTCTGTAATTTGAACTCCTCAAAAAAACTTCACTTGCCCATCAGGCAAGTTAAGAACAGAATTCACTAGCACGCTAGCGAAATCCACCAGCCCCTGGCTATCGGACACTACTTTCTTTGCATGCTGATTTTACAGAGTACAAGATACTTGATTATATCTTTTTACCTCTTCTAGAGCTTGTTTCTTTGATCCTCCAAACAGTCTTGAAGATTTCAAAATTGTAGTTTGGGGGTAACTGAAGAAGAAGAAGAATTTCAAGTTTTTTAACAATCTACATTACAGTAAACTCTCACACTTACACAAACACCTTGCAATTTAAAATAATAATAATAATAATAATAAAAAGAAGAAGAAGAAGAATAGCATTTATGCAAACATGATAAAATAATAGCTACATGTAAGTTAAGCAGATGTGGTTGTAAGGAAAAATATTCAACATTATCTCAACAATAAAAATTCATAATTTTAAAAAATTACCAATCTCACAATTAATTTACATCAAACTGTAAGAACCTAAGAACCCAAAAATTACAAATCATACTTTACATTCACAAGAAAAGCAAAAATCCTAAAAATTCCTGGAATCTATTTATATACACGTCACAAATAACTCAAAATGTGAGTCTTAATTACGAGTCAGTTTTAGAGATATTCTCAGAGGCTCCTGTGTTGTTGTCTAGAGAGTTACAAAGAACTGAAAACTTTATAGGAAATTAAATTCTTATGATAATCAGTCTGAGAGCAAAGAGGAAGTATTAGGTAGGGGCTATCAGGCACTGTTAGAACACAGCGCTGATGGTTCCAATGGTGTCTGGCAATAACAAGAGTTAATCATATTGTCCCACAACTCGGATATTAAAAGAAAACAAAAATAATAAATTCAAACATAAAATTTCTTAGGCAGTGATCACACAGTGGTACACAATGCAACTTCTGGACTGCTCCACAAATCACAAAATTCAATGTAGTATCTGGTTTGATGTCTTGACTGTACCAATTAAAAGCATTTAATACATGTCCATGTATTTTTAAACAGAGTATTCCACTAATATTCACCTGTCTAATGGCATCCTGCAAATCTGCATTATTTAGAATTTCCTCTGGAATCTGCCTTACAACTCGCTTGATATTTGTGCCAACCTCTGAAAAAAAAATTAATGAAACATTCCTTGGCAATGACCTTATTAAAGGAAGGTAACAACTTAGATTAGGTGGTTGCAGGAGCAAATCATTTTTTTTTGCCCGAAAGTCTACCTATATCACTAAGCAAAATAACACAACTTAGGAACTGCTATAGAAACTGGGATAATATTAATATCAATTTGAAAAGTTACAGTAATGCAGTATATGTATGAAAAATCAAATTTATGAATTATGACATGAAGATGAAGTGTGACCAGTTGCAATAAAAAAATAAGAATGACTCATTTGTAAATGTCAAAGATATTTTGTTAAGCGTATGCATATTGCATTTGTCTCTTAGCAGTAAAACATTTCAATAAAAAAACACCTGTTGCACAGTGAAAAAACTGTAAGGAGCTCTCCCTATTTTAGAGGTGTTTTAAATTAAAGTAGGGGGTTTGTTTTTTTAGGATTTGAAGAAGTCCAACAAAAAATTTAACCCCACCCTCCAAGTAACTGTTAAACGCCACAAAAATGTAACCCCCAAAATACCTCTCAAACAAATAAAGAACCCTATCCCTCTACCTCTTATGCCCTGCTACCCCTCCATCAGTTTACCTGGTAAACCTGTGGTAAAATCTCTAGCCGTTTCAAAATAAGGAAGCAACAGGGAAAAAGCACAGGAACTCTCCACAGCTAAAACTGGATTCCCTGTGACGCTGAATTTAAAGGGGTTACCCGTTTCCAAAAGAATTATCTGCCACAATACCTCATTCTTATAACACAGTTTAAAAGTCATTCTTGTGGACATTTTTAGTTTGTGAGAATATGGTGTTTGAGTGTTAAAATCAATTATTTAACAATTAATGAATGAGGCTGAGTATCTTATGAAGAATTATGGAGATCGAGGAGGGTGTTATCCATCGAGGCCGTGGGCCGAGGCGGATAACACCCTCTGAGATCTCCATAATTCTTCATAAGACACAAAAGCCAAATTCAATAATTGTTGTATTATTCATTCAAAAAAATTCCTAGTTTAGAAACATAGCTAAAACATGCTTACTTGCATCGATTTTAAGTTTATCTTCGATAGTTTACGTTTAGGTTGTCCAGCTCCGCAAATATTCTCCAAATAGCAGATGTCGCTCTCCAAGTTGTCTTCTTGCTGTTTTTGTTATGTTTTTAGCCATTATTTCGCCTAGTTCCAGCTGTAGTTCTTAGTCTTGAAACAAGTGAAGAGTCCGCCATTTTAGTTTTTACAGGTCTTCTTGGTTAACGGTGCATTAACCTGTAGAAGGCTGCATTTTTGACGTCATTTCCTCGTTAAACACAAAATTCTTCCAAATTTGGTCATCAGCAACTGGTTATGGTGAATTATGCGTGTGCCTTTAGCCAATCAGAATTGGGGAAATATTTTAAATGAATAATAATGTATCTTAAATTAAAAGTTTCATTAAAACACATAGGAAAAAATTGTACCCCCTAGATTTCACAAGTTGAGAGCACTGGGCTCCCTTCAATTTTTACCAGAGCGTAGCCTTGTTCTGAAAAATGTATCAGAGGACTCCACAGTTACACCATGTTATACACGTGGACGTGATAAACATCATGCACGTACACATAGCATGATTTCAAATAGTTAGCTTCACTGTTTACCTAAAAAAAATACCTGCAAGGGTATCTGATTTCTTCCCCACAATTGACTTAGTTCCAACAAATCTTTTTCTTGTATTATTCTTGGCAGAAACCCTGGTAAAACCACCTTCCTTCTTTTCTTTCTCATCCACTGTTTCATCCGCCATCTTGTTTATGAAGACCGCTGACCATTTTCGTCCAGTGATGTTGTGTAGCCCGTTGTGTAAGGGTTACGAGACGTCTACGGAAGTTAAGCGTTTCATTCAAAGACGGGAATAAATAAACTTCAAATTGATCTGAGTCGACTACTGAAGGAGTCAAAAGCATCCACTTAATAATATTGATTTACCAGAACAAGCAAGGGGGCATTTTTGTAAAGGTTCAAACTGTAATTTCTAGGCTTCGTTTTTAGTGGTCCCTTTATACAAGTTTTCAGAAATAAATAGGCTCATTAAGGAGCGTGGAATTGAATGAGAGCAAAATACCTAGAAAATTAAACAGGATAAATAGAACATAATATAATCGCAGAAAATTGTTTATTAAAAACTACTGAATATATCTAGATCAACCTCGTCCCAACTCCCAAGGGAAAAGCCCCAGGGACGAGGTTGATATCTTGATCAGACTCCTGTCATATATCCAGAGTTTCAAAAATTAATAAATAAATGAAAGGGAGAAGAACGAATCCCGATCGTCTTTTTCATGCTTGCGTGACAGATATCTAAAAGCACGGTAAAACGGGCACAAAACATGCAACTGTTGTTTTGCAACAGTTGCTTCAAAACGAGTTGAAAAGCGATGTTGCGCGTTTTACCACCCACATTCAAACCTATCTCGAAAAAAATGAAGGCTGTTCCAAGTTACGTGAATATACTGACTTCTGATTGAATTAAGTTATGCGGCAGCCACACCATACGCGGGAGTTGCTTCACTTGCTGCAAAACAAGTTTGCCATGGGTCGGTAAAACGCGCAACATGTGAAGAGGTTTGTTACAAAAAGTAGAACTACTCTCTACTTTCTGCAATAAATTTTCGCAACCTGCAACAACCTGATTTGTTGCAAGACATGTTTGAACGTGGCTGGTGAAACGCGCAACATCGCTTTTTAACTCGTTTTGCAGCCAAATGTTTCAAAACAAGTTGCACGTTTTTGTTGCCTGTTTTACCGTACCTTATTCCGCTTTTTTCCATTTTTATCAAAAATAAATTGAAAAGGTTACTCACACAGTACAGAATGATTTGAACAGATAACTGGAAAATAATGATGATGATGATGATGATAATGATAGTGATAACAAAATAGCCGAAGTGTAAGCTATCCGGGAAGGTGGGGTGGGGGGGGCATACTTCCCTGCATGCTTCCCTGCATGACCATACTGGGAAGTGCCGCCAAACTGTCCAAAAACCGGTTATATGGTTCTATCACGGTGAACAAGTCGTAAACGGGGTGTAATTGTCTAATCTGGGTTTGCTTTAATTTTTTGTTCCTTTTTTGTACTAAACAGGGTTACCTCACCACCAGTTTACGCCTTCTCTGCCCGAGAGCTTTTTTTCCCAACGCACTTTGTACATACAGAAACCCAAAATTTCAAATGATATTACTAACCTGCTGCTTTAAATCATTTAACTTCTGTAACTCGCAAAAGACTGCGAGTAGTCCAGGAAAGAACTAAGGCCAAACCAGGGACACTAGGGTCTACATCCTCTTGTCCTTGCAAAGAGCATCACCAGGCGCCTGTTTCTTGAAAGTCCCAGAAACTGTTCGGGCTCAAAGTCAAATATTCAATTCGAAATATAAAGAATAAGAGCGTGGGTCCTGGCTAGCAAACTGCTCCATTTTGTTTCATTAACTGATAGTTATATCACGTTAGATGCAAAACTATTGAAACCTCGACCTTTAATGTAAACGGCGAGAAACGGGCCCCAGACCTTATGATTAGCTATGAAAAATATCTAGCGTCAGGAGTATAGGCTCCTTTGGTGCCTCATGTTATAGAATTATGCTCAACATCAAGAGAATTGATAGGGTGTCCAATGCTAAAATCTATGATCTAGCTAACTCAGACTGCCCCGCTAGTAGAAAATGTCAGAACCCGCCAACTGAGGTTTCTGGGCCATGTACTCAGGATGCCTGATGATGAGCCATGCAAGGAGTACGCACCGTATATTCCACCACATGGGAAGAGAAAACCAGGAAGGTAACGAACCCTGTTTCTCAGATACATTCAACACCTTTTGGGAGACACAGACAACATGATTGGCCCGGGCAAGCTGTCTGAATTGGCACAGGATCGTTGTGTTTGGAGGAAACTCGTAGTCGCCCGCTCTGCAGCCGACCGATGATGATGATGACTCTACATGAGAAATTTCTGCAATTTGATTGGCTTAGGGCAGTGGTATTTCAGCCTAATTTGAAATACCTACATGTGAAAATTACAAACCTTTTGCTGGTAGTAGTGTAAACAAATAATAGCATGATTTGTACATGATATTTGGCATAAATACCACTTGTGGTATTTCGAATTTTTCTCAAATTTCACTCGCCTAACCCGTCATGAAATTATGTATAACAATTCGAAAACTCGAATTCTGGTTCTTGTAACTCCACTTGGATACCATCTCATTAGTTGCACTCACACTACATTACAATGGTCGATCCAGGGAAGGGGAACGGGGAGCCCGCCCCCTCTTTTTTAGACCAAACTGAGGCCCAAATGGCCAAAAAAAGTTTGGGGGGGAGACCTGCCCCCCCACCTCCGCCCCCTTATCTCAAGGTCTGGATCCGGCACTGCATTAAACTAACACTGGTCAACACTACAGCAAATATACAGTATATGTGATTTTAATTGGTGCAACGGAGAGATCACGTTTTATCCTAAAAAAGCTTAATCATGTTACCGTTTCTGTTGTAAATTTGCACTACACTATACATTGAAGTACTGAAAAATCAGTCAGACTATCAATTTTTAATGGGGCAAATTAAATTTTGCAATCGACCCCGATAACTCGAACCCTCGCTTACGCGAGTTGTTTTTCGTTTCCCTTTCATGCAGGGTTGATCTAGTTCAACCGGGGTTTTATTGTAGTACCAATCGTAAGTTCTTGTTTCAAAAGGCTAACCTGCCTCAGTGCGTACTTGAACTAAACGCAAAAATACGGACTGTTTTGCAGTCTAAACTTGCCTGCATTTATTCATAATGGTAGAAGTTCCTATTAATCCACGACTTAAAAATGGTACCAATTTTTCTTGACGTAAGCACGAAACGTTAGTATTTCGTAAACTACTATCTTGCAAACGGACTTGCAACGACAATGCCATTCTTGCATGGAATTTATATTTTCAGTCACTACTCATGACTGTTCAGGGCTAATTTAACCTAGACGATCATACAACTTGAAATGAGAGTACATATAATTTACAAACCCTTCCATGCACTCAACGCGTAAATAAAACCGACTGGTTCTTTCTCATATTTCTTGCCGGATCTCTAATGCAGAGATGCTAATGCCAGACGTCACTTGAAGTAGGAATTAAAACAAAACTGAATGCAAGGCTGGAAATACGGCGAAGGGCGGATTTATTTGAGGCCTATATGTCGGCCAACAAAATTAGCCTTCTCAGGGGCCAAAGCTCACTGAAAAAGATTACTATAAAAAAAAAAAGTAAACCAGCCCTTTGCTGTACTGCCAGCCTTACATTCAGTTTTGTTTTATATCTAATTTATTTCTATCCCATTCCACAGGATAGGAGAGGCTGTAGACGCTATGCACCTAAGCAGGAAAAAAGTGTAATTATAATCTATACGTGCCAGAATATTAACCTCTGCATCGCGTAGTCGGCAGCCCAATGAACCTCCATTATGGGGGTCTTGTTAAATAAAAATGTCGTGCCAGTCCGTTGCACTTTTTAAGTAATGTAACAGAAAGAAAAAATAGTTAACAATTATTGAATGAGGCTGAGTATCATCTGCAGATTTACACCGTAATTTTTAGGGAGTTATTATAACTCCAAAAATGGAGTAAAAATTTTAAGTACAGGATAACTCCTTTTTTGGGGTTATTTTAACTCCTTATTTAACTCCGAATTTGGGGTCATTTTTACTCCTGAAAAAGAGTTCTTTTTACTCCCAGTCTGGAGTTAATATTACTCCGAAATGGGGTTACTTGTACTCCTTACATGGGTTGTTTTTACTCTTTTTGGAGTTAATTTAACTCTGAAAGTGGAGTAAAAATTTTAGGTACAGGATAACTCCTTTTTGGGGGTTATTTTAACTCCTCAATATCTGGGGTCACTTTTACTCCTGAAAAAGAGTTCTTTAAACTCCTCAGTTTTGGAATTAAAGTAACTCCACGAAAAATAACTCCACTGTAAGGAGTTAAATTAGCCCCACTAGAGGAGTTATTATAACTCCCTGAAAATTACAGGGTAGACATAACGCAGCTCTTAAAATCTTGTTCTTTGAGATCCTGAAGGACCTCAGACTTATTTCAGAAGTGCCTCCATGGTATTTAAAGACCCAACCTAACCGTCGTATGAGAATGGGAGTGCGTAAGCATTATGGGATGTACCAGTTTACGGCAGATAGCATTGAGGTGAGGGCCAACAGAATCGACGCCAGGATAGTCGACAAAGAGCAGAAACGAGTGTAATCCATTGAAATGAGCTGTCCTTGGTTGGATAACCGCGAAGTTAAAGAGATGGAGAAGACACAGAAATATGGTCCACTAATGTGGGAATTGAGAGAGAGAAATCCTGGCTACCAAGTGAAACAGTCTAACATCACTATTGATGTTCTGGGAGGATATTCTGATGTGAGTCAAGCAGTAAAGGAACTTCTTGGAGAAAAGAGTGCCACCATCTTACAAAGAATGCAGAGATCTGTCATATCGAGTACGCTAAACATTGCACGCAGTTTCAAACTTCTTGCTTAAACAAAGAGGATTGTTGCTAAAGTGTTCTTTTTTTACGAAAAAAAATTGCTGTATATTAAAATTTATATTGAAACTTTTAGTATGATTTTGCCATAGATCTTAACCTAAGTAGAATGGTGGACAAAATTTTAGGAAAAACGGAAACATCTTTTATTTATTTTAACGTTTTAATTTTTACAAGACTATGATATTTTACAAGACTGTGATATTCTTAATATATTTCAATACTTTTTACATAAGAAAGACTTTACGGCGCAGGGGTTGGTTACGGTCAGACGCCAAACTTCTGTTTTTTTGTTTTGTTTTTTTTTTTTTTACTAATTATGGGCATCCAGAGGTGTGAAACCGCCATAATAATAATAGGTCTTTACTTCATAGATAAAAATATTCTATTTCACAATAAATATTAGACCGCAGTGAAAAAGGGGAGGGATTCGCTGGCTCATGTCCCGAACAGCGACTGGTAATCGAGCCTGAAGCCTGGTTTTCATACGTCGGGAAAATCCTAGACGATCAGGGATTTTACTTTTTGCCGACCGTCCCATATTTTGCCGATAGTATCGCATAATCGCCAGAAGTCTGTCCCAGATTCTCTCTGTATTGAATTTGGCGGCAAAAATGGAAAGTGCGCCAAAAATTGAAATTTGTTCACAAGTGCATGATAGGGAGACTGGAGCCAAACCATTGAGAGAGTTGGTGATGAGCAAAATCCATCGCAGACGTCCCCGACGGTACAAATTTGAGTTTTCATTTGTCGGGAATGGTCGCCGACCATCGCAGAAATCTGGGTCGCGTCGGGAAAATAGAAACGCTCCCGATTCTCCAGATTTGTTACCGTCCATCCTAGACGATCGGGGATATCTACGATTTCGAGTTTTCATTAGTCGGAAAAATCTAGGACAGTCGGGTAAACAGTAAAATCCCCGACCGTCTGGGATTTTCCCGACATAGGAAAACCAGGCTTAATCGGTGTTTGTTCTAAAGAGAAATGTGAGCTTGCGTGTCTGCTTGAAAAATTTTTACACGGGAAATAAAACTGCCCCGTGAGGTGTATTAGTTTGAATACAGCATTGTCTTTTCTTCAGCATGATATTAAAACACGTTTTGAATCATTTTCATCACCTAACAATAGAAACGCAAAAAGTTTCCTGTTGGCCAGAACCTCTTTAGAACCTCTAACTTGATAGGTTCTTGTTGACTCGAAGCTCCATTGTTTCAGATTCGGGGTTCATTGTTAGTTTTGTTTGAGTTAGGGCTATCTATTGTTTTCAAAACCAATCCTGTGAGCCGTTCTTAGAGCTTCCGGCCCAAGTTTGAGGCAATCATGCAAAACCTAGAACGCGCTCCCACATGGATGGAAATTGTAGATTTTACACATAAATATATATCTTAGGAGGGCTAACATCTGACACAGGATATCCGGGGGATACGGGAATGAAGGGAAGAAAACGGAATCCGACGGAAAAATGACTTTAAAAGGCATTTCAGTTTTGCTAACAAAGAAAACCATTCTAGCAGGAAGCCGCGGACCAAACCGATCAAAATGATCTCGGTCTGTATTACTTTGAATTACTTTACCTGTAGTCCTGAAAATAGAACAAATAAAAGTCGAATCAACGGGATATTTGCTTGCTTAGGATTGAGCCTCACACCCTCTGTGATTTACACCAAAGTAAAAGCAAAATACACAACTGACAACAAAAACTCTCACACACGCTCAGTGGATCAAATCAAAGTTTAGTAACTTCATTTTTGATTAACTGTTCACTCTCAGGTCCAACCGAATGAAAAGTTTCAAATGTAGCCTGCGGGGCTAGCGATTCCGCGCGAGTTTGTTGAAAGAGATAGAACGCGAGAGAACAAAAGAAGGAGCGGAAAGGGGAGCTCTTGTTTTCGTCCTTCTTCTTCCTTTTTTTTATTGTCGTTCCAACTTTCAGCGACGAACTCGGGCGGAAACGCTTGCTAGGTAGACTATTTCAAATGCGTTTTTAAGTGAATCTGTCAGCTTTAATACCACGAAAGGAAGTAGTTGAGCAATTTACATGCGTTATTGACCAAGCGTGAGCGTCAAGATGGCTGTATATTGGCCAAGTTCTTTTTTGCATTTTTATGGACCGAGACGAACTCGAGGTCAATAAAAACGCAATAAAGAACGAGGCCAATATCCAGCCATCATAATTCAAGGAGTTTGGACATTAAAAGTGCCCCCCCAAAAAACTTTTTCTTGCGGAACCAACACGGGAATTTATTACGTGCCCCAAAAGAGACCTTTTTCTCTCGGAACCAACACGGGGAAGGCCCAAGCGGGCACGATTGGTCCATCATACCCGCTCGGGTAGCCAATCGGAGCACAAGATTCGCTTTATCTTGCCCGCTCGCGCATATTTAGCCAACAACCCACAAAAAAGCCCTTTTTACCATGGTCTAGTGCGACTTCAACCATTATGGGATAGTCACAACACACACCCAAAATCTGTAATTAGACTGCAAAACGAAGAAGCCAAGACTACCATTTGCCAACATGTCTGCACCTTCCTCTCGACGCAGCTCTTCCTCTAGCTCTTGTCAAACAATCTGTAAGTATCTTTTGATGTCAGTTAAGGAAACTCTCAAGGGAAATCAAGGTAACGATCAATGGTAGTAAATGACCAATATTACAGGAAATATTTTCTTGCTTCAAACAAAGCCATCATAATATTTCTCGTTACCTTACATGTCTAAACAAACCACTCGACAGATCTTCACACTGAGGTTAGGAAATGTTTGAGAGAAAGACAAAATATTCACTATTTTCAGTACAAGCAAGATTTAGCAAAACGGTTCTCTACGTCTTCGCATTCCTATGGTTTAACGATTTTGCGTACAAGATTAAATAGGAAGATGATGTATTTCTTTCGGATGGGCGATTACACGCGTTAACAAACCACGCATATTCTTCTGAAACAATAAGGAATGGTTTTTAATTAGTGTTCGGAAAGAAAAAGATTCATTTTCTCAACATCTTCTTTTAGTATGCCTGTCTCATCGTAGCCGGTGAACAAGCTCTGTTTGTCATCGAGCCATCTGCCTCCGCAATATTAAACGAGGCGCCGATTAGTTGTTTTCCGGGACAACTCCTTTATAAATTCCAATTCGTTTTCTTTTTGTGATTTGTTTTGCTTGGTCAAATATTTATTTATTCTATGAAGAACACTCGCTCAGGATATATTTCTGCTCCGACAGTGCATTTTTTACATTTTGTTGACACGCACGCTTACCCTAACATTAAGTGTGCTTCAGGCAAAACTGAAATTATCTGCTTTCTAAAATGGCTCCTTACGCCTCAAATCAACGCTACTACAATTTACAATGTATTGACCGGACAAAGAACCCGTTTACAAAACTAGAACTGCTTCCTTATGGCACTACTTTTGGAGAATTTCTGCAAGCAACGATTTACGGTATTTTCCTTTAATCTTCAATTGGTTTTCATCTTTCTAGAAAACACGCCATTTGTCGTTGTTCCATAACGTTTTTAAACAAATTCAGTGTAAATCCCCGAGCACCCTTCACGATGAAAAGAGGGGCATTTAATACACTCTGATTGAAATAAATTCCCGGCTCAATGTCAGTCATTCGATGTCTTATATACAGAACAGTCAGAATTAAGAATTTATAGAATCAAGCACAAACAAATGATGTTGCGCTAAAGCAATACGTGTCATCAAGAGCCCTTGTTTCAAAAGCTAATGGTACGTGTAGTACTGAAACTATAACAATGGCTAATAATATATCTACGTCTTATTTTTTTACTGATGACGATTAACTGGCACAAGTTTCCTGTACTTTGATATTTCTTACAGTTCAGACCTAATCAAATGCTCAGCTATTTTTCCACATTATTCCAGGGTGTAGGGCTTCTATCTTACTACAACATGTTTCTTGGTCAACCTTGCCACGTTTAATAGGCTCGTCTTAGATTACATTTTTCAATCGAAATTCAAGAGAATGTGTAAAAGTGATATGGGATATACCTGATATATTAAGTATGTCGAGTTCCTCTCGTCTGATTTTCCCTGCACTTAAGTTACATGCTATAGCAAATTTTACGTGGCACGTATTTGATAATGAGCTCGAATGTTCAAGTGATACACCTTGTCAAACGACAAGACTTGACTTGTCTTAATTTTTATTTTGCATTTGGAATGTTCTTTTAGTGTCCACAAAATAATTAGCTTTTATCTAGCTAAACATTCTGACACTTAAATAAAGTTCATTCCTTCATCCCAACTCGTAAGAATATTTAAGGTGAGCAAAAAACCTAAAAACAAATTAAATTTAAAAACGTACTTACAAATCGTTTCAAACATGCAGCCTTGATCAGCCCTTACCTGCCTCGCAGAACAAAGAAAGCAATAACAGTATTAACAATATTACTAGGACGAGCATAATATAAATAATGATATGTTGCAAAAATACCAAAGTAATAATTTATTAATAATAATTTGCCAATTATTGTTGGTGCATTGGGACTGGCTTAAATAGGGAATGGACCTGAGTTTAGGAATTAAGATCCCTAAAGCCATTAACATCAATGAGCTGCAAAAGATCACCCTCCTGGGAGCACTGCACATGCTTAGAAGGTTTCTGTCCATCCATAAAATACCCCTCTAGTACATTAGGACCAAGGAATGGGCACGGTTCTAAGAGAGTACAAGAAGCAATTTATAGCACTTGGAACAACAGTAACAACAACAATGATAATAATGATAATAATAATAATAATAATAATAATAATAATAATAATAATAATAATAATAATGATAATAATAATAATAATAATAAAAATAATGGAAGTGTATATAAATTAAGGAGGACAGTTTTACATCCCTTAAATTTTAAAACTGTAATAACAACAATAATACAAGTTTGTGTCTTTTAACCCCACAAAATGCGGCTTAACTTTGCAAAATAGTCTTGCTTCTACTTAATGGTTCTTTAGGAGGCGTGGTGGCCAAACAGCAAACACCTTAAAGTTGAGATCTGGAGGTTGGTTCAAGCCTTGTTGTCACTCTACAATGGACAAGAAACCTTGTTCCACTTTGTCTCTCTTTCACCCAGGTGTATAAATGGGTACCAGCAACGTACTGCTTGGGGCGGGGGTAACCCGATTTTATGTTCAAAGTTACATACACTGTACGTTTTGGTTTGCTTAATATTAAGGTTTGAGTATTGTGGCCAAGTAAACCATACGTTTTTCTATTTGGCACCCACATTGCCAAAAAAGTTTGTTTAAATATAGGTGAGGAACCAGGGATAATGAAAAAAAGAACCAACATAACTATTATAAAATGTAACTAAGCCATAAAATTGACTTTCGTACAGAAAAGCGTAATTGGATGCCACAACATTATGCTTGTACTTTGTCATTTAACAATAAAATATATATTATATTATAACAATAATAATAATTTTATGACAAACAGGCATAATGTTGTGACAAAAAGTGAAAACAGAATGACAAACATACATGATGCACAGTGAATAGATTTTTTGATAAGAAAACTGCTTCATGGCAAAGTCGACTGGAAGATGTAGGTATGTAGGTATTCTTAACAAGAATAGAGGACTTCCAGAAAACTGACATTCTTTATATTCTGCCAGAATCCTCAGAAAAGTAATAATATTTTAAGAGTCTTTTTAGAAACAGATGTCAAGGGATTTGATTCACCCTATGTGCTCGTCAAAATACATCACAACTCATGAGAACATTGTGCACTTCTACATGCAAAAACATCCGATAAGATATTATTATCACCCACTAGCACTACTACTACTACTACGACTACGACTACTACTACTACGACGACGACCACCACCACCACCACCACTACTACTACTACTACTACTAATAATAATAATACAGTCGAACCTCTCATAAGTGACGTCCCAAAATGTGGAGTCTTAGTGGTTGCTCATGGGTAGTGGTCGTTTACAAGAATCAAACAGTAGGGGGTCTCTTCTGAGAATGGGTCCTGACACATCTACTTTATGGTAGATAATTTATTGCATGCAATTTCTAAGTATGAGTGGTTCCATGTTCTAGTCAAAAGTTCTTCTTATACTCTAAGTAATAATGCACATAGAGTGAAGATAGAGATCAGAACATGAGTGAAATGGTCACTTACAAGAGGTTAAAAACTGGAAAATTATTAAAACATCAGCCCTGGAAAGTGGTCATGGCCACTTACAGGAGGTGGTCATTTACAAGAGGTTCTAAGTGTAAGGCTTTGACTGGGAAAATTCTGGTGTCTTGGATACGAGTGGTCGCTTACAAGAGGTGGTCACACATGGAGGTTGGACTGTAATAATATCAGTAATGATAATAATAATAATCATTACTATTATGCAGTGTAATAAGTAATTTTAACTCTTTTTTGTTATCATGCCGACTATACCAAAATTTGACTGTTCTTTTGTGAACAACAGGCAAACAGTAAAAAAGAAAACCATAAGAAAATTGCCAGCATAAACACGAGAACAGTTTAACAGCGAATAATCCATGAATTTAACATGATAACTGGTGTAAAGGAACTGAAACTGCTCTTACATCACAACTTAAGCAAATAGCAACCTCAGCTAAGGTAAGCTAATTATAACAAAAGGTTAAATATCCTAAGAATACGAGCTCTAAGAGTCACAAAGGTAAAACAGATTAAGTAGTCTCATACCAAGGTGCTGAAGGTTGACTTGCTTGGTCCAACGAGGTCTAGCTTCTGAAAAGTGCTCTCCACAATTAGGCTCAAATGCAACTAACTAACTTGGGCTACAATTCACAACTATTGAATATCTAGTGCTGGGAGTCCTGGGGAGGTTCATTGGGAATTTTTGGGTGGGGATGTAACGCTGGGACCTTAAGCGTATACCATACCTAATTTAGTCTGCTCCTCCCCACTAACGGCTGCTGAAAATCGAACCACATTCCTTTCCCGCAATAAGCCAATTAGAATTCAGCTTCCATTTTCTGGAAGGTGCTCGCGCCACGTTTGCAGTATGGTGACTCATCCAATCACAGCTTTGCTTTTAGTGGTCCACCATGTGTGAATTACAGAACAATTAAAATCGTCGCATGAAAACAAGCCATCAACTAGAGTAGTGTTATCATAGTCGAGTCCTTTCAAAATTTTTGAGATAAGTAGCAACAGCAAGCGAGTCGACCAAATATGATACACAAGATGGATGTGCTTGTAAAGTTGCCGGGTATAGTTTCGGGAAATCACCTATTGAGAATTTATAAGATTGCTTTTGTTTGAATCAGTACCCCTGAGAGTTTAATCTTCACAGTCAACAACACAATGAGCACATCCGGCACATGAAATTCATCATATATGTGCACGATAAAAAGAACCAACCAATCCTGGTATCAAACCTTTTCTTTTCACTTGGAATTTTGTTAACCGCTTAAAACAAACTTTTCTGCAAATAACCTTTTCATTGCTTGCAGACATAGAGCCCATCAAAATTCAGCGACGATTTGATTTGTCGAAAACTGAGAAGCGTGTTCACTCCTAGCACCCTGCAGCTCACGTATTGTCAAGTTTCTTATACATGATTGGTTTGTTCGTTAGACCACAAACACAAAGGGAAAGGAATGTGGTTCGATTTTCGGCAGCCATCAGTGGGGAGGAGCGTTGCGTGATGACACTAAAAACAGCCCAAATCTCTCCCTATCCTAGAGGTGCAATGTTTGAACTACCTACACTTTCTTAGCTACATGTATCACACTGGGTTGCTTGTAAATTTAAATTTGCCCATTATTGGAAGGGATTAAATTAAAAACAAGATATGATCTGAAGTCATGAATATTTGAAAATCATGATGAGAACTCTGGGGTAAAAAATTATATCAAAGAAGATCAGTGCAATTATAGACCCAACTTTTGCAGCTGCAAAAAGGAAGCTTGAAAAAAAAATTCACACTTGTACAGGATTCAAACCCTTGACCTCTGCAATACCGGTGCAGCGCTCTACCATGCAATTAAGCTAACAAACCAACTGGGAGCAGGTCATTGAATTGGTTCATTATAGACCCATGAAATGATGATGATAAAGTTATGAATATATGAAAATCATATATGAGAACTGAGGGGTGAAGAATTATAAGATCATCGCAGTTATAGACGCAACTTTTGCAGTTGCAAAAAGAAAGCCTGAAAAAATTCAGGATTGTACAGGAATATGTAATAGGAAACCAAGGCTTAGAAATAAATAGAATATTTAATAAATAATTAAACACAAGGTTTTGTAAATATAGATTTAGCCAGGGTTAAAAGCGAAGCTACCATTTATAAATTTATAATTTAAATCAAACAATAAACTTGTAATCCACAAATCAGTTAACTTAAGGGCACATTCATGTGACTTTTGAGGGAAAGGCTAAGTTATTTTATAGAGTGAAACATCTTACGTCGAGTTGATAGCCTTATATGTACACCCAAAAATTGATCACATTCAAGAGCCATAATGGCCCTTGATCACTATAGATTAGGCCTGGAAAGCAAATCAGGCAGAGTTTTTTGCATTTGACAAGTTTACTTTACAAAATCTTGCCAACAAATCTAGGGGTGTGTAAACCAACCTTTTATACTTTTTATACATCACATCTGAGGTGAAAAAGTACTAGGAGGCACTGTATTTCATATCTGCCAACTCTCCTGGTTTTCCCGGGAGTCTCCAAGTTTTTCATCAAATCTCCCGATCTCCCGGTTAGAGCACCAAATCTCCTGCATAAAATGGACTTTTGAGCATTTCTGTGCTTTAGTTCGAAATTTAGTCCATTTGTTCACAAAATTCGAACTTTTTTTATTCATTGTACAGTTTCTGGGACATTTTTGCACATGTTTAGTCAATGACAAAGATTAGTTCATCATTACAATGATGAAAGTGCATTTTTGATCCCATGTACGTCGTGTAAGATGTCATATAATGTCCTGAGGCAATTTGTTTGTTTGCGAAGGGGGGGGGGGGAGTGGGGGTGTTGGTGCTGTTGGCATTCAGGACTAGGAGAGAGAGTCTCCAGATTTTAGATCTCCGGAGGTTGGAAGGTATGGTATTTATTACACAGACCTCGGACAGAATGCAGTTTTTCACAATTTTTCATGACAAATTGCACTCAGTCAATATTCAGGACAATCAATTGTGGGCTTTAAACAAAACCATTCAAAAAATTTCTGAAATCACCTATACGGCCAGCCGGTTCTCACTTATGACAACCACCAAATATGCAGTGCAAACTGTGATCGAGTGTTTGAATGACCATTAATAGAGTTATGTTTCAGCATAATAAAGAATTATGTTTATTTTTTTTATTTAATGGTTTTACAACGATGTGTAATCTTAAAAGGCGTTTGATAAATGCAGAATTTTGAGTACACCTGCAAGTGATGTTCATGAACGACTAAAAACAAACTGCACAGCGATTAAAATTGCAAGAGAGACTACCAACAATCAATGACAGAATATAATTCGGTCAAACATTTACAGAGAGAACGATTTTCATTCAAGAAGACAAGTAAAGTGTCTCTAAAAATCCTGCGTCTTTAAGCTTAAAGCTTTAGTTTATGTTTTAAGCTGGCCTTCTGGTGTTTGCTTTTTTCAAAGATGAACTCGATCAAGGCAAGAAAATCACTCAAAGTTTTCTTTCTACAGCCAAATTTATAACCAAATATTCTTGGGAACGTTTTCTTTCTATTTGCAGTGAGAAAATATAATCTAGAGGCTTTTTAAAGTTCTGTAGGCTTATATCAAACCTGATACTAGGTCAGATCCCCATCTCAAATCTTACAAACTTGCAGCATAAACTGTGTTTGACTTCACAGAAATTAGATATAAAAAAACAAACATCAAATACAATAATTACTCAGGCTTACCATTTGAGGTGCAGCTCCTGAAAGCTATCAAGTAAGGCAAGAATCGCTCGAGACTTTTAAACCCTCTTACGCATCAAGCAAGGTGAAAAACAAAAATGATGCCATCCAAAATCGGATTTCCAACTTTGACACACGATGCATCTCTCAACCAAAAACCCAATAAACAAAGTAGCCATGAATAACAGAAGACTCTTGATACCAGCTGTATTTCATTTTGTACATCCAGTGGAAAAATCACAAATTGACACAAAACTCTGTCAGCTTCAGCTGTCAAAATAAACAAGTTTCAAGATGCTGTATAAATTTTCCCCATGAACCCACCTGTCAAATTTTGACCAATCAGAGCATAAAAATAATTGGACGTAGAGCTTGATGAACCCATGACCGTGGTAAGAAAAAGTCTTCCCCGTCTGTATTTTTAGATAACTGGCTGAACTTTCGAGTGGGGCCATTGTGACATAAACACAACATATTTCATATGAATTTAAAAATATATATACTTGAGCCTGCGATCATTTGAAAACTAGTAACTTGTCAGTGTAAACTTCAAAAAAATACCCTACCTCAATGGGTCGACACCTGAGCGCACGATACAGTCAGGTGGTACTGGTCAGTGGATACCCTGCTTTGACAGCTGTCAATTGATCACAACATTGATGTGCAATCAAGTTTTCTCTTGGGCTCCCAAACTAGCAAGAAAGTGTGAGAGTAAACATTGGTTTCCTTGTGGTGCAGACCGACGGTCTGGGATGGGTAGATTTACTTACCCATGGTGCTCCGCTGGCACATGCTTCACGCATGAGAGAGCTTGCCTATAAATAATTAAACACAACGTTTTAAAATCTGCAAGATTCTTTTGCACTGACAAAATTAGGGAGGTGTTCGCAATTATTTTTCCATCATCAACATAAGTCTCTGATATGATAGCAAAATTATCCACAATAATTTGATATCAAACAAGACAGCAGTGTTATAGCTTTGCTGTAGCCTGCTATGCAGGCATGTTTTGGGATGTGCGAAAGCTGCCTTTTTATGTTCATATTGCTGTGGCAGCCATCTTTGATTTTATCACTGAGGAAAATTGGGCAGAGTAGAAATATTAACCCTTGGGGTAGGCATTAAGCAAAAGAAGGAAACAGGGATGACGAGGGGAGAGGAATATATGCCTGCCTGAACTTCTCGTTAATTTGGGATACTCTATACGTGGGCAAACAACTACCCTCTGATTGGTCTAGAGCAGCACTAACTAATCTGCCAGTCAATTGGAAGTCCTTAGATCTCTTTTGTTTAAGACATAACAACGGACAACAGCTGCCCATTTTGCCATTGAGAACTGTTTTGTTTTGTGTTCATTCATCTCAGCCGTATGTGGTTCGTAAATCACGGACTCACACGAGGAGGCTTTTAAAAGTATAATTTTCTATGCTCTCTTTGGAAAACCACCTCACAGTCCAACTAACTGGTTTTGAAAAGTGCCTGATGTTTAATACCTTTTAGTTCATATGTGGGACATTTGGCTTCAGGAGAAGTTGCTGCCAAAGTAAATTTTATAGCTAGGGTGGTAATTGGTGAAGGATTGTTTCCTCTGCTAAAAACCTTCTCTGCAGTGAAAATAACATTTCAAGCGCAGATGATTCAAAGAAAGCAAAAGTTGTTAGACTACGAGTGGTCCCCCATTTTTCCTCAGGGATAGTAGAGCGAGTGTGAAAATCACCCCATGCAAGAAAAGGCGACACGCGGCGGGGAGAGCGAAAAATGAGGGACTACAGACAAAGCCCAAGCTTTTGAACTTATGCATTGCTCTCACAACACAAAACTCTGATTGGCTCTTCCATGGAAATTGTCAACATCTGTCAAAAACGCGCCAGCCACTATCACCACTCGACATAACTTTAGATAGTATTTAACAGCTTTTCTGGACACAGGCCTGCCCAGAGGGAGTGTGCATGAACGGGACTCAGGTCCCATGGGAGGTGCATGCAGTTCTTCGCTCAATGAATAATGTTCTGCAGAAATCCTAAAGCTGATTTGGAACAAAATAATATACCAGAAATACATGTAACTAGAGCAGAACAAATAACTAGAGTTGCTCTTGTAGAAGCAACTAAGAAGAAAGCCAAAACGGCAACTGATGGGGGTTTTGCGTGGAGAACCGAAACCATGGTCTTGCCTGATCACAAAGTGGGAATAACAGAACAGTCACAAGGCTGTTAAGCTTATTCAAAAGTTATCACCAAGGGAGGAACTACACACTCCAGTCCAAAGACTCACATTATCTCCAGAAAAACAAGAGGCAGTTAAAATTCATAAGCAGTCATGACTGAGTCACATCGCAATTCTCCATAGTTGATGCAGTTTTAGTTTAAGCTGCAATCCATTCTTCGAGATTTGGACATCACTATACATCGTACTAAAAACGCTAACAATCTAGGCCCAGCGTGACAAAACACTGCAGGAAACTATCACATTCACAGCCAAAAAGAAAATCACTTAAAATTATTCAGATCCAGGAGGCAATCGCCGGAGAAATTAAACAACCCAAAATCCTTATTTAGCCACATTGAAGAGCTTTACTTTTCAAAAGAGGTCAAAGAAAATGCTCGTGCATCAGATCATGCCATAAACAATAACCACAGAAAGTTAATATGCATGTCACGACCTCTCAGTATGAAATAAGCGGCAAAAATCACATTTGCTCACTAAAGTCAAAACGTTTCCCTCCAGAGCATAATCTACCCATCACAGAAAAAAAATTCATTGAAACAAGCAGCATTTTGGCATGAATAAAAGTCGTGTGTTGCCTACACTCTCAAGTTCTTCACACAAAACAACCGTTGTCTTTTGCTTGCAATAAATATCCCCTACAGTTTACCGATGACAAGAGCAATGACAGCTCAATGAGGGAAGGAATCCAATTGGATGCGCTCAATTGATTTGGAAGAGGATATGAGCTTCACACTACAAAATCAGTCGGCCGTGAAGGGTCAAAAGCTTGGGCTTTGTCTGTAGTCCCTCATTTTTCTCTCTCCCTGCCGAGTGTCGCCTTTTCTCGTTTGGGGTGATTTTCACGTGCACTTGAGTTTCGCTCGCTCTACTATCCCTGAGGAAAAAAGGGGGACTACTCATAGTCTAAAAAGTTGTTGGAAGCTTTTTATAACTTTAGAATGCCAAAATCAGCTGTTTAAGAATTTAAGCGCTTCATGAGAGTCAAAACAAGAATGAACAGAAAATAAAGCAGTTTTCATTTTCTCAACAGTAGAAGAATCGACAATCTACGGCATTAGCAGAAAACGTGGACAAAACAAACAGTTTTTCTTAACAAGAGGTACAAAATTCCCTCAGGCATACCAAACCTGTTTTATACGATCACTCTACACGTGAACATGCAGAAAAGGTTACATTAACAGTAGTAGCTGCTGTACGATTTATATATTTTGTTAAACTCTATCTAGGCACCTGGTACATTTTGTAATTTTGTTGGCATCATTTTGATGGCCCACATGTCAACGCCGGAAGAGCAGTCAACCACTACTTATTAATAAGGCTGTGTTTCTCATTCACAGTGTTTTTAAGCAGGCATTTTCTTTTCTCTCTCCTTTAAATACCCCCTCCCCCTTTTCCTTTCACTGGCTCCAACTTCTCTACCTTTTTGCAGCTCATAATATGGCAGTTTTAACATGGTGGTTATGCTAACAAAGACACTCAACAATAACACTTGCAATGAAGACTAACAGAGCTGTTTTGGCTTGACTGCAGAACTAAAAAAACGTTCAAAGCTATACGAAGACAAAATAGATAATAAAACAATAATAATTATTGAATTAGGCTTTCAGTTATGATACATGTATGATCTTAAAATGTGTTATCCACCTACAATGCACATCCTCCTCAGTCTGCATAATTCTTCATATCATACTCAGCCTCATTCAACAATATTATTATATTGTGAATTACAAGCAGTATCCATACTCACCAGTCAGTTACTTTGGTGATGAATGATAATTATTTCTTGAACTGAAAAATAATATCAAAAAGGACAATTAACATTATTAGAATACATTGCTTAAGAAATAAATCATAATTAAGTAGGGCAAAATGGAAGGCAAAGAAAAAAAAGGAATATAATCACTTTATTTCTAGCTGAAGACTTTACTTGTTAATCATGAAAATAAACCTGTGCTCAGTTGGTAACTGAGTCAAAAACGTTCTATTTTAAAAGAAACTACTGGCAATGATGTAATAGAGGATATTACATGGCCGCGTGGAGATACAAAATTTCTCTTTGAGTGTTGAAAAATATTTCATGAGTGAGTGCAGCGAACGAGTGAAATTTTTTTTCAACATGAGAAGAGAAATTTTGTATCTCCAAGAGGCCATGTAATGTTCTATTTATTATATAAACACCAAGAAATACCAAACCATTTCACTTTAATAGTTTTTTGGTGTGAAAGGCACAATTTATTATGTAGCCATAGCAACGGTGATATTTTCACATGTGAAGATAACATGTTATTCTCACATATGAAGATATCAAGTTTTTGCACGAAAGCTCACCTGGTATTTAATTGGTGTTTATATAATAAAAATGTTTTCACAAATGGATGACTCAATGCACCGTTTGAAAGAGAAAATACACTAAGTTTTTAAATAGTGTTGGTTTGCAATTTAACATATGACCAGACTAACACTAAAAATGTAGAGAAAGCACTCTTCCCAAACTCCTTTTCCTTAATCATGTGTGGATTGAGAGGGGGGCAGGAGAAGGAGGAGGGTCTCACCACCCCATCTTGCCTGAAAATGTGGGAAACCAATGAGAAATGTTAAACTTTCTAGCTAATGTGGGAGACTATAACCTGTGTTTGACTTGATGATAGACATCAATATAATGGTCCATTGACAGCTGTCAGAACAGGGTATCCGCTGACCAGATTCCCATGGCCATATCCTGGGCTCAGGTACCAACTCATCAAGGCCAGGTGTTTTTTTTTCAGTTTTCCACTAACCAGTTATTAGCTTTTAATTGATCACAGGTTCAAGTTTGGCCCTCAAGCTTATGTTTTTCAGTCATATTGTTCTCCCCTAAAGTTAATAATAAATTTGTGGATTTCTTTCCAATGGTTTAAAGTTTGTTGTTTGAAGTGAAGTAAAAATGCATAAAATAGAGCTTTGGCTAAATCTATTTATTGCAGTTCAGGGGCGAATGGGTTGAAGAATTTTCAATAAAAATCTGTCACCTAGAGCCTAACATTTTGGACAAAGATGCTCTCAAAGTTCTTTAGCCAATAAACAAATACAGTAAAACCTCCATTTAACGGCCACCCTTGGGGTATTAGCAAGTGGCAGCTTAATGGCGTTATGAGTTTCAAGTAAGCTAGGGCAAATTATAGCAAAATTCTCTTACATTCTGCTTCCCACAATAAAGTAGGATTGTTTAGGTATTTCTAAATCATTTCTATGGCTGTCAAAAGCCTTCTAGAGACACATTAGATATATGATTCTTGCAAGGTCGATGACAGATAAAGCCATAGTTAAATGACCTATTATGCAAATTAGCACGTTGCGAAGGCTAAAACAATGTTTATGGCACCATATTGAGAGCACGTCATGCAACGAGTTCAAAGGACGATATTCGCATTTTCTCACCACTTTCCGCGCTACAATTGGGTCAGTGTCACAATAAACATTAAGAACAGCGCTTTGCTCATAAGAATTCAACATGGCGACGAAGAAAACAGCACAGCGCAATGAAAATTAAGGGTGAATTAAGGGCAATTTTGTGGCTGTGTAGGACCACACTGAAAACAAATTGATGTAAAAATATGAGGATTTATAATACTGCGCTAAAACTTACTAGGTTTATTCATATAATGTTAAGGTAAAATGTATTAAATTCCCGGCAGTTCCCGGAATATTTTGGAATTTTGGCGGCCGGCTGAAGTTATAGGGCATTACCAAAAAATTCCACCTCATATCTCAGGAAAAATTTACTGGTTACTGCCGGGAATTTAAAGGTAAATGAACAATCTAATTATAAGTCAGTTCTATTTTTCTTTTTATTCTTAGATATTGAGAGAAAGCCAGAAATATGGAATTATTGAATTTTTAAGCCTGCGATATAATATCAATTTTCTGAAAGCTCTTCTCTCGCTTGATAGGTCTGTGTAATTTTTATTTTGCAAAATTCTTTATAATTTGAGAAATAATTTTTTCAAATGGAATAGTTTATAGCAGATCTAAAACCTTAAGTAAATTTGTCCTTACTTTACTTAAATTGTGGTAAACCAGTGAAAGTAAACTTTAGATAAGGTTACCTGTAGAAAAGATCACACAAGCCAGCAGTGTGATATTTTTAATAGTAAAATTACAGTGTTTGTATGGGGTAAAAATACGATCCTAAAATATGAAGGAAATGCTAAATAAAGATCAATGAAACTTACTTTTCAGTTAGTTGTTGTTGTCCTTAATACTCAAACGAGTTTTCGTGATAATTTTCTCAAATTCACCCTCCAATACAATATAACACACAAGGTAGGAGGCAGGAGATGGCATCTCGGTCACCATGTTCCCTCTCTAACACAACTTTTCAAAGAGATTCGAACTACAACGGTAAATGGACATGCTAGAATCGTAAAAATAGGCTAGGACCAGATATAGAAACCAATGAAGCTTTCCCAGCTAGCGAAACGAATCCAACAGGCCGAAAGTCGTCGTGCCGAATCAACACGCGGCCAAGTAAATGAGGACTGGGAACTGTACAGATCAAATCCATCCGGGATCTCCGGGGTTATCTCCGGGGTGTCCTGGAGAACACCGCGGCAAAACGTCTACGCATGCTCCAGGTTGAGCATTTCCGGTCTCTATTAACGGTCTCTATTTCAGTCACACTTTCCAGTCAGATCAAAGTTTCCCGCGCGCTCTCGGCTTCATTCTGTGTGCAGCTTGTGGTTCAGTTGTTCTGCTTTATGCTCCTCGTGTTTTTGACTATTTTGTAGTTATTGAAATTGCTTTTATGGATAACCAGGCACAGATTACTGAAACAATTAGTCGATTAGATTCAGAAAAGGTAAGATGATAATAACTCAGTGTGTAATTTTGGCTAGAGCGTCAGGTAAACTGATTTTCATTCACGAAAATAAAGTTTTTGACTGTTATTTTTCACTTAACCTGGCTAAAACTAAGACATAAAATTAAAACGTTATCATTGCAAGCTTGTGTATTGTAGTTCTAATTTTCAGTTCTTCAGTTTCTCAGTCTACATGTGTTAAAGCCGATTCAAACTTTATTTGGAAAACGACAACACACAATCGCTTTGTAGTTTTGTTTACCAGTGGGTTTTACCGTGTTTTAAAACGAAACTCTTCTGGGTTGATTGCCATGAAACATAAGCTTAATTATACTGTTGAGCCGGTTGGCAGCAAGTTGACAACTCTATTTATTTATTTTTCCATTCTCAGAATCAGAGAGCGAAAGCTGGTTCAGTGGCTTTTAGAAGTCGAACTTTTCATGGCATGTATTTAGCAGCTAGAAGTTTCGTGTTTGCATGAGATGAGCCACACAGTCTGAAATTATTGAAGTCTTCAACAAAAGAACAACCATGTAAAAGAATTAAATAGGCATTTTCTTGAATGAAAGCCATTTATAGGCATGTTTAGTTTCCCGGTGACTGCAGTCATCAAAGTCAAAGTTGTTATTAAGTCCCGCCCATCTTTTGTTTTGAGTTCTTGTTTTCTCTGATAATAAAACAAATTATTGAACGGACTAAAATTTTATTTCCTGGTTTTAGTGTTTTTTATGATAATGATGACGTCTTTATTTTGGTTTCTTTCATAAGTATTGTTATTCTTTTCTTAGTTGTCGCCTTCTCCCAAATTAACTTATGCCAAACCAGTAGCATGCAAGAAAGCCAGTAAAAACAAATTCGTCTTGTCGAGCGCTCGCGACCTGCAAACTTCAAACATCATTTTCACCGTTGGTGCAAACAGATAACCATGTGGTGCAAAAGTTTGAGAATAGAAAAATATATAAGCTTTCGAATGAAGTGATTTTTGTGGCCCCCTTTTTTGTCTGTTTCGCCCTTTTTGCTTTTAAACTTGGAGCGACGGCAAAGTTATGCTTGCGCTATTGGTTAATATACTAGACCGGAAATAAAAAGCTGACCGGATATTAAATTTTGTGCTCATGCGCATTGCGTTTTGCCGCGGTGTTGTCCTGGGGTGACCTTTCTTGCCTCCCCTGCTGGGAATTCATTTGCTCGAAGGCTATTGTTCACTTGAGCCAATTGCGAGTCGCCTAAGCAAAACCAGTGCACGCGCCAAAATGAAAAAGAAAAGAAACATGTAAAAGTTAATGGTTCCAGTTTGTATTTTTTTTTTAAGCTTCGTGCTTAACTGACCACGACACCAGCGACAACAATAACAAAAAACAATGGTATAGATCAGATCATTCTCTCTTGTCAAAGTATAGATTACCAAAACACCAGCTTGGCACGTGCATCACGCTTTATTTGTTTGTTTCTTTAAAAAATTATTGTTACCGCTGCCGTCATGGTCCAAAAAAGCTTCCAATTTTTTTAAAAAAGGGAAACTTTGGAGTATTCCGAGAGTTAAAAAAATTACAAAATTTGGCGATCAGCTGGTATATGTTTCTTTTTTCTTAATTTTGGCACATGCACAGGTTTTGTTTTGGCGACTCGCATTTTTAAAAGTGATCTTTTAAAATTTATTTGAGTGTCAATGTATTTGGCACGAAACTACCGTTTGTACGTCTCCAGACTTGAGACGCGACAGCCAGTTTACATGGTCCCCCAAGGTCAAGGCGCCAAGGTCTAGCCGCTTGCATGCAGTGCAAAGGGAGTACCCCTGGGGAGTACCGTAGTCTCAGGCCTGCTCAGGGTTTTTAATTAAGACTCGAACCCGCAAGTCTCCAGCTCTGCAGTAATTTGCACTGCCGACTGAAATTGGCTCAAGTGAACAATAGCCCTCGAGCAAATATAATTCCAGCAGGGGAGGCTAACTTTGGGCAAGCTATGTATCGGTCCAAGAATTTTTCACCCGAGAACACCCGGGATGGATTTGCCAGGTCTCATCTTTTCGGATTATATCCTTCGAGTTTGTCAAAGTCTGCTGGTTTCATTTTGCTAGCTGGGAAAGCTTCATTGGTTTCTATATCTGCTGCTATCCTATTTCTACGACCCTAGCATGTTTATTAACCGTTGGAGTTCGAATTTCGTGGAAAGAGTTGAGTTGAAAAGGGAGCATGGCGACCGAGATGCCATCTCCTGCCTCCTACCTTGTGTATTATATTGTATGGAGGGTGAATTTGAGCAAGTTATCACGAAAATTCGATTGAACATTAAGGACAACAACAAATAACTTTCATTGACCTTTATTTAGTATTTCCTACAAATTTACGGATCGTATTTTTACCCCATACAAACTCTGTAATTTTACTGGATTACTGTGGTACTATCACAGAGCCTGGGTTACTTGTGCTCTTTTCTACGCCGGAAAGAGAGAGAACCCTGCGAATGAGGTAAGCCTGCGAACGCAGATGCCTTTGTAGGCTAGAACAAGGTTGGCCGGATTCCAGTTTCCAGTGTATAGCCGTCAAGGCTTTCTCTTTGTAGGTACTTTCCAATCGCCGACTGTCTCTTTGGCCCGATTTCCAGCCGGGGGGAGAGCCGAAGGAGTCTGAGGCGAAAGAACGCGGGCACACAAAAAGGCTGGTATCTGCAACAACAACAACAAATTATTTATTACCAAAAAGATAAAGTTTTACAATTTTGGATGCCCCGCAATTATAAAGCTAATCTAGACGAGACGAGACAAGGCAAACGCGATATTAAACATTTATTACAAAAAAAAAAGAAATACAATTTATTACAAGCAGAAAGAATAACTGGAAGTTTTCGCTACAGTTACATGTAAATTTCAAGTGCAGTAATTTGTTATTTGAGCTAGACTGAAATTACAACCTCAGGTATACATAACAAATTATCACTTTAACTTCATAAAATATCCTAACAAATCAGTAACATTAATATATTCATACAACTATCTTCATGTTGTAGAACAATAAGGAGTATTGATTTTATTATGATTATTATCATTATTATTGTTATTATTTTACGAAAATTAGATTTATTTATTTAGCTTTGTTAAGGTCGTGTTCTATAGGGATCAACCGATTCCGTTGGTTGGGTTGGTCGAGTTTTTACGTGTTCTATAGTGGGAAAAAACCCTTCTTGGTTGGTTTGGATGATCAAGACTTTCAAACAGCTCAGAACTTGGTAGAATCGTTTTTCTTGTTTGACCTTTGTCTTAGCTTTTGTGCCGCTTCGTCGGCTTTTACCAGTGTTCAGTCTTTTAACAGGCATCGATTTTTAGTACAGTGCCGTGCATCATTTTCTTCGCGAATTTTGGGCATAAAAATTTGAAGTGCTCACGCGGGCCTCACGAAGAAATATTGTAAACAAACATTGACGGCGGTCTTTTCCCACCGTTTTTGTCTTTGTATTTACGCAGATATTTTACACATTTTACAGTAGACAACAAAGAATGTTACAACTCGGTTGGGTATTTTAATACACAATACACTGTTCTATTCATACAAAGAGAAAAGGTTGGTTCCGGAACTCTTTAAATCCTCGTCTTGTTACGCCCCTGTAATTACTTGTTCTGTTAATATTTTAGGCCTTAGCTCAATACAACAGCAATGTTTTTCATTAGCCGTTGGGTCATTTGCTCCTTAAAAATCGCACAGAAGAGCTATCAACGACCCATAAACACACCGAAACGATTATTACTATGGTCTTAGCATTAGTAATTCATATAGATACTTTGCTCATTAGTCTTCCCAGGTGCAAGTAAATGTCAAGTTGGAGATTGCCGTAAGACGCTGACCACATATCATAAATACTGGGGTTGTGAAGACGGGCACAAGACCTGCCATCCCTGTTATTGGGATCTTATTGAAGAAAGAGGTGAAGATGACGGCAGAAAGATAGACTGCCCATCCTGTGGTAAACAACTTAAGCAAATCAAACCGCTTTTACCTGAAGAACACGTTTTCATTTATGTCGATGACTCCAACATGTGGATCGAAGGGAAAAAGCTTGCTGCTAAACAGGCGAATTTAAAATGTGTGGAGGATCCAGGGCTGCGCTTGGACATAGGTAAGGTAACTGATGTAGTCGCGAGTGGCAGAGATGTTGCTTGGGGAATTCTCTACGGATCAGAACCTCCACCAATCGACTCTGTCTGGAACAAAATACGAGAACGTGGGTGGCAAGTAGTAACATCTAAAAGAAGTGCTTTTACGAACAAGGAGAAGCAGGTGGATCAACAGATGGTAACGCACATCACCGCGCTGGTATCGGATAGAAGCGTTGCAAAGGGAAAAATTGTCCTTGTCAGTGGAGATGCAGATGTCATCCCAGCAGTAAAAGAGGGAATAATCAACAACTGGTCTTTTGAGATATGGATGTGGGCAAGTGGCATCTCGAAGGCGTTAAGGACCCTTCAAGACGAAAACCCAGAATTATTGTCAATTTATGAACTAGACTCCCACTTAGAAGATATCTCTTTTACCAATTTCAAATTTAGTGTAAAGCAAGTTTCTTCAAAATTGAGCAATCGCTCCGCAGTAATAAAGAATTTCAAAGTAACTGAGGGATGGGAAAAGAAACTAACTGAAAAGCTAGGATGGCCGTTTCAGTTCTGTTGGATAGGACCAGAGACTCTAACAGATGTGAAGGAGTATAAAGACGTTCTCCTTATTTTCCAGAGTCATGTGAAGCCAAAAGATGGCAAAGCATTTTCAGATCATTTTGAAGAAATATTTCAAAATCTGCTGAAAAAATACCCTGGAAAGGTGGTAAATTATCCAGTCTATCGCAGAGAGTATGCTAAAGACGAAGAGATATGTCTGACAAATAGGTATGGGGTGTTATCAAATGTAGATGAGGAGCTCAGCGCCTCTGACCAGTCAGACTTGGAAGAGGGAGGTGGAGAACGGAGCCGCCCAGGCAGCGGTAAAAATACCACCACAAATGATCGTGACCCTTCCGAGGCTGAGGAATTTCAACTCGTTCAGGGTAAACAGCGTAGGCGAGCTCAACAGTATTCTGAACTTTGTAAATATCGCTCCAAATGTTCAAAAGGTTTAAAATGTACGCATGGCCACACTGAAGACGAAAAGGAGTTCTTTAGAAACCCTAAGAAACACTTGGAATGTAATTTCAAGAGGAATTGCAAGTATGGGTCTCAGTGTAAATTTGCCCACTCTAGTAAAGACAGTTTTTGTCGAGAATGCCATCAGTGGGGACACTTAGAAAGCGACTGTTCGGAAAATTAATCTTGAACTACTGACGACGGTCTCCAGGTTTTTCAGTTATTGTTTGTTAAGCTGAACTGATGGTAAAAAAAATCCTTGATCTGATCTTGGCAGTCGCGGAACCATTTCATTGCCAAAGACGATGAAAGAAAATCATCTACGAATGAGTATTTACAAAAAGAAACAAAAAACTTTACAAAGACAACCATTTATAAGAACATGAATTTATTTGATCAACTAAGGGACCGGTCATGATTTATGTAGAGGGGGGAGGGAAAAAAGAAGGGGACGGGGTCAAGGCTATTTCAGATTGGCTAAAGGGGAGGGCTAAACTTTTTTATAAAGAATTTTAGGGGGGGGGGGGTCTGCAGTTTGATCGCAAGGTATATTTTCCAAATTTCCAAATATTCTTTCTTCTTTTTGTTCCAGTCGTATATTTGACCATTGTCATTGAACTGTTCACCATAACTTTCTTCAGCTGAAACTTTTTCCTTTAAAACCTCTTCTTCCAAACTTGACAATTCTTTGGACTCCTCGCTCACAGTTCAGTATATCTGAAGGACTGGAAAGGGAGGTTAGATATTTGCCAAAGCGGGCATTATTGTCGTCAGACAACATGTATTTTAGCTTCCTCTCCACTTTCTCTATGTTGTTCTTTATTTCCCACCTCTTGCCACGCTCCATGATTAAATAAGTCTCAAATCCTGATTCACTCATACGACATCTTGCGTCAAACAACCCACGAAAAAACTGGGCACTGGTCTACGCGATACACTGATTTTGTAATAGAGTAGGTTAGTTTCACTGTTATGCAAAAAAAACTAATCATCTTATGATTAGTATGTTACATACATTTTAATAATTACTTAATTTGTAGAGCATATAAGAGGAGATATGTGGTGGTGGTGGTGGTGGGGGGGTTATCACGTAAGTATTGAATAAAGAAGGGGGGTCACTTGCTATTTACATGGTCTGCAGGGGGGCCTTACAGAAATTTTGATCTTGTTTTGATCTTTTTCTTTCCCTTTTTTAGCCCTTATAATCTCATCAGCTTTTTAATCTGTTTACGGTGGCCAAGTTATATTTATTTTATCAACTCACTGACAGTTAATTTTGGCCAAATCTTTGTGATTGACTGGCAACCGACCAAGCCCCAAAGTTCCTTTACATAGATGTTTTATTTAGTCACGGTGGTTTTATCAGCTAAAGCTGGTTTACATATATCTATCAGAGTTGCTAGTTAATATTAGTTGTGAAAAAGAAAAATAAAATACATCAGCGTAAAACTAGGTATTAACCTTTGATAAAATATTCTAAACTAGGGTTGTAGTAAGGAATCAAAGGAGCTCGAAAGCAAGCGGTTTTTTCATAATTGGTTTTGGGACAAGGCAACTGAAATCTAGAAGAGAAGCCCTTAGTATCATAGGTGGACCTCATTTTCATTTTTATTTAGGTGCCATATTGCTCTACACCTTCAACATTTCTATAGCAGGAAGCGCCTCGTCAATGATGTACACCCAGGGACTGGGTGATCAATTCGCAAAAGCCTTAGGGCGGTGGCAGAAAAAGAGTGAGAAGAGGTCCAGAGCCTTGCCGTTACAGGGTTCATGTTTTGATTTATATTGGATTGTTTTGCTTTTGCAGTATTCAACCGATAGTTTTAGCTTTTCACTAAGTTCCTGTCATTTGCTGTATTACGGTTTTATCTTTACTTTTTAATTGTCACCTTTGCTAACGCTTTAATGACTTTTATTTGTTGAATTCCCAAGCCATGTTTCCAGCAAAAAAAGAAATAATGAAGGCAGTCAATGATAAATTTTACATTTAGAGGTTTTTAATGATTTACTTTTAGATGTTCCGATTTTAGGCTACTTTATAAGTAACCAGAGAATTCAAAGTATTTATAATAAGTATTTGTCCAAAGTATTCAATACCAAAGGAAAAATTCTATAATCAAATCCAACATAATTTTGTAAATTTTAATCGGCTATCTTGAACAGAATTAATACTTAAATTTATGAATTCACAGAATTTTTCTCTAAATTCACATTTCTTGAAATTTGTTTCATTATATGATTATTTACGTAATAATTTGTTATCAAATCATACTGATGACACTTGATTGACCATTGTAATAATTACATTGTACTATCATTAGTATAAATTGTAACGTTATCTTAAAGCTTTTGCAATACTGTAACTACGCATAGTGATGCAAATATAGCTTATCTTGTTGTTAAAATGCAAGGTGTGCACGACCATTTCTAACTTTAACCATTCCCATGCTAATTAGCCGAAAAACCAGTCCAAAAGAGAGGAATGAATTGGTGAAAAATGCGGTTTTTTCCGCTACTCGCTGACCGTCTTTAAAGGGTTAAGCAATAGTTCGGCCATTTCGTCTACGCATGACGTGTGAAACGTTCCTTAGTTCTGCACTGCCAAAACAGCTGAGCGACCGAGCCGCCTGTCCCCTCTCGATTATCAGTATAATTGACGACAATTTGATATTAGCAAACATTTTAAAAGTTTGGTGAACGTTATAGCACCAGCTGGCTATGAAGAATTAGCCGGGGGAGTTTAATAAGCCGATCAGAAACGGAGAATATTTTGAATTAAAAATAAATAGTTGTAACCCATGCCAGTCAACCTGTCCTGAACGGGGTCGTAACTATCTAATCATTGTTTTCAGAAAGAGGTTGTGGTTGTATAACTTGAGTAGATATTTTGTCTTCTTTGTTCTGATCGCCAGGTTACGATCTTTCCGCGGGAGATTTCAAAAAGGATAGGCGTCGACACAAAAGACTGTCTCTGCACAAACACAATTATAGAAAAAACAAGCTTTCCTTTAAGTGTTTGAAACCAGCATTCAATTCTACATTTTTCATATTTAAGGCAGCCTCTTCAGATGAGAGAGGCAACCAGGACAGACAAAAGCAGACTGTGGGTATTTTCTTACTATTCGCGTTCGTCACAACGCATCCTAATCTGGTGTTCCTGTGGCACTAAGGAAGAAATTTTCGAGCTATCACGGGTGACTGCAAATTAGCAGCCTCTATTAATTTTATCAGGGGCACCTCGGCCGGGAAACTGGACTCCTTTCTCTATTTTTTTCCGTAGGTGACGAACGCGGTTCGGTAATCAATGATTACCTCTAGTTCAATATTTTATGGGAGGGATGCAAAAAACTACAAACTATTATTGAACTACAGAGGATATTGCTTTCAGTCCTTTGAACTACTGGGACCAGCCTAAGGCATTTACGCATGCTCTACTGCAATGAGCGCTATCCATAATTAATATATACACACTTAGTGACGTTGATGTTTTAAGCAATCTGATTGGTTCACTATCTTGGACCCTTCAGCCACAATTCATTTCGATATCAAAGAATAAAATGTTAATTCATATTAGAATTCGATCCTCACAGCAAAGCGTTAACACAGTTACACTGAAGACGTTACTAAAGCTAAAACTACCGTCAATCCGTTATCAACCCCGACTTGATGTAGTAGGAGACTATATGCTGTCATATATGAAGTAGATAAAACTAAAAACCGTTCTGAACCACTCCGGGGAATGACACGTGCGTAGCGTCTGTAACAGAATAGATAAGTCTGTCTCGTGGTGATTTAAGTGTTGTGTTCTCAGTTCTACTCGTATCAAATCCTTGTACATTGAGAAGGGGGGCGGGGTTATTTAATTCAGAAAAGACTATGGTATCAGTTCTCCACACAGAAACTTATTAGAGAGCGGGGGGGGGGGGGGGGGGGCGGCTTAACAGGGGATCTATGGTAATTAAAGCTTCAATAAAGGTGTATTTTCTTTCCAATTTTAAAGCAACCGATGGATTGTCACATTCAAAACCTTTCAAGTCAGATTTAAAAAAATTATCATAATTTACATCACTAGATATTTTATTCTTTTGCATTTTACTAATTTTAAAATAGACTATTGTCTATCACTACGTGATTCTCTACCTTCCTTCAAGGGCTCCACTAAACATCACTTATGAGAAGTGGGCTTCCTTAGCCTGTGTACAGTAACCCCTCCCTTTGGACAAAAAAAAACGGTCCTTTTTTTCTTTGAAGTGAGGAATGAGCAAGTTTTCACAGGCCTAAGTTTCTTGTTCCCTCTTCCATTAGGTATCAGTATAATTATGTCTGTATTGCTCATTATGACTCCCTCAGTTTCATTGCCCAAGTGCGTGTGTGTCTGCGTGTGCGTGTAGGAGGCGAGGGGGAGGGGGGTGGAATAGGGGTGAAAAAGGTGAATTATGGGAAATTATGGGATTATGGTGACCTGCTAACCACTCACTAAATAATACTAACTACCAGCTAGAGAGTTTTCATTATTAACCACATGTTCAAATCTGCCACTTTTTTCGTTTTTTAAACCATTCATCGCTTTTGTCCTCAGCCATGGCCTAGGAAGAGAAGGAAAAAATTGGGTTCAGAAAGCACAAAATTATCAAGCAAGCCAGGGTTGTCACTAAGGTTGCCAGGTGAATACAAGAAGTAGGTGGGGAATCAAAGAGCTAGGGATTTCTTTTGGTTCTATTTTCTTTTATTTGCCTATGAAAGTAGCCAGGGGCCACGTTCATGGTAGCCAGGATAATCTCTGGCCCCCGCCTCTTAATGACAGCCCTGCTGAGCACCTTTTTCTTTCTGAGAATAATGAAACGATGGAATGATCTCTCTCCATTAATCTTCACTGAACATTATCCCTCACTAGATTCATTTAAATATCACATAAATATTATCCAAACCACAAACCTCATGCCTAATTCATTAAAGACTATTTTCAATTATTTATTTATTTCGTTATTGCTGACCCCAGCCAATAAATTATTCTCAAAGTTGAGAGGTATGAAATTTCAGGTGGGAGACATATTAAATTTGTCTGCCTTACTCACTTTATCTAGTAGCTGATCTCCGTTAACATCAGGTTGTGACAGTTCTCTAAATGCTTCATCGCCAACAAAACAAATCTCATGGCCATCCTAAAAGGTAAAAGGACTCAAATTACTTGAAGAAACAAGCTTGAGAAAAAATAAATATATTAAAAGAGCAAATATTAGTTATCCACTGGATAAATCTCTATCCAGTGGATAACATTACTTTCCCTAATACTTATCTGCTAGAGAGGGATTTATTCAGTGGATAGTACCATCCAACTTTTGACTAACTGGGGCCAGGACATCACAAAATGTTGGTTGATGTACAACCACTTTTGAACAGGAAGGGGCATTTTCAGTACAAGTTTGGTAAGCGAAGGAGTTGGGGGGATGGAGAGTTTAATAATTAATTAGTACCCCAAATATCTGTTGGATGACAAACTGTGCTGTCAACTGAAAACAATATTATTGTTTTCAGTTGACAGATTTTGAGGGTACTTTTTCTCTGGCAATCACCATTAATCACCATTAATTGTACTAGCCTCTGGTACTTGTCAGTTTTGCCCCAAAAATCCAATGATAAATTCAAAACCTATCCCCTTAGCTACAATGTCTGTGGCAAATTGAGGCTACGTACAATAACTAACTGGATGATTTTTTTTCCAACAAACAATATGGGGCGCACAGGACAAAACTTTTAACGATAAATGATAAATTCTCATTTCATACGGCCTTGTGCTTTTTGTGGGACAATGAAAATGTCAAGTAAAAAAGATCAATGGTTACAAGTACACCCTCCACAAAAGCTTGCCGGGATGTCACTAAGATTTCAAGCTGCCGGGTAAGGAATCAAACAGCTAGGGGTTTCTTTTGGTTCTACTTTTCTTCTGTTTTCCAATGAAAGTAGCCGGGGGTCACATTCATAATAGCCGCGGGAAATCCCCTACCCCAGGCTCTAAATGACAGCCCTAAGTTTGTGTCTACAAAATAAAATGCTTAAATTACCGGATCAGCCAATATGACAACTTCTACTGTAGCCTTTCCTGGGGTGTCTAAACTAACAAGTGGAGTCACTATCGTGTGATCAGCTTCTTTGACAGCTTTTTCAATGGCTGGTAGCTGATCTCGAGGACATGAGAAAGCGATTCTCCCAAACGCTGTTGCATGATCCACTGGTTGTTCAAGTTGAATAAGTTCCAGCTTGCACTTGTCAGCATCATAACCCAGTACTGCTTTAGTGTCTGTCTGATCAAACACTGTCATTCCTAATAACTTGTGCCAGTAAGCCAAGGAATTCGCTAGGCTGGACACTCCAATGGCTACCTTTGTTACTGCATCTGGGTACATTTAAGATATTAGAGAAAAAAGCATTTGTTTAGTCTGCATTATGAGCAGTGGCCAGCTCTAAAGAGTGGAAGGCTACAAGTTCTGGCAACAGGCCAAAATATATATATATTCACATGGTGTTTAAGGCATCATCCACACGTAGGTGGATATTTTTGAAATTGAGTTTTTGTTCTCTGTTTTTTAAAAAAAATGCATCCACATGTAGAACATTTGAATTGTTTGCACACGTATCTTGAAAACACTAAAACGATGGAAATAAGATATAGAGAGCATGCATAATGCTAGTACTATAATGATGCATGATGTCATCCTGTTCGAAAACCTCTGATTTCATCTGTGCACATGAAATCAACTTAGCAACTAAACTTCACAACACTGTTGCCTTTGCTGTGCCTAGCTTTTCTTTTTTATTTATTTATTTCCATTAGTGATCAATTGAATAACATTTCCAGTCTCAACCCTGAGCTCTGTTATTACTGACAAAGACTATGGAGATTCAGCCAAAAGCTTCAGTGCTATAAGGTTTGTGGGCTTTGAGACTAGATTTACCATACAAAAAAATTCATCATAACATGTATATAAATCTTTCCATAGTTTTATTTTTTAGCTTTTGACAGGGACCAGTAAGTGAAAATTGGTCAACAAAGAGGGAAAAGACACCTTAAAATCAGTACACTTGCCAAACTTATCAGTGATTTGTTGAAAACAAACAGAGATATAAAACCACAAACCTGCTGAATTTTACAGACATTTTAACATAAAAATGTCTGTAAAATTTCACAATCTTGCCTCCCCAACCAGGGTTGTCAAAAGTAGCCAGCTACTGGCAAAAATCACCACCTACTTGGTTAGTATCAGCCAGCTACTCTGCTTTGCATTTCTTTATGAATGGCATTTTTTTAAATAAAATATCCCTGGACTGGCTGCTTACTTTGACAACTAAGCCATCTATTTCAAAACTTTCTGACAACCCTGCCCACCATACAAACGTCTCAGCAACTTTGCGGAGCGACAACTTCACTCTCTTTGGATGTATCACATTTAAACTCGGTAACTAAAGTAAATTCATTTTAGGGTCCTTTTTCCATCAGTTTCTTCATTAAAAGTTGAAAAACTGTGAAAGGGTTTATTGAAAAACACATTTCAATAATTCTTATTTTCCTTTCATGAGAATACAATCAACATCTCTCACCTGCCCCATCTTTACCATCCTCATTAACTAGTAAGAATTTGTAGCCATCTGGTGCTTGAACAGTCATGCAATTGTCTGATTGTTCTTGGATGGGGTAGCTGTGTTTTGTTGCATTGGCAAAAGCAGTCTTGGAGTGAACTGAAAGACCCTGCAGACAAGTTTAAAGTTTATGTTTACCGATACTCTGCCATCCATACAATAAATTACAACTTAAGAAGGTAAAAGGTGGCAGGGTGGAAGCTGGGGGAAATTTTTTTTTTAAAGGCAACTATCCTTTCACAGATGTAAAACTTGTACATGCACATTAAAAAACCTTCGAATATAACAATACAACTATAAAGATGCTATTCACAAGATAAAATAAGAACTAATAATAGTAATAATTTAATAAATGAACGAATTTAAAAAACACATAGAGGATAAAAAGAAAAGAGACATTAAAAGTGGTCAATGTAGGAATTCACTCTTTTTTTGCGCTTTTTCTACTGGTCAGCACATTTTAAACATGATCTGAGACCATGCAAAACAAACAACTAATATGACAATTTCCAAACCAAAAAATCCCACAAATTATTCACGCTGTGCATGTGTGTCAAGGCAGAAAAAAAATGAACAACAAAGCACTCTTCATTTGTGTAATAGGACTTGTAAAAAATTATGATACAGTATGATCCCATAATATTAAATTACCTGAAAGTCATTTCCTAGTTTATACTCTTTAATACCATAGTTGTAAGTTAGTTCAAGAACAAAGTGGTCATCTTCTGGTCCAAACCCAATCATGGTCTTACTCCACTTTCCATCGTAAGGACTGTAAAAATTAATGAACTAGAAAGTAAGTACAATCAAGAAGCAATAAAAGAAGATTAGAAACTTTTCCTAACAGGTCAACAATTAACATTGGCATCAAACACCAGATGTGGATTGTGCTACCCACCAGATAAATCACTATCCACTGGAGAGCCCAAATGGTTTCCAGGGGGGATCCAGGATTTTTGTAAGGAGGGAGTGCACCACTAAGAAACTACCATTTTAACTGCCATTTTTACAGCACTTAACAGAAATTTTTCAATTCCATCTCATGCTTTACTTCAACACGTATAAACCACAAAGTTTTTTTTTTTTTTTTCGCAGAATACCAGTTGTCTTAGAAAGCCAAAGGTCATCTCATCAGGGGGGGGGGGGGGTGCACACTCCCTGCACTCTCCTCCAAGATCAGTCCCTGGTTTCCTTAATGTTTATCCACTGGTATGTGATATGGTCCCTTCTTGACACAAGAGTTTACCATGGCCACAGTTCGACTCACTAACACTTTACTAAATTTTAGTTCAAGGTCTTTATAATTAATTAAAGTTATTAAAGTTATCAAGCACCATAGTGTTGCTGTGGTAACCTCAGATATAAAAAAGGAAAGCCCAAAACTATGCATTTTTTGGAAGATGTTTCTTCAGTCAGTGGCAAAGGCAGAGTAGAAGAAAATATCCTAGTACTTGTAATAGGAGTCAAATGTATTCATATATTCACCAGACTTAAAATTCACCATCACATCTCTATCATGACAGATTTACGCAATTTTTGTTCTCACTGCTATTGCATCTATTGTATAAGAGCAGGTTATTAATCCCTCAGAGAAAAAGTGCCACTACAGTTATAAACTGTTACACTGCATCAGCTATCTTTTGGTTGATTTTTCCCTCTCATGCAGTTCAGTGACATAAAACGAGCTAACTATTGTTTTTCTACCATTGTCCTCATGATCTAGACTATCCCAAAACAATAAGCAAATTAGGCTGTCTTCTTTATAAGTTGATCATGTAAAGGCAGTCTAATTTGCATAACTTTTTTAAAGGGCTTAAGAATGTTACAACAGTAATCAGGGGTTTCAATAAGTACCGACGACCGATGAAACGCGTCGGCTACTTTGCTCAGAGCAGTCGCCTACTTTTTTCTCCGAAAAAGAGGCAAGTTTTAAAAAATGTCAGAAACAAAAGATATTTAATTAAATCTGAATTAAAACGCAAGTTAATATTCAAGGTCCACTGATATGTCATGCTTCAGTTACACCAGAAGTGCTTCTGGTTACTTGCAATATTATTATAATAAATGTCTTGTCTTGTCTTGTTACACAAATGCTGTATTTCAGTCAATTTTTTTCCAAGTTTTTTTGTAGGTTTATGCAGAATTTTTTTATGTGCAAATGCACTTAATTTTGAATATCAACATTTGTTCATTGCTTGTAAGAATTGATTGTGTGGCTATGAAACCTGAATGAAAGCTATATTTTCTTGAAAGAAAAACAGGCTCTACTGTTCTCAATTTAGTCCCTGGAACACTGGAAATCTCATTTTCGGGCTTCAAAATTCCAAAATTTTCTGGGGAGCACACCCCCAGACCCACCTAGAAGAAGGGGACTAACGGCCCCTTGTTGATACGGTCAGTTACTCTATTCAAACCTGCTGGCTACTTCAATTATTATTGAAACCCCTGAGTAATAAAACCATGATAAAACAGGACGTAATGATACTCTAAAGCTTCTTTAAAGTCCATACACATAAAAAATTTATTGTTATCATGTGGCAAAATAAACCCCGTCATTTGTAAAAAATATGATCTGGTTTTTATCAGGTGATTCTCATCAGGAGAAGTGGAAGGCTTAATGCTTAAGTATCAACATGTGTTTTTTGAAGGCAAGGGCAACGCTAGAAATTAAAATTTTTAGCTTTGTTGAGGTAGCACTTGTACTTCTATTGTGTTCCATTAAGGCAGCCTCTTTACATATGATTGTGTGTCTCCAGTATGCTTGAATTTGCACTGGCATTTGCTTTGCTCATATAAACTTGGAGGGGGGGGGGGCACATGGGTATATATAACCTGAGATCAGGCGTCTTTTTTTTTTTTTTTTTTTTGCTTCTTTGGCTCGAGAGGGAAAAAAAATAACGCCTGATACATTTATTTAACAAGCAGTCAACCGCCCCCTAATTTACATAATCTAACGTTTGCTTGACCTGTCATGTTTTTAGCCAATAAGCGTTTACCAAACGGGAATCCAATTTTGGCGCGAATAATGTCTCCTTTGAAATCAGTTTTAGGGAAAAAAAATTTTTAAGTACGTCCGTGTTCAGATGGCGCTTCGTAAAAAAACAAAAAAATTAATGTGTTGTTTTTGTGATGAAATATACTGCTAGCTGGAGCTGTCGTACCTTTATGAATAGCTACAAATAATAAAGAATTTATTGGTTAAAGCTCGTTGACTTCGTTCTGTACCGAAAGCAGTGGAAAAAAAAATTAGGCTGAAGCACCATATTTCACGAACTGAAAGGTGTTGTGAAAGCGAAGATCGCTCAGAATAATTCGCAGCATGATTTCTGAAGGAGGAAATACAGTCAAACCAGGTCAAGATTCCATTCATGAATTGATTATTTGAAAAGTGAACCCGTTTGTTGCTTCTGTAACTTGTAGCCGGTATCAAATTGCATTCAAATGATCGGTGAAGTTTTGACTGCAACTGTTTTGGTATACGATGAGATGGTAAATATTTCAATGGATGAAACTTCTATTTAGGCATTCTTCAAATTCAAGAAAAGTGAGCGGGCAGAAATTTCATAACGAACTCGCGTGTGTATTCACTGCTTATTACGCAAGCAAAAATGCAGACTGAAATCAACAACAACTAACGGATGGCGTCATTTTGGCCAATCGGAACAGCGCAAATCATCCGCATTGTTTCCTATCCAATCAGAAAAAAGTCCAGATTCTGGCATTTTTACATGTGATCCGACAGAGAAATGTATCATGCCCTCTTCCCGTGAGAGACATAAAGGGATAATAGGGAGAGGGCATGATCTCAGGCTAGGGTATATATGGCTAAACAGACCATACAATTTCAATTTTAGCACCATGAAAAGCGTGACTTTCTCTTTGGCAGTGCATGGCGTACATGAGTGATGTTAACAACCTTTCCTTTCAATCTAAAAATTCTATGATGTCAACGTTTTTTCTACAATAAGCCTACTGAATTTTACAAAATCACGTGACATACGTACCCATTGCAAGATGCCTTACAACCCTCTTCAAACTCTTCATGGCGCAAAACCTAATAAACAGGACACATTCGTTCAAAAATTAAACGACTGGAATTACTTTTGACACCCACCGTGTTTATAAGGTAAAGACAGCAAACAACTATGCAGCAAGGCGCGAGATTATAAGAGCCATGGGCAAGCACGAAACGACGCGCCAAAATCACTGACACGATAACTGATACCTCTTACCTTCATCCCAAGTATTTCACGGTAAAATTTTATGGTTTCATTCCTATTTCCGATTTTGAAAACGAAATGTAATGCTCTCCTAAGCGCCATCTCTTCCAATTCTGCTCTGCGTGAATTTAATCACTGAATCAGACAGTCGTGTAAAAGAACGACCTCTTTCCCAGGACCGCATGGTTTTAAGCCAAGAGAGTGAACCCTGGGAACGAGAATCGCACTTGGACAGTCGAAACATCGCGCGTTTCTATACTAAAATCCGAGATCGGATCAAAAGTCCGGATCATTTAATAGGATTTTCCGTTAAGAAAAGAAATGGTGTGTTGAAAAAGGGATTATTTTTCATTCATTTTCATAGAAACGACCCACAATATCATCGACGGTATCCTGGACAAAGATTGCTGATCTTTCATTTTATTCTAGACGGTTAACTACCGGGTTAACTCAAGGATAGTGCTTGAACATGAGTCTTTTACCATGTTTATTCGATTAACCGCCCTGGGCACTTATTAAATATTTGGACCTTGAGAGTGGGCGCTTATTCGAGGTGGGCGCTTATTGAGGCTGGGCAACCTCGTCCCCAGGGCTTTGGAGGCTGGGCACTTATTAAATTTTCACCATTTTCAGCAAGTGAAGTATTTTTATTTTGCAACAAAACAATAAATGCTAGTAACAAAACGCGAAGAAGTAACAAAGCAAGGTTTCTGCGTCTACTTTTCACGATATCCCACAAATGGATGCCACAAATGGATGCCCCGACTTCAAATATGGCCTTAAAGATGAGCAGTGTTGTCAAACAGCTGCTGTATGTATCAAAATTGTTTCGAGAGTACGGCTGGCTGTATTCACATCCGTCAGGAGCATCCGTAGTAAAGAAACCCTTCGGATCCTGTATCCAAAGTATCCGGTTTTGGATATGATCCAAAGAATCCACAGCCGTTTTCGGATCAAAAATCCGGATTTAAATTTGAATAAAGAAACGCACCCTACTATTGAACCCTTGACACTGATCACGTGATCACTACGGTCCGGAATCTTCCAAAAATTTTCTTCACATGCAAAACAAGTGTCGCGTAACCTGACAGACATGGCTTCAAATTCTTCTTCTCAATCAAGCCAAGAAAAAGTCGGTAAGTTTCTACAGTTATCTCGGTTTTTATACTACAACCATGTACCAAGGGTATGTTGAATGAAATCAGGGACATAGCTACTGATGGTAAGACTGTTAGAGACATGACAGATGCCTGAAGTTGCAAATTAAATATTAAGCCGTCAAAAAGACTCTCGCGGCCTCGCATGCATGGCTAGGCAAAAACGACGTGCAAAAACTGATTAACCAAAAAAACTCTTCTGAGAATTATTAAATAGCTGCAAAATCAATGAGGGGGTGTTCCCGCAACTGCAAAACATTCTCTGTTATTACGGCCTCGCAATACCAAAATTAAAAACAAGAAGCTTACTGAATAAATATTTTTCCGAGAAAAATGACGCGGCACATCAATTCCTTACTAGTAACAGACATTCAGCTGCACTGTGTCACCTTGAACATTTCCCAATTAAATCTTGAATCTTGTAGAATTAAGAGCTTGCTAACTGTCACAAATTTAATTTAGAAATATGTGAAATACAGGAACGGATTCCTTTGAGGTATAAGATATCTACCTTGAGAGCAAACATAATAATGGCTGTAACATTTTTCTCCTTTCATTTCATTTTGAGCGCTCTTATCTGTTTGCGTTAATTCTTTGTATTTATATTATGCTGATTTGTGAGCGAGCTAGCCACGGAGATGGCTGTGTCAACGACAATTTATTTTCTTTAGTCAGGATTAGCGAGAAAGGAGTTGAATCTGGAATACAACTAGCTTTGTAAAGAACGCCTGTGAAGTATTGAAACGATACAATGAAAACAATTTTCGAATTGTCTTCGATTACGTTGGAAACACATAATGCAAAAGAAGCGGAAGTTCTTTCCAAGAACTGTCAGGGGACTAGAAAAGCCCGATTTCTCGGAAAAGGTAAATTTTTTTACGCTCTGTTACTCAGTAAATTATTTATATAATTTAATCGGCAAAGGACCTTAGCTTATAAAAACATGAATTTGTACATGTACATGGTGACACGGAAATCAGTCGATTTACGCCAGTTTTATCCATAGGCCGTCGATTTTTGGAGCTGTTTTTATCTGCTCATTTTCTGCTTTGAGAATTTAACTTAAATCAGACTTGCCGTAAATGTGATTCCAAATCTCTCTATATCTTATTCATCATTCATTCACAGTATTTGTTTCGGTGTAGTCCGGCGGCATAGCTCGAAATTTCGGGTGAATTATGCACTTTTAGATGCAAGCATTAAATTTGGCACACTGATAAAGTGACTAGCCGGAGTTACGTCGGTTTTCATAGAAAACACAATTAATTAAAATTCATGAAAATTGAATGAAATTTATTTTTCCTAGTTTGCAAAACATAGTATCATTTCAGTCAGTGATACCAACCTGTTTACCGCGTACGTCTTTTTTTATCTCATGCTATTTTAATCTTGACTTTGCGTTGCCATGGCAACGGTAAGGAGCGGAAAGCTAAAATTACAGTAACAGTATGAAATTAATGCGCCTTTAGTTGGTTTGATTATTATATGTAAAACAACTGATACCTTTGCACATAGCTTCATTGCCTAGTTGACTTCACATTTTCGTTACGGAATAAACTTAAGGTGATTCTTTAGTTTTGCACTGAGCACCTCTCAGTGCGCATAATAAGATGGCCGCCTTGAAAAAGAGCCTCTACAGAAACATTATTAAAATGACGTCAATCGAAAAGAAACGTTAATGGCATTTTCCATAGCATTTTTTTCTGGCCTAGATGATATTCAAAGTGTTGAAAATGTACATATAACGTAATCTGTAGACAGTACACGTGTTGCTGAGTTCAACTTCCTCACGGCCGAGGCCTTCAATGGTGGATGTTGTCCTCAACCACTTTAAATGATTCATCTCTATTACATTATACCCTAATTGATTTATCTTGATGTAAATTCCATGGAATCGTATTTTTCAATGTTTTCTTCTGCCTTTCAAGAACATACTGGTTTGAAACTCGCTTCAGTCCTCGCTCAAAAATCGTTAGGATGCAGGCGGTGCGCTCTTTCGGCAGCTCTACCACAAGTACCGTGACTCTCAATTTTTATTTCATGATTTTAATGACAACAATGCTTCCTTTTAATGAGAAATAAAAAAGGGAAAATCTATGCTCAGTATTTTGGCAATTGCACGACCAGCGAAGGAAGTTGTATCACACACATTAGAGTAGAAAAACTTCGATTTAGGTGGCCAACGGCCTTTGCAAAAAGATGAGCGGGTAGGATGTCGCGAGTTTTTTCTGTCCCATAGGACATCCAAAATTCCTTCAAGTCTCAATAAGCCTGTACCTTACCCTGATCCCAGAGGTTTTCTTGAAGTTTTTCTTCACGAAAGAGAGAGCTAGCCGAGAAGCGGCGAGGAGAGAGAAGAACCTCTGGTTACCTTGGCCTCGAATCTCACTTTCATGCAGACAACAGGGTCAGGATCTGACCCTAGGGCGCTGATTGGTTTATATTTCTACAGACACGCAAATCAGTTTCATTGGTTTGTTTGATTGCAACCGACCGAGGGGACGCTGAGGATATTTCTCGCCTGATTTCTTTTGGTAAATTTTGCCTCTCTCTACCAGGGAAGAAAATTTTTTGAAAAAATAAGTAAGATCAGCAAGGGGCGACATGGCGCACATCTTCACCGGCGTAAAACCTTTAAAAACCTTTTAGATATTGCTGCAGTGAGGAGGACTCTTTAAGGGATTTTACACTTAAAAAATTGAACGATGATATCGCTTCTATGTAGTACAAGTGATTTATCAAGATACCTTTGTTCACTAGGTTTCATAACAAGTATGGATACTTGTCAAAGTTGCTGTAAAGAGTTCACGAAGTATCACAAGCACTTGAGTTGTGAAAACGATCACAAAAGCTGCAATGACTGTTACATGGACCTGTTCTGTGAGGCAACACAAGACGGTGGCAAGCAAGCAGAAATACAGTGTACACAGTGTGAGGCCACACTTCTGCCGATCAAGCCAAAGGTATCTGGCCATGGAGAGCACGTCTTTATTTACGTTGATGATTCCAATATGTGGATAGAAGCAAAGAAACTTGCGGCTAGGCAAGGAAACTTCAAATGTGTAGAAGACCCAAGGTTGCGCATGGACATGGGAAAAGTTGCTGAATTTGTGTCCAAAGGCAGAGAAATTGCCTGCCATAACCTGTATGGATCAGAACCACCACCAAGAGACACTGTGTGGGAGAAAATGAAGAAATGTGGGTGGAAGGTTAAACTATCAAAAAGAAGCCTTCTTACCAACAAAGAAAAACAGGTTGACCACAGAATAGTGAAGGACATAACCGCTTTGGTGTCCGATAGAAGCGTCGCCAAGGGAACAATAATCCTCGTCAGTGGAGATGCTGACCTCATACCAGCAATAGAAGAAGGCCTGAGTAAGAAATGGTCCTTTGAGATATGGATGTGGGCTAGTGGTATATCAAACGCGCTTAAAAAACATCAGGAGGAGCATCCAGAATCATTAAAAATCGGTTCGTTAGACCCTCACCTGCAAGATATCTCATTTACTCATTTAGAGTTAAGTAAAAAGCAATTATCGTCAGCGCAAAACTCTCGAACTGCAGTTATAAAGAACTTTGAAGGAATTGAGGGGTGGAAGAAAGACCTCACTGAAAAGTTACGCTGGCCTTTCCAATTCTGCTGGAAAGGACAAGACATTGCTCTTGTTTTCTCACCTGTAAAGCCGAAAGACGAAAAGACTGAATTTGCGTATCATTTTGACAAAATATTTGAGCTGCTACAAAGGGAATATCCAGGTAGGGTAGTGAATTCTCCAGCTTATCGGCAAAAAGAATCGCATGAAAGGGAAAAAATCTCCCTCGCCAACAAGTATGAACCACTAGAAGATGTAGGTGAACAACCAAGTCTGGGTAACGATTATGATTTTTCAGATAAAGGTCAAAATGAAGTACAAGGCCATCCAAGCGAAGGGAAGAAAGACAATGATAGTATTAGTGGAAATGAGTTTCAACTTGTCCAAACAAGGAAGCAAAGAAAAAAGAACCAAAAGTTTTCGGACCAATGCCCATATAGGTCCAAATGTAGGAAAGGTATTAATTGCACTTACTGGCATACAAGGTCGGAAAAAAAGTACTTTCAGAAAGGTAACTATAACAAACACAAAGAATGTAAGTACAAGAACAACTGCTGCCTAGGAACCGCCTGCACGTTTGCTCACTCTGAAAAGGACAGTTTCTGTCGCAAATGCCATCTCGGGGGACACTTACAGAATAAGTGTACAGTAGAGACCCCCGTACAGTCATCTTCAACTACGAAATGACCTGTCAAGGGGTTTAGTGATACCAAGCCGGAAAATCAGGAACAGAACCTGATTTTGACACAGTGCTTTCTCTGTCTGCGCGACACTACCAACATACTTTTAAGTGTTAAATGGATAGGTTAGAAGCCAGAAGAAAAGCCCTGTAGAGTATCCTAATGCCATACCCATACCAAGCCTAGACACAGTGTTTCACCAAAAAAATGGCGACAGTTATTCCCTCCACCACATACCAATAATCACTCTCTCCCTTATGGCACTGACTCGACGCCGGTACATAGTCTGACTATTAGACTTTGTTACTCTCAAATATCAATGTTTTATGTAATTATATGTATTATATTATTAAGTATGTTTATCACTGGCCTACCCAGCACCTGAATTCAGTCAATACTGCAAGCATCTATTTTAGATGTTCAAGAAGGACATTCACCAATATATTCCAAAAAGTTTCTTCTAGACTTACATTTCAAGACTATTCTCCTTTCGGTGATTTACGGAATAACCCTTCGGGGAAATTGCAATCACTGTGACCGCATTAAATCCCTGTAAGCGTTGCACTGCGGAGCTGGAAGGATAATTTTTAATTTGCCTTGGGATACACCATCGAAAAAAATCATGGAAGTTAGACAGTGGGACTCAGTTTATGAAATGTATAAATTAAGTCTTATAAAATTTTTTTATAACATTGCCAGTGGCAACACACCCTATTTTGATTAAGAATTTAGTTACTTGGAGAGAGAGTCCATATAATCTAAGAGGAAATACCGTAAAATTCCGAAAATAAGCCCCTCCGTGCGTAAGCCTGTCCAAATACCGTAAAATTCCGAAAATAAGCCCCTCCAAATATAAGCCCCCCAAAGTCGTAACGCAAAAAACCCTCCGTTAAATCGCCCGTCCAAATATAAGCCCCCCGGGGGCTTGTACTTGGAAATTTCCGTCAAATACAAAGTAAAACAAAGAAGAAGGCTAGCTCAATGGATTTTTAAACGCAAATTTCCCTCCGTACATAAGCCCCTCCGAATATAAGCCCCTCAAAAATGGCCTTTGAAATAAATAAGCCCACCCAAACCGGTAACGCAAAAACCCTCCGTTAAATCGCCCCTCCAAATATAAGCCCCCCGGGGGCTTGTACTTGGAAAATTGCCCCAAATACAAAGTAAAACAAAGCAAAAACGGTAAATTTACTTCCAACTATAAGACTAGACCAATCGATTTTGAAACGCAAATTTTCCTCCGTAGATAAGCCCCTAAAAAAGGGCCTTTGAAAAATATAAGTCCCGGGGCTTATTTTCGGAATTTTACGGTAATAGGCTGTGGTTCCACGATTTTATACAAATTTTATGAAACATTCCATACAGTATAGAGATGCCGTATCACTCTTGTAACTGTAAACAAGAGCCATAATATTATTATGGCACTTGCTGTAAACATTTTTCCAGTAAAGTGAAAATTTCAACAGTCTGTCAGTTCAGTCAGTACCCAAGAGATTATTTAATTTTTAAATTTAAAACCTTTAAATCTGTGAATTTTCATGTAATTATTACAAAATCTTAAATTTATATTTTTGGCTTCTAAAGTACATTTTTTTGCGTTTTAATCTTTTTTATATACTTTAAGTTAAATAAGAATGATTATATTTTTAAGTATACACGACTCCTTAAGCAATTTACTGCTTTTATTCTGATCGTGTTTAAATAAAGGATATTCATTCATTCATTCACCAAATAGCTTATGACAGATGCCCTGGCTCTTGCCCCTGAGCAATACCTCAAGCATGAGGATTTTCAACCACGTGTTACAATAAAGGAAAGTAGACCACCTATTGAAGACCACGAAAAAATTGGTATTACTTGTTAATAATCCTATACCTAAAAGGTGCATGTGGTGACATCAGGGCAGCTAACCAATACCAATTATCACCCTCTAATACTGTGGAATGCACCACCTTTATATTTCATGGGGAAGGAAGTATTTTTCCTTTAGGATAAATTAACCTGGGAGCAGGCTCCTTTGTTTGCTCTAACCCAATAATTCTTTTTTCCACTCATATCACTAGGGAGCCTGGTCCAAGGCTAGGATAAATGGATTTTCAACCCTAGTATGTTAAAGACAGTATTGGTGTATGGGCAGTAAAACAATTTTCATAGCTATGCTGCGTCTCTATGGCGCATATAGGGGAAACAAAAATAGGAGTGAAAATAATATCCGCATCTGCGTTAAAGGGCAGCAGATGCAGATTTTCGTCACCAAGGGAGTAGGGAGGGACAAAAAACAAAAGTCTGAAAAGTCCTCTTGGGGAATAAACGTATACAAGAGTGATCTGATGCCAGCATGGCATAAAAATACTAAGCTCAATACCCAAGGGTGATACCAAAGTCCCTAGAGGCAAAATGTGCTAACGTATACCACAAGCTAGACCATTTTGGCGCAAATATATCAAGGAAAATAGTGCCACTGACTAAGAAACGTTATTATCATAATATAAAGCAATCTACATAGAACCTGCATACTGAAATGAATAAAGACAAGTTATCTTTTCTTGGTAAAGAATAATGGCTTTGTTCACTTTGCACTCTGTAGTTAACTGTACTTGAATTGTACAGCTCTAGTGTACATTTTTAGCAATTCTGAGTATCTTTTTTTCCAAATTCTCCCCCTGCACATGAGTTGAGCCAATGCCCCAAAGAGGATGTGCGAGAACAGCATAACTCATTCATTTTGAATTTAATCAATGCAACAGCAGCAGCAACAGGCATGGTAACAGCACTTAGCAGGAATGTTAGCCGAGTGTTTTGCTTTAAGTACCATATACGATACACCCTTCAGTAGAGTGGTGAAAACCTTATGACACGCCCCAGCTCTAGAGATGTACTCAGATGCTAGGAAATGAAGCCTTCTACCGTCGAACATAACCGAGTGCCCGGGAAATACACAGTCGACATGACTGGAAAGATCTTGTAGTCTTCTGCAGGATTGAATGTAGGCATTTATATTGCTTTGTGGCAACCAGTCAATCAAAGCGTCACTCTCGTACATCACGTCTCCGGTGAACAGAATCCTTGCGCGTTCATCGATTAAACCAATACTCCCTGGGGTATGACCGGGCAGATGAACAACCCGCAAGCTCCGGTCGCCTAGATCAAAGACATGACCTTCCTCCACGACGGTATACGGTTGCGCCGCTTTAACCCTGTAGTGCGATATTTTCCACCCCTGGTATGGGGGTACAGCAATTTCGGACGCGCTAAAGAAAAGCGTCGAGGTGACCAAGTTATCGCCTTGGCGAATTGCTTCCGCTTCTAGGCTGTGGATGGAGAACTTTTCGAACTGACGCAAACCTCCGGAGTGATCGAAATGAATATGAGTCGCGACCGCTTGTACAGGTTTCGGGCCGATCAGGCCTTGTTGCTCGAGAAAGCCTGGCAAGTTCCATATCCCCAAGCCAGTGTCGATAACCAAATCTTTGGATGATCCTTGAACAAGCCAGATGTTGGCTTGGTTTGGGGAATCATAGAATCTCTCACGTAACAAGTACACACCGTCGTGAACCTTTTCAATGGCAAACGGTTGTTCGGCAATTTTGGTTTTTATCAGCATACAAATGAGAGGAACCTGGGTACAAGGTAGCCTGCGGTCAGGCAAATTTACATTGTTTTGTAAATACAATATCAACACAGCTCCACAACATGTCTGCGTCAGTGAAGACTGCATTTACACCTAAAATCACACAGACACCGTGTACTGTGGCCTGATATTTAATACTGCAGATATGAAACAGTATAGTATTTAAAACTTCAAATGTTCTTCGAAATTTTCTGCAAAATGACACTCTCGGCGCTTTCCATTTAGTCAAAATTTCCGGAATTTCCGGTTCGGCGGTAAATGGAACACGTTTCGTCGGTTCGTCCCACTGGAAAATTCCCAGAAAAAGTGGAAAATCTAAAAAGGTGGTCCCGTTTTCCCGGTTGGAATTTCCGAACGGAATGTCGTGTTCCATTGACGTTTCTTGTAGTTTGTACCAGTTCCAGGTCCACGGTCGGCACCCGGCCACGTACTGGGGTTTACGACCAAATGGAACAACTTTTTACCAATCGGAAATTCCACTTTTGCTACCACCGAAATTTCCGGGTTTTTTTCGTAAATGGAAAGCGCCCTCTTTGAACAAACCGACACCATCAAGGTCCCCGTGGGAAATACTTGTAATTGAGAGTTCTCACTGTGTTTTTACTGTATACCATCCTTTTCATATCCTAAAGTAAAATCAATGTTTATGGTACAAGAATCAACAATGCCTGAAGAACGCCATTTCCGAGTAGCCTCCAACGTAGTCGTTCTTGGGGCTTAGTCACGCGATCCTTCCCCACGAATTGCCTTTGAACGTTAATTCTGAGTCGCCCCTAGCCTGCGAACAGCAGACGTATTTCCGGTAGTCGCTTCTCTCCCTCCGAAAAATAGAGGGAGAGAAGCGACGACCGGAAATACGTCTGCTGTTCGCAGGCTAAGTTGCCCCAGGCCAGTTTGAAACTCAAAGTGAGGGTAGGTGCGAAGCTATTGATATGGGTCACATGCAGACAAAACTCATTTTTACAAAAAAGGTGTTGCACTTAACTTCGCTAGGAACGTGAGAGATTTTGGAACTCCGAATTGGCCCAAGGGGACAGGGGGATTCCCCTCAACTACCTTCGGGATGTCGGCTTATGGTCATGTATAGTTCTCCTATTACAGAATGCCCATACACCGTGGTTCTTGGTGAAACCGTTTCAGGGTACTTCATCCAACTGTACTCTGAATCCAACCTGGGATTTAAACCCAGACCACGTGCGTAACAAAGTCACGGCAGACGTGCGCATTGTTGGATTTCACATAAAGGATGATCCCCTTATTCACGGCACCATTAACCAAGAAAAACGGGATTCACTAAGGAAATGAGGGTGAAACCGTAAAAAAAAAGGCCAAATCCAAACGTCTAAGTGCAGCCACAAGAGGAATAAAATATATGCCCGAAATTACTATCCCTTATTACCATAAAGAAGATTCAAAAAAACCCTTAGAGACCACTTATTAAAAAACGAGGAATTTGGTATAGAACAATAAAAATTATGTAATCGGAAGATCGTTTCATGAATGCTATGTCCTTTTTCTACACCCAATTTCAAAAGCCCCTGAAAACCACCTGACTGAATCCCAGATATATCTACATTTACTTTTACGGCAGATAAGGCGAATGCAAGATCCCTTTACAGCGTCATGTATTTTCACTTAAAACCCATTACTAAAACTACTGCAAACCGTCTATTGAAAAACCCAGATGCACTAGCCCTGGTTTCATGCGCGTTTTCCGGTTCCGGTTGAGATTTTTAAGTGACCTGCGTTTTTTTTTCGCGGCTGAGGATGTGTCGGCCGACGAAGCTCCTCGTCGCACACGAGAAACCCAGGGTAGGTGTTTCTTGACGACGCCGGTACACAAACATCTTCCTTAACTGGAAATGGGGGAATCCCAAAATCCTTAAAACCTCTGATGGCCGCTTTGGTAGTTTTCGTTCCACATGGAACGATGCGTATTTTCCTTCCTGGACCCGTTTATTTTTCAGTTTAACCTATCAAGTTGGTTATAACATTCCACCGATACTCATTTTGAAATTATGACCAATCCTGACGGAGTATTACAGACACCACCACTGAAGTATCATTTTGGGGAGAATCCAATGCCAATTTCGCCATTTACCTACTACTCTTTGCATATTTAACTGTTCCTTTAATCCTCAATTCCATGCGAAACAAAGAAGATTAAGCGGGCAGCACAACTGGCAATAAAGGAGACAGGAAAGGGAGAAAAAAGAGAGCGAGAAAGATCGAAATTGATGCCTAACGAATTTCATCCAGCTAGCCAGAAAATATTTCTCTAGGTGTTGCAAAACTGATTTCTAGCCATTCCCACGCAAACTAATGAAATACAGTCAAACCTCTTTAATACGGACACCAACGAGACAGAACCAATTGTCCGCTTTATAGAGGTGTCCGTATTATAGAGGTAGCTGAGGAAAAGTATGATTTTGGGCATTTCTGGGACCAAACGAACTGTCCGCTATAGAGGTGTCCATAAGGAGAGGTTAGACTGTACGCGGTTTTTTCGCTAATACGATTTACATTTTCTCGTTTCTTTCAATTTGGAACTGAGAATGAACTCTTTTTGTTTTCTTTATCCCCATCCCATACTCTTCAAAAAAAGCGACGTAAAACCCTCCGAGACCCTGGTTCGTTGAGTGTCTACCTGTACTCTTCTGCCACTTTTTTTTAAACCTTTCTTCATTTCTCTCTCTCTCTTATCCACGAATATAAAAGGGTAGAAATTCTACTAGTATATGATATAGTAAGGAAATTAGTCATTTCGGTCTGTACAAAAATACAAAAGGGCAAGCAGTTTCATTTGCATGCTGTGAAAAAGTGGAGAAAACGCTCTGTTTTTTTATTTATTCACATTTGAAATACAGTAGATTTACAGCATTTAAAAGTAAGCAAAGGCATGTGAAGGGGGGTACCATTTATCAATGGACGGTATACAAAAGGGGTAATTTTTCTGTCAAAAATGGTAAGGAACTGACCTCAATGTACAAAACTTTGCTAAGTAACCTACCCCCACCCCCACCCCCACCCCCGATACAATAGGGCCATTTATACGAGGAAAAATAAGACGCGTCTTAAGTAAGACGCGAATTGTACCATTTATACGAGCATGTCTTATCTAATAAGACGCGTCTTAGCTAAGCCGCGTCTTATTTTAGACGAAATGTGCCGTTTATACGAAAAGTCCGCGTCTTATTTAAGACGCGTCTTATGTAAGACGCGTCTTATTTTTCCTCGTATAAATGGCCCTAATATCAACAGCATGTGTCAGGAATTACATCAAGACGAGGAACTTGGTTGACGTATTAATGAGATACAATAACTACCATAAAAATGAAATCCGATGTTTCGAGTCCTTTTTGCTATGAAATCTTCTTTAAAAAAACTGCAAAAGTTGTAAACAGTTCCTCTGCAAGTTATTTTACAGATTCTTGCTAATTTCTGGCTATTCGTCAAAAGATTTCGTGCACCATTGTTACATGCCCTTTCTTACCGGGCTTTTATTTTCGTACAACAAAACCGTGATCTTTGTTGTTGAGTCCACCTCTAACATTGTTTGCTCGAATAAGCGCGGCTGATAACGGACATGTAAACTCGTTTTTTAAGACAAAGAAATGGACATGAGCATGCAAAGTATTATAATAATACTTCGTTGTGAACCTCGGATGCTTAAAATAAGCGCGACGCCGTGTTTTTGCAAAGTTCACTTCCCGTTACTGTAATTTTTCTGGGACCAAGGGAGATTGGAAATACTGGATGGAAAACCAGGGCTTTTTTTCCACATCTAAAGCTCACACAGGGATACCCTGAACCGGGTTACAACATATCTAATGGTGACACAACAGTGTCCTCTATCGCGCAATGCACGCAATGCGCGTTGCACGCAACATCACCTTACCGGGGTAGGACCGGTTTACGAGGAGGAAACTTGTCTCAAGCAGAAGTGTCACCCGCCTACTCAAGAAAACCTGGGCAAGCCAACTTTTACTACATTTCCTTACACAACTTGGCGAACCGTATACACGAGAAACAAGTTAGCTCGGTTAGAAGGGTGACCCGCCTAGCCTTTCGGGCCTTTGGCCCTCGCTTGGGAGGGTGACCCCTTTTCCAGGGACAACTTTTCTCCATATAAACGGCGTCTTATCTCCAGGACACCAATTCACATTTTTAAAGTGACAAAGGCTGCGAGCTATTTACATGGTTGCAACACGCTCCATAAGAATGGCCAGTTAAAACTCAAGGACGGAGCAGCCGAGGTAACATCAGACGCAGACGTTCTTTAGGCTCCTCAAGTAATCCTACAGTGGGGCAGAAACCTGTGACGCACCCCCAAGAACATCTGCGTAGGAACCTAGAAGCGAGGCTGCTGGTGGGCGCCCCCACCCAGCCCTGCTTTTTACTAGAACGGCACTTTAATTCTAGCAATCAAAGGAAACATGGTTTACAGTGAGAGTGAGAGGATGACCTCCTCCTCACAAACTTTGAAAAATGTTGTACCTTCCCTGGAAAATCCAGATGAGAATATTCTTTCGGGGTCTGGGTAAGTCTTGCAGCAACGACTCCAACTCAAATTTGATGCGCGAAATAGAACGTAGATCAATATGTGGTATTCTGTTCAAACTGTTATTTATATGCACATTCCAATTCCAATTCCTGGATGGAAATGTTTAGACCGGGGGTGGGGGGTACTTTTATATGGGGAGGCTCCGCTCCAAAGTTCAACCCCATACCCTTTCGTATACCATTTGGCAGAAAAGGTACCCCTTTCGTATACCTTTTATTGGCAAATGGTACCCCTTTCCCATACCCAGTTTACGACTTTCCATCCCTTTTAAACTGCTCCAAAGGCGCTGTCTTTAAAATCTGAATAAATCACAAAAACAGAACGTTTTCTCGGCTTTTTCACAGCCATGAAATGCATCTCTTAGCCCTGTTGGGCCTTTACCGACCAAAATGACAGATTTCCTCACCCTTTCATATACTTCAACAAGTAAAATTCATACCCTTCTATATACCTGAAGCCTGAAAAAGGTACACCTTTCGGGCGGAGCCCCCCGGTATAAGCCACTACAGAGAGTACCCCCACGGGTGTTTGACCCCCCCCCCCCCCACCCGGACACTTACAGGAAACCTATACCCATACGTTAAACCAATGCAACTTACAGTCATCCATGCTGATTAGGTCAGACACCAAAACTTACCACAATTTACAGAAGAATACGCCATGGCCTCCGTGCGACACGGTAAATGATCTTCACACAATGGCACAGGCTTTAAGAAAGGCCTCAAAAACCTAGGGCAACGGACAGATGAATTCCAAAATCAGGAGCTTCATCTTTTACCATCAACTGAATGCTTCAGTTTGACCTATACTTACCAATGTTTTTTACATTGTTAATAGACAAAGAGCTTTAAAAAAGGGGTCTGTTGCAACAGCAAGTCTGTGAATTTGACAGCTCTAATTTCTTTGGACTCTTTCAACCTTCTTACTTGACCTTTGACCCAAGTGGTATGACTAAACTTTCTGGCTTAATCAAAATTGCTTTTTGCCCGCAAGTTGACATTTCGATATGCAAACTCTGCAAACTAACGATAATTTACAGTAAGAATAAAATTGGAAAGTTTTGTGTCCACCGAAGCAAAAGATAAGGACTTAGATGTAGCCTCCCACGCAGACGTTCTTACGGGTTCGTCACGCGAACCACTAAGAACGTCTAGTGGGAGACTAACTTAGATAGGAAGGCTATTTGTTACAAGCCTTGCAATGCTCCATGTTAAGCCAAAGTGCAAAACACCAAGGGGGTGGCGAGTTTTCAGAATTAACACCAAGTATTCTTAATTCAACATACACAGCATATAGCTGGTCACCCTAGAGTGTTGCAGTGTGGAAGAAAATACTTGTCACGTGCCTTTTTGAAGCGCAAACCCCAACCCGAGGCCAGTCCAAACCCTAACTGTTGAACTAACTCACTTGGAGGTCAAAGCACCGATACTTACTTTGTAATACCAAAAAAGCCCCATGGCTACAGTCTAGCTGGGCCTTACATTTTCTAAGAGTGTCAAATATTTAGGTCACGTGATGCAAATCGTTCCCATAAATCACAGCATTTGAGTTACCTTTGCAGTGATCAATTTTCATAAACAACTCATCTGATAGAAGCAATATCATTTCTCCTGGAAAGCCTTCATGACAGGGGCAAAAATGATCTTTGTCTCACTTAATGATGTAAATGGGAGATTTTGATCTCACTTAGGGCGTTCAGGACAGAATAATATCTTTACCCAAACTGGTACCATTTAGGCTTTGCCATAAAAACAAAATTAAGAAGACACAAGGTAAACAAAAAATGAATTAATAGTGAGGAAGAAAGCAACCACTGGCAACTTCTCTACAGAAATAAAACCTTCTAAAGACCTATTTAGCTGTCCACTTTAGAATATCTCATAGGGGTCAAATAATGTTTAAGCCATGCACAGATTAGTATCTGTTCAGATTTGAATTACACTTTTAGGAAGAGCACCACTGCCCATCTTTTTATGTGAAAATCACCCTCCTGCCAAGATAAGTAACTGTTAATTTGCCCCTCTCCTTAAGTGGGAATGGGATATCAAATAACTTTGTGAAATACACCACATACTGAAAAAAAAAAGAAAACATAATCATCACAATCTTTCCACTTGAAATGACCTGCTGTTGCTAAAACTTAGTAGTTTTATTACTTCCAATGGACACAGCAAAACGTTTTCTTTTAATGAGTACAGCAGTCTACTTTGACTGCGTTGATAAAGCAAACAAGGAATAAACATTCCAAGTTTAGAGCTACATGTATACTAGTGGACAACAACAACAATGAAAATAATATTAAAAAAAGGCTGGACTTTGTATGGCAAGCCGTTTCCGCATAAAATATGGATCAGTCAAACACATCACAAGTTGAGGATTTCAGAGCACATGGATCAAGGTAACAGGAAGTCTACTTCAGAGCACTGAACGTCATAAACAGAGGAAATTCATTCATCGTGTTTCAGGTCAGCCTGGCACTGAATATTTTTTTCTTCTAACAAACATCTCAGCTCGTCAATATATAAGTACATTGTAACAGGAACATGGTGGTATCATGGTGTTGTACAGAGCATTACCAGTCACGGCCTTTTGTAAGAATGACAAACAAAATACTATCGTTAAGAGACGGTGCAAGAATAATCACAGTACATCATCAACCCTTAATTAAACAACAAAATTGTACAGAGATGCTGTGACAAACTCTGACAATTTTAAAACTTAGGATTTACCGGTACCTTTTTTTGCCTCTCTCCCCACCTAATCAACTGATCTCAACCTCAACCCCAGACCCCTACCCACCGGCACCCAGATAACTCTCCACTCTTGTAGCTCACATATTAACCCTTTGTATTGAACACTAAGATCAAAATTTAGATTCTCATTTGTTGGCCCTATTTGGTCACTACAGAAGTAGAGTGGCAAGGTTGGTAAAGTATCAAGCAAATTCATCTTGTGTGATCAAGTCCTTCATTCTTGTGACCACTCCGTTAAAATATAAAGCACTTATACTGTATGATTATCAGAAGGAGAATGTAGATGCTGATCACGCTTAGGGCTTAAGGCTTTATCACATGCTACTGTCATGGACTTGAATCAAATAGCCCCCTTGTACATAGTGTAAAATGACCATTCCAAAATTGTGGAAGATGAGTGCAGCCAAGCATGGGAGATTTTCTAAGAAGGTGCAAAAGTCGCTGTTTTTGATTGCATTTTGTGGAAAATAGTATTGTCATTTGAACATTAATTTTTCTATTTACATGTAGCTAAAATGAAAAGGGAGCACCATATTGAAACCTGCTTTTACATGTCTTTAAGGCCATGAAAAAAGAGCACAAGATGCTTGGCAAGATGAATAAAACAAAACAAGATCTGATGTCTTTTTGGTGCCAAGTTGCAATTTCCTTTTAAAAAAATAATCTGTAACCCACAGTATCTTACTTCCCCACTCAACTAAAAAAATCCCCTCCCCAACAGCAGCATACACATGGAAGCAAAAAGCCACAAGCCTGGGCTATGGAATAAACCTGTTTTGAGCAAGTTTCTTAATAAACACGGCCAAACTTTAGCCCAACTTTCTTGTTCAAGTCCATCATTTTCCTAATTTGTTTAATATTTTTATAGCAAAGGTAGGCCAATTTCTATTAACATTAACTTCCTTTGGAAATCTTAACTAAGATTGTGAACTGCAAAATATGTAGTTTTACTGAAATAATAATAAAAAATAGCTTTTGATGTATAAAAAGCTCTTCAGGCTTTTTGATGAAAAGCAAACCTTGCAGTTAGTTTTTAATAACTATCTAGGTATTTACAGGGACCCAGTGTAAATCAGGTATTGATGAGAAGGGATCCATACTCATAATTTTCAAGTGGCCTTATATTTTAGTGATACTGCCCCTGGTCTTAAAGACAATAAACGAAATATAACAGGAAACTTATTAATCAACACTTCTTATTTATTGGGACAAGCAAAGCAGGACAAGGACAAATGACTCAGAGATCCTCACATCCAAGGACCCAGTGAACCTTGAGCTCAAATCAATGACATTGAGACCCAGAAAAACACAAAATTTGATATAAGTGGTATTTCTGCTGTCACAGGTCTGTTTTACACTCTTTATAAGCCTAGAAATGTAATTTTTAGTGACTGTAAATTGTTGGGGGGATTAAAATGTCGCAACAGCAGACAGATTTTTACCACAACATCAAAAATCAGTCACACTTCCTACCTTAATAATAGCCGCTTCCTCCTTGGCCACCATAGCTCCCTCCTCCTCCTCCGTAGTTACCATAGTTTCTACCATAGCCACCACCGCCACCACCACCATAAGTACCTGCAAAGTAAAAGTCCAGCTGTTTGAACACTAAGAAAGTCACTCAGTTATGACCTTCCATTGGAAAATATTATAAAAATGCACTTAATTTGAAATAGAGTGTAAATGTATTTAGCACGAGAGTATTATTATTGAAGCCGCTATCTCTACATCTGATAGAGATAGGACTGCCATTTTACAAGGTCAACAGAGCATGCAAAGGTCACAGCCATTTGCAGGGTGAGGACGGTACCTTAATTTACCAGTTATTTTAAGACCCTGAGTAGTGGACTGGTCTTTCTCACGCTGCAAATGGTAACATCTTCATTTCCTCATTCTTTTCTACTAACCAGTGAATTGTAACCAACAAAACTATGTAAGCAGCTGGCGACATTGCCGGTTGCCAGCACTTTTTGAGAACCCTGAACACTCCAAGAAGTACAGTGGTCAGCGGTCAGCGAGAAAGATGTGCTTCAGTTTTCTTGCTTACCTGCAATTTACTTTTATATAATGCTGATGTCAACTGGCTGCCTGGCTCTGCTAGTCCCTATGGTTATTCCAGGCAGCCAATACTCTAATTTTTACTTTTAGTACTAGGGTATCTAAAAGATAGTAATGCTGCAGCACATTCTGTTGATACTGGCATTAGTTAGGCAGTGGGACTTAAAAGAATCGAAAATGACACTGAATGTCCTATTTACATGTTGGAAAGTACTAGAATAATTACTATCAGTCTATAGAAAGAAAACGTGGGAACGTTGTTTAGAAAATGATCAAGTGGTTATCAACTCTGGTTTTCCCACAGTAAATTGTAGGAAATGATAGACATTCAGATTGTTTATCCATATATTTAATATAGAGTGTACTATCTTTTCTCTGGAAACACGATACTTTTCTTGCTGTTTATTGCACTTTATTAAGTAACAGTTATTTAGCTATATATTTATAGAAGACAACAACACAAAAAACGGGAAAAAAAAGAAAGAAGGAAAAAGAGAGTTCGGTAGGACTCGAACCCAGCACCATCGGCTCGACGCGATTACACCTAACCACTACACTACAAAGACTGATTACGTAATTATGCAGATTATGGGAAAAGTCTTCAGTTTAATGCCTTTTCCATGAAACTTCTGCCGGCAAGATGATCGCCAGCCGCATTAATCGAGCTATTAACAGTAAAAAAACAATGTAAACGCATATTCCATGACAATGAATAGTGAAAGAACATAATTATGCTTTTCAAAACGCCAATACACGTCCTCGTCTGCAACGTTGGACACAAAACATATGTTTCGCCCTATCTCGATTTCTGCTGTTATTTTGAAGCGAATGGTCAAAATCACATCCATTTTCGGCTCATACAGGTTTTTAAGAATAGCATGGCATGACATTTTCTCACTTTCACATCACCTTCTAGCAAGCTGGAATTTGTATATCCCCCGTGTTGCGGAGTCGAAGAGCAAATGCTCACCTTCTCGTCAGGTTTAACACCTGGACGAGTCAAAGGCTCTTGAATTGAAATCCAATCCCCAAGTTAACCATCGTACTCATCTGAAAGGCTCTTGCGTGTCTTAAATTTGGTAAGACCTCTAACCGTACTGTAGAAAATTTGCTACAAAGAAAACTCTGAGTCTGGGCAGCGAACGATGCGAACTTCCCGTGCTTTTATTTGAGTTGTTCGTGGCGCAATGCACTCTGGTTAAAAGCAATGCATTGTGGTAAAAAGTGATGAATTCGAGAATTCGTCGCCCCTTATATATTTCTCTTAAATCCTGATTATGTTGCTGCTCGCTCCCTACGGTCGCTCCGCAGCAATTAATCCTCATTATTGTAATTTATTTTTGAGCAAGAGTGAGTACAAATAAAGATTGTTGTTGTTGTTGTTGCATACCTCCACCATATCTTCCACCTCCGTAGCCGCCTCCACCGCGTCCACCTCTGTAGCCACCCCTTCCTCCTCCATATCCTCCTGCTCCTCCTCCACCACTTCCACGGGGCTTAGCTCTTGATACCTTAATGTTTCGCCCATCCAGCTCCTAGGAGGAAAATTGAATAAGAATTCCATTTATAACTGCACTGTGCATTCAGTAGAACAATACACAGGTTGCTATTCAGAGAAAACAGATGACATCACTGGTTGTCCCATGAAGTGATGTCTGAGGAATTTCAATGCAAAAATTCCATACTGATGATGTGTCTCTACCCAGTAAGTGAGAGAGTTCAGTCTGTGAAAGCTTCCGTAATTGTGATGGGGGTACACTTAAAGATATCAACCCTTTTTGCAGTCAGTCACTTTTCAAGTTCTAAGGAATTCAGGTTTGGCACCCAGTGTCCCTTTTCCCTCAATAGAGGTATCCCTTCAAAAGAGGTAATAAATACAAAGATTATGTGGACATTTTTCTAGGACCAAATTTTGCCCCCTGAATGGAGGTGTCCCTGGAATAGAGGTGTGCCAAACAAGAGGTTCCACTGTGCTTTATTTGTTTCTTTATAATAACCAAGTTAATAAATAAAACAATGTGCTAGCTTGAATTCTGAGTAAGTAGGAAACTGAATAAGGGTTCAAAAATCTACTGAGCATATATGTTTTGATTTCTACTCTCTTGGAGATCAGTCTGAAAAATTTGCACATGGATATTGGGATTTAGCGAGTTTATTAAGGAATTTGTTGCCATCACAGGGCAGGAAACTTGGGCCGTCCGAACGTCTGGGACGGGTAACTTTTCCGTTCGGACAAGGAAAAACGTGATCCCAGTTGTCCGAATGGACGACTGAGTTGTAGAGGTCCAACTTAAAAAAAGTCAAGAAACTATACTTACCTGTTTTCTTTGGATATATAATAAAATATTCTTTCTGTAATTAATAACCTAAGTGCTCTAAAAAATAAGTAGCTCTTACAGAAAGTAAAATAAAATATCATTTTGTTTACGTTGTGTGTTTGATTTCGTCGTGTGAGGTGCCGCCATTAAATTCCATGTGAGTCCTGCTGTACAACATAATAGCAGGCTCACGATATCGCACGTGCTTGTCAGTCACGTTTCAGTGAGTTTCAGCGCTTTTCTTCAAGCGTCATGTCTTTGTCTCAGTCGACACTTACTAGCTTTTTAAAGAGGTCAGCACCGGAAACACATGATGCAGATGATGGTACTAGCAATGTTGTTCATTCCAAAAAGAAAAAAAGCGAAGATAACAAGAAAAAGTATGAAACGAAGCGCATAAGAAAGTTTCAACCAGCGTGGCAGAAAGAGTTCGATTGGGTTGTTTACCAAGAAGAAACAAACATTTTTTTTGGACAAGTAGTTTTGTGGTTTGGACAAGCAAAATACACATTGTACTTGTCCCAAGGGACAAGTGAATTGAAAAGAAAGTTTCCTGCCATGTCATCATTGTAGAAAGACGTTTTACCTGTCCATCCAACTGATCAATTGCCGTTTGGACATCCCTTTCTTCATAGAATGTCACAAAGCCAAAGCCTCTTGATCGTTGAGTTTCTCTGTCCATTACGACTCTCGCTGCAAGGAACAATATTAGAAAGTACGCAATATCAATATAAAATTCCATTGTCTGGCTGGCTTAACAAGAGAGGAAGATGAAGAGGTCCAATGATCTAAATCCTTAATAGGAAACTTAAGAACCACGACGACGACCGGAAGTGAGTTACAGTGTACTACGCAAGTGCAACCAGTAAATTTCATCGTCGTGGTGTCATTGACGATGCCAAACAAAGTAGAATCACGTCGTCCTGCAATCCACAAGCTTTGGCAGGTATAAATCCACAGTTTTAAGCGATTTTTGAAGTCCTTTGCATTTTCTTGTCCTCGTAAATCCAGGTATCATTCCCTTTTTTTCCCTAACAAGCGATGTTGATTGAAAAATTCGACTAGTGAATTGTTTTTACTTCGAAGAATGACAACAGCTGTGGAGGCCGAGCGAGCGAACTCGTAACTGATAAATTTATTTGTACGTATTTAGGTAAGGCAAATCACATATCTTTAATAGAGAGGAAATAAACTTTATATGGAAAACAGCTATCAGATCGGAATGTCTCTTTTTCCAAATCTAAACTCTGACAGACACTTGGACTCAGTCATCTCATTCAGGCTGAAAGTTGAATAATCTTCATATGGAAAGCAGGTGTTTTTCCACTCGAAGAGGTCACAAACACAAAAAATAATTCTTCATCGTCACTGAAATTAGACGTACGGCTTAAAAAATAAGATCTTGCATTGTTTTAAAAGATGCCAATGCGAAAAACTTTGTTGCGAACGAACATCACAGTTTTACATTTGTGTTTACATTCAGTGTCGTCGTCGTCGACCTACCGCATCTTAAGTTTCCTTTTTCTCACCGAAACTGACATTCTCGTTCCAGTCTTTTCCCAGTCAACAGATGTCGTCGTTGTGAACTTCGTCGTGGTTCTTAAGTTCACTAATGATTGACACTGAACTAATGATTATATGCATATCATATACCATATTTCCACAAATAGTAGCTGTCCCTCAATTAATCGCCTCCCTCGAATAATTGTCCCCGTTCAACTGACATTTTTAAATAATTGCCTCCCTCAAATAATCGCCTCCCCCCCCCCCCGCCACGCTTGCCATCTTCTCTTCCTTTCATTCTCTCCCTGTCAAGATAAAGTGCGATGTGATCTAGCAAAACTGATCAGTGATGATTCAAGCTATGAAAATTAATCAAGGACCTAAAGTTGGAACACTTAAAAAGCCCATGTTCAGTTTATTTGATGTGATTATTTTTCCATTTAAAGGGAAAAGAAAAAAAAATATTTAGGGCACAACTTCCAGTGAGCAATATTTGAAATAATCGCAACCTTTTTGTGCAAAAAAAAAAATAATCGCCTCCAGCTATTATTTGAGGAAATATGTATTTGAACTGCAGGATGAGGAAATGATTGAAGACGAGATCATCACAGTTAAATACACAACTTATGAGGTTACATCTTTTCGGTATTTTTTTCAGGGTTTTTTCTCAACTGCATAAGTTGAATACTTAACTTTGATGATCTTCTCTACATTTATGGTCAACATTACACTGTCCAAACATCCTGATCTCATCAGGATTCTCCCAATTTGGGCTTAGGTTGGTTGCTGGTGGTCAAGAATAAAAGCATTTCTCTCCTCTGGGAACTAAACTCAATATTTTTGTAAATGATTCGAGAAAAAATTCTATTGTATTGACCCACAACATGGCCGCCTTGTCACGTGGTTGCAAACCAAGAAGATGCGATCGGAACAGGAAAAATCCCGATTTTGACATCTATTCTGAAACTTTCCAATGAATTCATATGGTACTTAAACAAGTAACACCTAACAGAGTATACTTGACCGCGACAGTCGCTTTGGTGAACATTTTAGATAGAAATTGTCGTCTCAGAACTCTAGAAATGCCATTTCAGTGCATCAAGATTTCAAAGGTTTGTGGAGATCCATCGAAACTGATGAAAAGAGTGCCTTATAACTCAACCATCGCTAACCGGTCCTTATTACAAGTTGAAATTTTTAAACCGCGGAAGGATCTTTTCGTCATGTGATGAAAATTTCCACATGCTGACACCTCCTTACTTGACGAACTGTTGGGCCAGTCGACCGTTTGATTTTGTTACAGGCTACAGTGCTGCCGTTATAACATTACCGAATGCACTACTGAATGAAAAATCAAGCACCTTTCGTCATTGCAAGCTTTCGATTTGAAAAATGAACGCAACCTCTGTATAGTAAGCTTAGATATTCAGAGTTAATTTCTCTTACCATCTGAAACTTCACCGATTTTTGCAAAGAATTCTCTTAAACGATCGTCGTCTGTGTTAAAGCTCAAAGAACCAACATAGAGCCTCTTCTTATCTTCGTCGTCTCCCATTTCTCTTAAAATTTTACCTCTCGAGGAAACAGGTTACAGAACAAAAACTACCTCGTGCTCCAACAAACTTGCGTGCTCCTCTGCTACTGCGTGTATTGAACACTAACCGGATAAACCGGATAAACCGGATAAACCGGTTTCTTGCTTCGTACCCAGTTCCTGCACGGGATCAATGAAGAGATCAAATATCTGTGTTACAGTGTAGGACCGATGTTGTACGAGATTACTCCTCACGTTCATCAGAACATGGTGGTGGAACTCCAGGAGCCCATCACCCTCCGGCCTGGTACGTCAGTTGTCAGTTTTAAAATTTAAGACGATTTGTCTGTTGCCAGTTAAAATTTTGGCCACTTGTCACAGCGACCGTATTTCCTCGAATGATAGCCGGGGGGTGATTATTTCTTTTTTCGCACAAAAAGGGGGCGATTATTCAAGGGCGGCGCTTATTTCAAATATTGCTCACTGGAAGTCAAATAAACTGAACATGAGCTTTTTAAGTGTTCCAAATTTAGTTCTTTGATTAATTTTCCGAGCTTGAATCGTCACTGATCAGTTTTGCTGGATCGCATTGCACTTCAATTTGACAGGGAGGGGATAAAAGGAAGAGACGATGGCGAGAGCCAATTATTCGAGAGAGGCGATTCTTTTAAGTATTTCCCTCAAGGGGGGCGATTATCTGAGGAGGCGAGGGACGGCTATTATTCGAAGAAATACGGTAACCCCATCCACACCCTCTATAGTAAACAATAAAAACACTAAGTTCGTAAAATAGACAATGGAAAGTAAAAAGTCTCATTGTTTCTATCTAAAATTATACTTTAAATAAAACTGCCAATACTTTCACTGTTGCTTACTTTGAGAGGAATCTCGTTCCATTCTAAATTTGAACAAAAAGTATGAAGAACGTAGTTGGGCTTTACTACAATGAGATCTGTCAATTCTCAAATCACTAGCATGACGCGTTGGTAAATGTGGACTAAAAACCCAGTATTAAAATGATAATTGTGATCCAAAAGGCCATTGAGGAATTTAAACTCGGGGTAGCTAATGGAACGTTCGGTGATCGAACCCAATCGAACTCCAATCGTTGGATTGACTTCGACTGGGTTCTGTAATCGAACTCCGAAAAGTTCCAGTTCGATTATGTTCGATTACCGAAAAAATCAAACAACAGTTCGATTGATTTTTGGTTCGGATTCGTTCGATTAGCTACCCCGGGTTAAAAATATGCACAAGTCGATGTATGCGCCGTCGAACCCGAAGATTCACTGCAGATTGACCCACCCAAGATCGATAAGCGCCTGAGTAAATGAGGAGTGTGTAGGACGATTGAGAGCAATCTTGGCCGCTTTATTGTGCAGTACCTTGAGGGAATCCATTATAAGTTGCACCAATATCATAGCTGATTTGACGTATGTTTAACTCCTTTGCTTAGTTTTTTTGCTTCTTTTAAATTTTAAAACTTTGATATTCTTTCGGGTACAAACGTGCGTAATTTATCACTTAGAAACGAGAAGGACTGATGATTGGCCGAGTTAACTTTCGCAAAGACTTCTGGGACTGTTACTTGGCGCGTCCCCATTGCAACGATCCAAGAAACAATTGCGGGATGCATTTGGTTCCAGTTTCTTTCTGGTTTCTAAAGTAGCGAGTGGCGCTCATGTAACTACACCTTAACCCCTGTATGTTATCAGCCAAGATTGAAAACAAGCAACTCATAGGACAATCTTTATCGAATCACCTGTAAAGATTATCAACTCACTTGATAAAACAAAATCTTTGTGTTCCCCACCCACTCAGACGAAAAACAACTGTTTCTTTAGAAACAAAAACCTTTTTACATTTGTGGAGATGCGAGCGTCTTGTGTGTGCTGACGTACTAGTTTTGACAGTTTTTCTTTCTCTTTTTTATCGGTAAACCAACATTCATTTGTTCTAATAAGCGTCTATTTCCACTCTTGGAAACAAATCCTTGGAAGTGTAAGCCGTCCAGCTATTTCTAGCCCGCGTAGCAAGCGTTTGCCCGCGAGTTCGTTAAGAAAGTTGGGACGAGAGCAAAAAAGAGGAATGAAGGGGGAGGGGGAGGGTAGAGAAGGAAACTCTTTTCCCCTGGTCCTCCCCCTTCAATCTTCTATTTCTTTCACTCTCGCTCCAAATTTCGCGCAATAACTCGATTGAAAACGCTTGCTACGTAGGCTAAAATACTTCCGAATTTCTCTAAGCCTCTCCTTATCGAATTAACCGAGGCAGAGTACGCCCTTCGCCCCCTCCCGATTTTCTTTTAGGGGAAGGGGCGGCTGTACACATACGAAAATTATATTGGGTTCAAATTTTGCCATTAGATTTTTTGGCGCCAACATCACCAGCCCTGGGGTTGAGAATATCAAATATCGCTAACATGAGTAATGTAAAAATTCCGAAGCGGAGCTCCCGTGGCATTGGAGCACCATGGGTATAAAATTTGGTTACCGTATCTGTGCAAACAAGAAATTTTGGTTGTGACAAAGTTAGCAGATGTGAAATGTCACACTTACTAGCTGACAGGTGTTCAAGGCATATTCGATCTGTATTTAACTTGATAATGGACATCCATGTTATGGTCAATTGACAGCTGTCAAAAAGGTATCCGCTGACCAGTGTGACGTGACTTATCGCAGGCGCAAGTGAACAACTTATCGAGGTGAAGTGTTCATTTACAGTGTCGGTTTTAATTAATCGCAGGCACTGGTCCATTTTTTTTTTCAGGAGAAATTCACTTTTCTTGCTAACGCAAAAGTTGAACTGCTTGAAAAAGACATTTCTTAAAAAATCCCAGAGGAGCTTCACTGTGAGCCGTAGAAAATCTATATATTACCTCTACGCTCATCTTGAACCCAGTTCTCGCTCTGTCTTACGCTGAAAACCCTTGGCCGAGATAGATCTGGGTACAAGATTGACCTCTACCTTTCATTTTCTTTATATAGTATTATTATAAAGTACCTCGTACTTTTTGTTTGTACCTATTCACGAAAGTTTCATTAATATAATTTATCTATATAAAAATCTAACTTTTAACAATAAGAGTGCTCCTTTTTCTTTTTTAGCTCATTGGTTAAATAGATTTGAAGCATACTTTGAAATAATTTTAAGTCACTTCTCTTTTTCTGACTGTGAAGCAAGAAGTTTATCAGATGAATCTGTGGAGCTCCCCAAATTTGTCGAATCGCTTTCTTCCACCCTGTTCATTTCACAACCTCCTTCATCCGTCTCTTTTAAGGAAACCTTATCTTCTTCTTCTACGCCTTTTTGAAGCAGTCTTCTTGCAGTTGCCGTGCACGACTCCCAGAATTTCGTCAAAACACCATTTTTGTCCGCGCAGAAATCTTCCAGTTCAATTCTCAGTTTACTTTCACTTCCTTTATCACCAGTAGCCGCTGACCGCCAGCGTCTTGTCAACATATGATTTGGCATCCAATAGAAACCCCAATACCTGCCACTGTGTTGGTCCATTATTGACCCATGTTGGTCATTCATAAAAGGATCATTATCATCTTCCCAGGTAGAGATACGTACAAAAGCTACGCCGCTCGTGTGCACGTGGTCATGTGCGCGGCACTGCACGGGCGTCATTTGCACCATCGGCGAGCCCACGTGCATCGAACCATATGGTGAGTCCCGGATGAAACCAAACCTTGAAACAAAGCAACAAAGTGCTGTTGTCATGGTGAAAAATGACGTATAATTTTGGGCTTGCCTGAACAAAGACGTTGCTTTATTTTTCTTTTCGATAATCCGCGAGCGCGCTTGGTGGACTTTTAAGAGAAAATAGAGGGTCTGTGAACAGGCTATTTTGGGCAAGAGGGCACGTTATTAGAATGAAAGTGTCAGAACTGGCAAGAAGGTAGTGGTAAAGTTTGAAAGCCAAATCTGACTGGCTGAACGTTAAAACTTGCGTCACATTATGGTACGAAATGTTGCCCAAGGTTAACAAGGTTGTGCAGTTAAGGTGGCTCGATACAGCGATACAGTTTTTCAGGGTCAATACCTCCCAAATTTGAGTACGTTGCCATAAACAAAGATTTGGAAAAATTTACTGAAAAACTGTATCGAGCCACCTTAAGGTTGTGCGCAGTGTTGCTGAAACAGAAGAAGATTGCTGCTGACATATTGAGCCAATGTTACGTGCAACAAATGATAAACGCCGTAATATTTTCAGTTTCAACTCTGCAATTCAATGTGGATTAGGATATATAAATCACTTTGCTTTAAGCACCATAATTTAATTTTTCTTTTTATGAAAGGCTACTCTGCAAGTAAGCTGCTCCCAACAAACAATGTGACCCATCTAGTCTCCTTCGCAGCCGTTTTTAGGCTCGTCACGCAACGCTCAGTGGGGAGGAGCGTTGCGTGACGAGCCTAAAAGCAACTGCAAAGGAGACTATGACCCATTCACCACTTTAAAAAAAGAGAAGGAAACTGGGCCGAGTTAACTTTCGCAAAGGCTTCTGGTCCTGACACCAGGGACACGGAAAAAAATAGCCAATAGCTGACCAGCTTGTTCCCAGTAACGATCCCAGAAACACTTGCGGGACACATTTCGGCTCCAGATCCCTTCCCGTTTTTAAAGTGACGAACTCGTTTTTAATTCAGCCCTTTTCGTTTGGTTTTTAGTTGAAAAATGGAAACTCAAGCATTTTTTCTTGAGTTGAGAATATGCAAAGTTTGAGACATTAATAGCGAAGAAAACATTCAAGACTACTTAACGTCAATTGTCCCACAAGGACGTAAGCAAGCAGTACATACGCACCTTTGAAGTATGGCTTCCAAAAATAGAAACATTCTTAGATTTCGCGTGGATGGTTCAAATTCTGAAATACAAAAATCGTAACAATTTTTGGTTGCAAAAAACATGAACAAAACCGATCAAGTGAAGATCATTCAGACTCAATGGAGCGTAACTATCGGTGATTATATGACCAACAAATCTAACATACTGTAAATCCTCTATTAAGCCCCCCCCCCCTCCTCAAATAAGCCCCCTCCCTCTAATAAGCTCCCTCTTTTCAGGGGAAGAAAGTTGATAAGCCCCCCTCCCCCCTCTCCATTAAGCCACCCCTCCCCTAATTATTCTTCACTAATAAATGATAGACTGTATTAATCCATCACGACTGTAAAACTTCGTGTGGACTGATCCGAGATAGTTTATTTACCAACTAGAAGTTCGGATTTGATTCTGATCCTCAGCTGCATGGCCTCCAACCGTCTTGTACTTGAGGCTTTCCACTTTGTATTCTAGTTCTTCATGAAGAGCTGATACCATTATTTTTTTCTGAATTAAATAAGCCCCCCCCCCCCCTCTCAAATAAGCCTCTCGTCGCTACTAAGCCTCCCTCAAATGGACTTCGCATAAATAAGCCCCCCTCCCGGGGGGGGGGGGGGTTAATAGAGGATTTACAGTAATAAAGTAAATAATGGTATTTCTGAAAGTGTAGCCAGGCTAGAGGACTGGGGCCATGTAAGGAGACTATGATGAAAATCGATTTTTTTTTTAATCTGATAGTTACCCGTTATGAATTGGAATCACTTAAAATCAGAATACCAAACTCCTTTATCATTATCGTAAATTATTATAAATTTACGTCCAGCGATTCGCACTTGCCAGAGCAGATAGTACTGCTGCTGATTTGAGTAAGTGCGGTACACGTTTACCCATTAAGTCCCAAGTGTGACAGAAATCTATTTTCTCCTAACAATTGTCATGCACAATCAATAGGAAAGGTTATGAGAGGACCGTACAAACGACTTATTGACGGAATCAAACAAAACTAACCACCAGAGAACGACTGGACAACTGAAAATTTGGCTAACAATAAACGACTGATTAACCGTGACAATAGACGGATCGAAACGCACCAATGACATTGCGAGAGTCTTCATAGCCAATAACATCACGGCTTAACTGACAGAAGACCATTAACATCTCGACTTAAATGACCAACCAGGCCAATAACCAAAGTTAAATACCATGGACTGACGTGATACAACTCACTTCGACTCTGAAGATGACTACCGCGTAAGTTGTCGAAACGTCAGTCACTGTCAATAACAGTTCTATTCAGGACTACGTTCACCTGGACGATCATACTCAACCTACTTATGGTTCAAACCTTTTACAAAGCGAAAATGCTTTGATCTTTTATCGTATTCTCTCAACTAATTGTTTAAAGAATTGTAAGAAAAACAGTTTGGACAATTTGAATTTGGACATTAGGCCTTTGTTTTGTTTTTGAGCTATTTTGAAAAAATAGCTTATATGTCAGTGGTGTGAGCGTATGTATCTTTGTGGCTTTGTATCTTTGTATGTTGGGATGTTTGTTGCAAGAGCAAATAAGATTGAAGGTACTATGAGTTAATGCTTAGGAACCAATGAGATCTTGGCATCTATTTAAACATGGCATTGGTAAAGGTCGAACAAGGGCACTTTGAGACCGCCATCTTGATCCTTCACATTTTTTTCGTCTTTTATTACGGGTACAGGTGTTTGGAAGCATTACATAAAATATCTTCATGATTCAAACGCTGTGAACAGTGATGCAGCTGTTTAAGGGTTCATAATTATTTTAGTGTGGATGCTGCTTCAAGACATTTGTGACCGATTCGGCTATCGCGAACGGTACAACGCACGTATTTATAAGTTGTGTTTCACCTGCTTCCAGTGCAGGTAGAGTATAAAAGATGATATATTTTCAAAGCTCTTCCAATGAAACAATAATTGATATTTAGAAATGAACTTTAATTCGAAAGCATGCGGCGTATAAATTGTGGTTTTAGATGTTTCAAAGGCAGCTTATTTTTTTAGAATTTGTATCGAGTATTGTTAATCCTGTAAACAAGCTTTATTCTCTCGCTTACAAAGTTCAACAGACCTTTTTCGTTCCGGCAATTAAGACATGAATAAGTGAACAACATGATACATCCTTGTTGCTTACCAAGTATTATAGTTATTGAAACGTGTTTTATTTAGTAAAGATGCGTAACTTAAGTAGAAACAGTAGGGTTAGAGAATAACATTGGAAGAAGCTAGTTGACACAATAATTAGATACTGTTGTATTGAGTTTCGGCAGTTTGATAATTTTCTTGGAAGTTAATAAATGTTAGGCTATCAACCTTGACGTTGCATGAAAAATAATTTAATTTAATTTTTTAACGTACGAATTGTAAAAGGACCAAAGACCAACATCTTCACGTGCAAATTGTGTGCATGAGTTATTTTTATAATTCTGTTTAGTAGTTTACCGTGTGATAACTCGAATTCCCTCACGTACGAACCACGAAAGGGGGAAAAGTCCAACACTTTCACGTGCCAGCTGTGTGACAGTACATCTCAGGCAGATTTGCTTTTCACAATAATTAATAGTAACTTGGACGTCTGAAGACCTGTTTCGTTTTGTAACCAATGCCTTAAAAAAGGCTCTTGTCTTTTAAAAAGTAATAGCTTTTAAAACACGAAGAAATAAGTTGTCGGAGTTAAAGACTGTTTCACTGAGTAGAATCGCACGTGAAAACCTCGTGAATTATGATGATGCAACCATCTACCTCAAAGATAAAAATCCTGGTATTTCGCAACTATTCAGTATTTGATGAGTCACATTTTGGCTTACGAAACGTTTCGTGAGTAGAAATTTATTTTACTTTAACAATTTGTTTAACTTGCACCAGATGTAACAGGGAAAGACAGAGGAAAGTCAATATATAGCTCGAGGATCGACTCACCTGAGCGTTTCGCGTTTTCATTTATGTAGCGCAATACCCAATTTCGCACACAAACTGAATCTACATTTAGGATGAAAAAGGTAGATTCATCACTCTTGGTAAGGTTACACCGAAGCATTAAAGTTACACTGAAGCATTCAAAATAGCTCATGCACGTTTAACGTGCCTATGTTACTGTTTATGTTGTTGTTGTTTTCTTATTCACAAAGCTATCGAAGCTATGGGCTATCGAATCTGGAGGTTTCATGTTTAATTACGATTGCTTGGGACAACTTACACGAATCCTAAGTATACACCAACAAATTAATGTCAGTTTTGAAGTAAACTAGCCACCAGTTCGTGATCAGTGGTTGATGTTTCGACAACCTGTGCGGTAGTCGGAATTTTTAAAGCAATATGGGGGCGGGATTCGGGATTGAAAGTATGCACGGGATGTGGTATAGCGAAAATAACCCTCGGGATTAAGGGATTGAGGGAAAATTTAGGTCGGGATGACGGGATTGTTCCTCTTTCTTACCTCTGAACAGACTACATGCGTCCGCTGCTCCCACGGGTAAGTTAAACGAAATAAACAAAGGCAAACGAAAAGGGTCGACATTCCTACCAGCTGGATCAGGGAATGGACTTACTGGAACGGGAACTATGTGAAAGCCACAAGAAGGTGCCTTACGAGTCCATGATTGAACCTGAGGAGAGCAAAGCGGATACGATCACTCGTTATCATCATCATCATCATCATCATTATCACCGTCAACATCATCATCGCAATCACTTTTATAGAGCGTATTCACTCACGTGACCAGCGTCTATGCTAATTTTTACGAACAAAAGAAAGTTTTTACATAGAAAAGAGTTCAATTCCCACAGGGTTGTCTTGGTACACCAACATGGCCGCCGTGACGTCATGTGAATACGCTCTATAGCCTACAAATTAGCCTGTTTATCAAGCGCTTCTATGTTTACGCTAAATTTTGGCGGTAAACAAGGTATATTATGGACAGAATAAAAGTGACGAACAATTATCTTCAGATTGCGCAAACAAAGGTACAGTATAGTGTAAGAAGAGTGACTGAAAAAATGGATTTTTTATAACCATGGACTATGTGGCTTACAGGCATATCGCTTATGAAATAAAGTGAACTACCATGGGTTGCCGCTTCGCTTTTATATGAGCCCCTCTCCCCGACTCCCTGATAATTTTCCTGCTCCAATTAACTCCCCTCATGAAAAAGGCTGGAAAAATAAGCCCCGGAGGACGCTTGTTAGAGCGATTACTGTAAAACTTTGATGTTTTTCATCCTACCATGTTATTTACTATACTCCCAGTCGCTGCTATCCAGTGTAGCTCGATCTGAAACGCATGATGGGTGCAGAAATTACCATGGTAACGTACGATGCAGGTTTCAGGGCGTTGGCTCTTGTGATGAGGATCAGCATCCAGGGTAACAAACTTGTAAGCTGGGCCACAGCCACAGTCTATGGAGTATGCAATAGGATAATACTCGATAATCAATAATAATAATAATAATAATAAAATGGCAACAACAATAACAATAATAATAATAATAGGACTGCTCAGTTGTTGACGGTGACTGACATTTCAACAACCTGTGCGGTAGTTATCTTCTGAAACAAAGGAGAGGGCTACACTCACTCGGACAATCATACTCCACTTACTTATTTCTCCAATTAGAGCACCTCTATGATTCATAAATATCTCTAATAAGGGTACCTAACTAACACGAATACCTCGTTTATATTATATAGACATTTCTCCAATTAAGACACCTCTATTATGCATACATGGGCCCCTCCACTGCAGATAAAGTCAAACCTCAATATGCGACCACCTCTCGTTGGCGAATAATGCACCCAATCTTTACCAGTCTAATTAATCCCTATAGTTAGAACCTCTCGTAAGGGACCACCCCCTGTAAGCGACCAAGACCACTTTTGGGGGCTGACGGTTTAATGATTTTCCATTGGTTTTAAGCTCTTGTAAGCGACTTTTTGACGCATTGTCTGATTTCTATGTTCGCTGTATGTACTATTCTACTTAAAATATACGAAGAACTTGAATAACAACATGGAACTGCACATATCATTATTTAGAAAATACATACAATAAATTATCTTCCATAAAGTAGATGTGTCCGGACATCGTCTCAGAAGAGACCTCAAGAGGTTCTTTTCTCGTAAACTACGACCTCCCGTAAGCGACCACTTAGTCTTTGCATTTTGGGTGGTAACTTACGAGAGGTTCGACTGTACTCTCTAAAACTGACACAGTTCACTGTCCAACGGATAACTTTTGGCATAACCGACATCTCTCCCATACACAAATAATCGCGATGAGGTAGCGATTTGAGTAGACTGCAGATTATGTGGTTCAAGAACGCGGGAGCGGTAAAATAAGAAACGTCCTGAAGCGAGGGTGAGAACAAAGTGTGAGACTTGGGGGAGACGCCTTACGGGCGGATTGAAACTCCTCCAAAATCAGATGTCATCTTTACTCAAAATACATCATAGGAGTCTTATAACTTAGAGTAGTAAATAAGAGAAGAAAGAAAACGGATGAAAACAGTGGGTAGTACGTAGGACTTGACCCGCGTCATTTGATGTATTATCCACTACACCATCAAGGGCTAACTGTCGGTTAATTTAAAGGTACCTTACATGGCATTGATCATAACATTAGTGAAAGCTAACCGCTAAAGAGTGCTTAACCCTAATCACTGTACTTCAGTGCTTAACCCTGTATTCAACTCCTTTTCTTGCATAACTATCTCTTACTCTGATTTCTTCACTTTTCTCAAAAATGTGCCCAATAAATTCGCATAAATGGTTGTCGCAAACGTTACGGGCGTGTGAGGTTTTTTGGGAAATCCCACGAACGCGCCTGGAAACACCGATTTTGAGCAAAATAACTGACTGTTTTGCAGTCTACAATTTGAGATGACACTGAAGAACGCTTTAAGATAATGAAAAAAAAAAGCTTTTAAAGGAAATTAATTTTTAACAATGTCTAGGAAAGATCTCAGAAAGTACAGAATACAAACCGCTCTCTAAATGCAGGCGTCCTGGACTCCGCCTGGCTGATCTTGTTCGGCTGAGCTTCCGGTTTGGAGAACCCAGCGGAAATGACTCAATCACCTCATCGGGTGCAAAGAATTCTGGAAAATCATCTCCAGTTCTGGAAGGCCAGATTGCCATCTCGAACCATTCACTTTGAAATTCTCGTGAAAGATCTAACTCGAAGCGCTCCACGTCGATTGAAGACCGGTGAGACACGGGTAACTTGGAAGTATCCGGTATGTCTAACAATAAAAAGAAAAGGCTCGGTTGAGAAAAGAGGAAGTCCGACACTTTACCCCAGGGGGCGGAACAACAGAGTCAAAATGAAGGGGATGATCGAAGGGGAACAAACTGACTCAACCCCCCCCCCCAAAAAAAAATGCATTAAATAAAATCACCAGGAGCCATTAATTACGGCTTCTGATTATAACAACCGCAAAACGAGGTTGCTCGTACTTCATCAGGCAGAACTACGCAACCAGCATACACGCGCGGTTCAAAACGAATTTTTGATTGTTTTTAATACCCCTTAAACTCACCACTCAAATCAAGGCCTGTGTTGTCAGGATCCCTTACGAAATCAGTGCTTCCTTGTTAAAAATCCCTTGCAGTTTCCCCTCCCATCACAAAAATTGTGGGTGTAGGAGTTAACTTTGTATATGGTGTGGGGGAGAGGGGCTAGGCATGTGTAGTTTCATTTGATTTCAAACGCGTGCGTAAAAAAGCGCCACAAATAAAAGTTTGCCCTAAGATTTTTATCAATGAACGTAGGTTTCATTGACTTTTTCTTTCACACATGTCCTGTCCAACCGCAGATCAAGCGTTAGGGTAATAGGTCATGGTTCGAACTCCTACTTGAGAACTCAAAATTATTCTTCAGAAGTTTCGGAAGCTCTTCATGACTTCAGAGCATTGTTTGATATTCTTGCGAGGAGAATGGTAAGCATGTGTTTAAGAATACTGTGGTATTCCTGTGGTCAACATCTAACTTGACTTACCATCTTTTTTCTCCGCCCAAGAAGACTTTGGTGCAAAACAAAAGATAATAAAACCTTCGAGAAATTTTTGCTTTACACTTTCTGAGGCGTGTTCAATGATGCCAGCTTCTACCATTTTCTAGAAACGGAAGTGAAAAAAAAAAAGAAGCAAGTTTCGACATTTTTATGAAGTAACAGTAAAGATTATATTTCTCTATATACCTCTCCTGTATACTAAAATATGATTCTGAAATTTTCTCCCTTGGTATTTATTCTACAGGCCCCGGTTGTTCAAACGTTGGAAACCGCTATACTGCGGATAAGTACTTGGGAAACCAATTGCGTTATCCAGTGGATAGCTTTTCATCCCGTGGATAGCGCTATCCAACGTTTGAAGAACCGGGGCCACTTCAATAGTATCTCTTGACTGAGCATTTCAATTAACCGTAAGTAAATCGTAACTCTTCTTTCTGTTTCTGTTGATGGCTTTTGGCATAGCTGTTTTCCATGGCAGGGTGGAAAGGGAATAGGGGAGGGGAGGGTAGTAGTCACTCCAAGTGAAATGTATTATACTAAGCAGTGAAAGTATTAAGAAAGGATGTCATATTATCAGAAACCCATAAGGGGTTGAAACGTGTAACTCCCGTTCAATGCTCGTGAATATTCACTTTTTACCATATTTGGAAATCTTAGTGACGGATATCCATTTTCAACAAAACGGCTGCGATCACCATGCAGATGTTTTATGGCAAGAGTTCTGCATTTCAAGGATAAAAATACACCGTTAAAAGACAAAAAATGGAAAGAGAAAGTTCAAAAGAATGCTCAGTTTTCTTTTTGTGGAGAAAGGGAAGCTTTTCATCAAGAAATCGTCCTTCGAGGAATTCAACCTTGTTTTCTTCACGGCGGCGCCCATGGTCTGTTTTGAAATGCAACCAAGTCAGCGAAGTTTTTGCTGAATTTTCAGGTACATTTTGCACTCTATGGCCAAGACAATTACGTTTTTGAAAGGGAATTTATGTATTTTTAAATGTTTCATAGACGTTTTATAAATTTTTCTCTTCGGCGCTAAAGAAAAGTCACAAAATGTGCCCTGATTTGAGATGAATTTTGAATTTTGAATTTTGCCATGTGCTTAGCCGATGCCACTTGCGTGAACGGATCCACGATCCGGATAGTGTTTTCCGAATTGCTTTAAAGGATTAACTTTTTGGACTTTGAATAAAAATTTTCAAGAAAAGGCTTCTCTGTCTATTGTTTTGAGTTTGTTCAGTCATAAAATTAGCTCAAAACACGATCGTGACTACAACATCTAAGTTTAATTTAAGCTTTTAAAATGCTTCTTACATTCATTACAAGCATCACTTTTTGCGAAGATGTCAGGTTCAGGTTTTGGACACTTTCGATAGGCAGCTAATGAATTTTATTCGAAAATATTTTTCACTGTTTATTCTAGACTTTTAACATAAAAATTTTAAAAGCCTGTTTGCAGTATAAGTTTACTGTGCAGAGGGTCAACGAGGCATCGTTTTTTGAAGTGAAAACTTCAAGAAGTTGCGAGGCCGTCAATGGGTTTCATAATGTTACGTTTGGCCCGGGTGGCAAGGCAATAATATCCTGCTCAGTGTTTCGGTAATATTCTTGGCTTCAACCTTTGAAAGCTTTCTCGGCTTTCGGGGGTTTTTCCCCCGTTTGTCGGCCATTTTTTTAAGCGGGCGCGGGAACCTGAAGGAAAATTACGTCACGTTGTTTACGAAGTTTGATTGGTCAGTTATCTCTTCTTCTCGTTCCAAATATGGTACTTTCGAAAATGAATAATCACGAGCATCGGACAAAGCAAACATATGAGAGTTACACGTTTCAACCCCTTATGAGTTTCTGATATTATCGATACTCAGTGTCATTACTCTATCCTTGGCAACAGACACGAATGGGCTTTACGTGTAAAGAGAAGCCGCTGAGAAAATTTATCGCACGAAGGCGGTCTCGTCACGCATCGCTAATCCCCATGAAACTTTGGGAGGGACGTCGCGTGACGGGACAAAAACGGCTGCGCGGGTGACTAGGGTAAGTTAAGGTTCCTCGTGGATATTGGAGCTTTCAGGCCTGCAATCGCTCCATGCATCCTATTACGCCCGATAGAACGGGTTCTGGAGAAGACAAGTATCACTAAGTATCAATTAACAAAAAGGCCAAATGCTCATAATCATAAGTTGAAACCGCTGACCTGACACAGATGAATAGCTTGCTCGTTAGAAGTGATCCCATCCAGGTGTTGTTTTATCCACGAGATCGCTTCTACACTTAGAAAGCTGGAAAGCTTCAATCCTTTCATCTCAGGTAGAAATGAAACGCCTTTGCTGTATAGTGAACCAACAATTAACTCAACGAAAAACTCTCAGAAATAAATAAATAATAATAATAATAATAATAATTTATTATCCTCTCCCCCTATAGGGCTTTTCAGGGATAATGAACCAATAATTCAAATGAAACATAATATGGCCAAGAATCCCAACTGGCTGGAGGCAAACCAGCTGGCTATTTACAAGTGTGGCCCAGGATTTGAACTCGAGACTACTGTGAACAAATCCAGCTAGCGGTCAGGGCAGGACTTGAACTCGGGGCCTCCGAATTTCAAGTTCGGCGCTCGAGGATTTGAACTCAAGACAACCGAGAACAAATCCAGCTACCGGACTGCAAGTCCGGCGCTTTAACCACTCGGCCACGCTGCCTCCGTCACTTCTCCCTATGTTGAGAAGTGACGAACTTCTGAAGGCGGCTTTAACTCTGTGAACAAAAAACTTGAGTCCCATCAAGATTTTTCCGTTAAAAAGATTGCTGTTTGGCTGGAAATGCAACAACTACAATCGGCGACAAATTGCTGAGACATTGTCCTCGAACAGGGAAACATCGAAAACAAAACAATCCACACCCCTCCCCTTCTTGCTCAGCTGATGCTGATTCTAAATCAATTTTTTTTTTAAAAATCCAAAATGTCTAAATTATTGCAACAAAAAATGGTACCACGAAAAATTGCTGCTTAACAGCTTTGATTTGAACTGTCATAGGACTTTAGCACTTCGTTCACTAAAAAAAAACTACTTCTCATGACTTAATCAATTGCTTCAAGAGTGGAACGATTACTTCGTAGAACTCTTTTTATTGACGCTTATCAAGTTCTCGTTTCGAGCTGAAACCAAAAAAGCAAACTGTTAATTGTAGCATTAAATAGTTGATTTTTTTTTCAGAAATCACGAACCGTATCTCATCTTACAACTTACTCAGATTCCATCATGGCCTCCGCTATGCTCTTCAATGATGATTGTTCACTGAGCCTGTCACTATCGGATATCGCTCGTCGGCTGCGATTGGCTGCTCTCTATGATAAAAACAGGCAAAAATTAAAGGAGCCGTGTCACGAAATTCAGCCAAATTAGGTTTATTATTACAAAATGCCCGTTAAATTGAGAGAAACATAAAAATAACCGCTTAAAACATTAAAGGAAGGTTAAAATAACACAACAGAAACAACAGATGCCACGGATGGGCAAAACTGAAGAAGATTGAAACGGATTGAAATTAGGGTTTTTGAAGACTGTTCAGCCTGACAGTTTTTCAAAGTTTATCTCTGCTGTTTGCAACTTCAAAAATGATGCTCAGAAGACATATTTGTTTGTCTCGAATCTCTGATTTTGTCATTTACATATAATTTCTTTGCTTACTAAAAGTTCCATAGCGATTGAGGGCGAGTAATTGGCAAAATTAAACAAAATGAACTGGACTGCCGTGACACAGCCCCTTTAAGAATATTTACGAGCTGACTGTCAGCATTGCCATATAACAGTTCACTATAGGAAGTCTGGCCGTGATCGGAACGGACGTCAACATTTCTTATCTGTCCCAGGGTATCATGTTGACGGATCGTATCGGATGGTGACGACTCGACTTTATAATAGTCACGTGGTGCTACGTAACCAGAGCGTTGCAATAGGAGCACATTATTCATGTATATGCTTCGAGCTATCGTACAAACTTCCCGACTTTAGTAACATTCATCAGCAACAGCCATACTAAAGGTATTATTCTTTCGAGCCATTGCTAATTCCTGATTACTGCTAGTTGCTAATTATTAGCTGCTATTTTGTGATTAGAACTCTGACGTACCCAGAGAATTCCACGGATGAAATGCTACGAGAATCCGGGTTCGGTGATTCTAGGCCAATAGTTGAGGACGACCGCGATTTACTAACCAGCGGACTACTTGGTAAAGAGCTGATTTCCTTCTGTGCTGTGGTTAACTCTGATGATAAGGGTACAGTCGCTGTTGCCTCATGCTGCTGCTTACTATGGCGATGGGACAGGAAAGCAGGCTCTGATTGTCTTCGCTCCTAGAAAATATATTACCACATTCAGGGCCTGTTTACATGGAGGTGGTGGACCCCAGGAAGGTGAGGTAACCCGCCTGTCCATATAATCTCTCATTATAATTTAATCACGTTAACATGATAGGTAGGGTGACCCGCTACATGTTACCTCAACTATCTCGGGTCTTCCACCTCCACGTAAACAGGCCCTAAGGCGTTATTCAAAGTGATAATTTTAAAAGTTGCTGCAACACGTCGCGGTGACAAATCACTCCGGGTGTACAGTTCGGGCGATACGTTGCACGACGCGTAGCAGCAACAAATCCCTTCGTGTGAACGGGGAAATTTTTAAGGAAAGCTTTGTTTCTGCAACAAAATTTTGTCGCCGCAACAAGTCGCACAAATTCTGTCTGATCTGGTTTTCCGCGACTTGTTGCAGCGACAAAATTCTGTTGCTGAGGCAAAGATTTTCACAAAAATTCTTCAGTACACACGTACGATTTGTCGCTGCGACGTGTCGCCGCGACATGTCGCTGCAACTTGTTGCCTAGTGTGTACCGACCTTTAAACTCTATATTATTAAGTTTTCCACGTGACTGTTGCATAATCTTTTAGGCGATGTATGAAAGGTCGCGCGTAAATGTTTAAGTTGAACCTCCCTCAACTTTCATGTTTACGCGTGGCCTTTCATACAAGTACGCGAGGACAAGATTTTGTCAATACTAAGTAGTGTGCGCGCGTGAACTAGCGTCATTTTGGGGGGAAAACGTGACAGCTGTCGTCTTTCTTCTACGAGTTTTAGCGAGAATATCGAAGTGACATAATCAAGCTGTCAATGGCTGGTGAGTTATATCATGCTCAGAAAAGGGATAAAGCAATTCTACAGAAACTGTGTTCAGCCACCTAAAAGCTATTTACAGAGTGCGCGCTTACTATCACTACCTTAGGTGTCTGAGGAACCTTCTGAGATGGAAATCTTTTTACTCTATTGAGAATCTCAAGAAACTTCAAAAATCCTTCCATAAGGTTTTCCTCTTGCTGCGTTTTTGTCTTTTTCTTTTCTCCCGTTCCCACACTCGATTTACGCTGAGTAAAGGGCAGCAGCAGGAAACGAGCCTTCCAGTAATTCAGAGACTAAAAAGAAAAAAAGAAAACCGTTTAATTTACAGCAAATGCATATTTGTCCTAAGACCTTTGTCCATGGTTAGGTAGAAGTTTTTTCACTCGAGGTCGACAATTATCATAGTTTTTATAGTGAAAGGAGCAGTGTCAAGAAATTTATAACAATTTAAACTGTGGTAGCTTCCACCAAAATGAGTAAAACATCAAAACAACCACTCAGAACATTCAAGGAAGGTATAAATAACGCAAACAAAATACAAATACGGCACGGGTTGACAAACTTGAAGACGATTGAAACGGATTGCAATTGTAGTTTACGTTTTTCGCACGCTCTTTTTTTCACTGCTTACCCGCTTTCTTCTCTTGTCTGCACTAACCGAGAGCCTGGCACAGGTTATAGTAGTTTTCGAAAACTAGTTTGCCTAAGAGTTTTTCAAAGATCATTTTTGTTGTCGCGTTGGTCATAACGCATCCTAATCTGGTGTTCCTGTGGTACTAAGGCAGAAATTTTCGAGCTATGACGGGCGACCGCAAATAAACCTCCCCTATTAATATTATCAGGGGCACCTCGGCTGGGAAACTGGTAGGACTACGTTTGACTTGATTTCGTTTCCGTAATTTTTCCGTAAGTGACGAATGCGTATCCGTAATCAATGATTACCTCTATAATGGTTGACACGAAGCTGGGATTTTGTTGTCGGCGGGCGTCCACAAGCAATTGCGCAAGTGCCATAGCGAATAAGAATGCGTAATTGGCGGTATTAAGGTTACATGTTAGATGAGACGATTCGCAACGACGATTTTTAGCGCAACACAGCTATGCAATGATGTGAAGTATATGAAATAATTCATATTTGAACTACGGTTGTAGATGAGAGTGAAGAATGATCATCGCAGTAAATTTTCCAATTTAAGCAATTGGAAAGAAGAAGCCGGTGCGTTGCTCTACCAACTGAGCTATGAAGCCACACATTGGGAGCGAGGTCAATATATTGAGTTCATATCTCCAAAAAAAAAATTAGGGCTTCAACCTCGCTCCCAATGTGTGGCTTCATAGCTCAGTTGGTAGAGCAACGCACCGGCAACACGGAGGTCACGGGTTCGAATCCCGTTGAAGCCCTGATTTTTTTTTTTTTCAGGCTTCTTCTTTCCAATTGCTTTAATTGGAAAATTTACTGCGATGATCATTCTTCACTCTCACAGCTATGCAATGCTAGAACAATCTTGTTACTATTCGAAAGAATGTTGCAAAAATGTTGCAACGCTGTGGTTCGCTAAAAATCGTCGTTGCGAATCGTCTCGTGTAACGTCACCTTTAGGGCAAATTTCCACTGTAGCGTATTTTACACGTGTTTACGCACGTAAATTTTACGCGCGTGAATAAAATAGAGGCAAGATAAAAAGTACTGAGCTTAAACGAGAAGTTGAGCATGAACCAAAGGCCAGAAACAGTAACATTGCTTCCTTTAGGGTAAGTGTACTTATTTCTTTGTTTTCTTTGTAAAGTTTCCATTCACCATTTACTTCGACTATTTTACGTTTGTCTACTTTTGAAGCGAACGAACTGATGTCTTTGGAAAATTTCTGCTTCGTTTTTACATACAATTTACTCTTATGGAGATCGATAGTGACTTGTAACCGGTGTAATTTAACATTGTCTCCTCTCATAAATGTTTGACCTACACTAACCAAACTTTTCGCACAATGACCTCCAACAGAAAGTTAATAAAGTTTTTTTGGGGGGAATATTTCGAAACAAAGAGGCCATGTTTGTTTTATTTTTGCGTGGACGTCGCGCGGATTTTAAAGCTCGCGCCATTCTAGTGCTCAGGCTGCGCACGGCCAATTTACTCTAGGGAGCCACCTTAACATTTACGCCCGACTTTCCATACATTGCCTCTATTTTATTTACGCGCGTAAAATTTACGTGCGTACGCACGTGAAAATTACACGACAGTGGAAATCCACCCTCAGAGTCATAACGATTCAGGTTTTCGCCAAGCTTTCCGCTTAATTGTCCCTTACTGTTTATCAAACTTTTGTATTTTTGTACAAAGAATAAAGTTGTTGTTGTTGTTGTCGTGGTACTGTTACTCAAAAATAAGTGAGTTTCACGCCAATTTTATCCATAAGAATTGTCCGGGACAGTTTTTATCTGCTTATTTTCTGTTGTGAGAAATTCTCAACTTGAATTTCACGTTTGCTGTTTTTCGTAAACGTGACTCTTTTAAATCTCTCTGTTAGAGCGATATTCTTATGACCTTGAAAAATGGTTTCTGTAAGTGTTCCTTATTTGTTTTATCAGCAAATGGATGAAAAGATCAAAACAAGGCCTCTTCGTTTTCCCGCCAAATATGCATATGATATGGAGAAGGCATTGTCCGATTGGCCAATCGTGTTACAGTATGACGTCAAAGCAAAGTATCGGTGGATTTCTAAAAAGTTCTCGGGCATGAAGTTTTCTCACCCGAGCGTTCGCTTAACCAATCAAAATCCACGCGCGTTTGTATTTGTTCAATAAACCAATCAAATGGCTCTATTTCCGTTCGTTTGTTGTTTCTGTTTTGTTCGCGCGTTTTCATTTCAAGGTCACACGAAAATCGCTGAAACAAAATGAACCAGACAGTCGTGACACAGCCCCTTCAATTCTGCAGCCAAATGACTTGAAGCAAAACAATCGGACAGTTACACGTTGAAAAGAGTACATATTAGTGTAAAAGTTTCAGCTCCCTCTGTCAGTAACACAAGGAGGGGATTTACCTCCATAAGTTCGTTAAATTCCTGGTCTCCGCAAATGTGTTGGTCCAAGTAATTCCAATTATAACTGTCCATTTCCTCGTGAATGAATACTGCCTCGTTTGGTTCAAATACTTTCCTTTCCGGCATGCAAAGACGGTAACTAAAGACGAACGAAATAGTACCTGTGCTAATAATGAAGTGAGCAAGTATAGTACATTGAAAGACTCTAGGAACGAGAGAAAAAAGGACATAGTTCTGTAAGTTGCGGTATTCTGGCTGCTCTCCAGACACCTCACTAGGGACCTTGAGATCCGACGACGGCGACAGCGACAAGAACGTCAAAAAAGCAATAGGTTTTTGGCCTGTTTACATAGACGTAGGAGATCCAGATAGGTGAGGTAACCCCCTTAGGTGGGGTAAAAAAAACTAACTCGCGTTTACATGCATCTTACAACTCCGCCAAACAGCGGTTCACTTTCTCAAGGTTACTGAATAGTCGCTAAGCACGTAAACAACAATAACAACAAAATGGCGGGAAAATGACGTGCTTTGACGGTTAAAGCTCTTATACTCTCACTTGATGCTCTTGCTGTGGCTTTCTATTGTCACTTTAAATGACGAAAAGCCTCCGACCAGCTAGGCGGGTCACCCAACTTTGAAACATTTACATGGCAAAAACTGACCGAGACTAAGAGAGTTACCCGGTCTGACGGACAAAAGAAAATCTTGCAGAACGATATCACTTAATAAAACTGACGCCCGTGACTTAACATAAGATAGCTAAGAAAGAACAAAGTCCACTTTTGTCATCGTTATCATCAATTCAACACCTGTGTAGTCATGCGCTCTGTCGATCATACAGTTCCTCTGTTATTTTCTTTACTTAAGAGGTGGCGTCAATTTGATCAATTACGGTAATTCAGATCACTGCAACACAACGTAACGCCTCCGTAAATAAATTGACAAGCTACATAATTGGCAGGTATCTGAATATTGGTCTTCCTGTACCTTACCAGTAGTTTTTGGGATCCGAGGCCCGTTGATGACGTGGCCTGTTCTTGGTCACTGTCACTTCCGGTGACGTCAGACAGAGTTTGTGTGAGTTGCGACCAATATTTAGGAAAAACTCTTTATTATTTCAATCGGCTGGAATAGCAGCTATAGACTGGTGACGATCTAAAGACAGTGCTTTGGACTTTTCCGGTGGAACTAACTGAAATCCCTAATGAGAAACCAATAGCTGTCAAATACCGTAGATCCTCTATTACGCCGCCCTCTCAAATAACCCTCCCCCCCTTTCCAGGGGAAGAAAGGTAAATAAGCCCCCCTCCCCTCCCCAAATAAAACTTCACTAATAAATGATAGACCGTATTAACCAATCACGACTGTAAAACTTCGTGTGGACTGATCCGGGATGGTTAATTCACCAACTAGAAGTTCGGATTTGTTTCTGATCTTTGGCTACATGACCTCCAACTTCTTGTACTTGAGCTTTTCCACTTCGTATTCTAGTTCTTTATGGAGAACTTGAGAGAACTAGTACCATCATCTTTGCTACCTTAAATAAGGTCCCCCTCTCAAATGAGTCCCCCTCAAATGGGTTTGAAATAAATAACGCCCAGGGGGAATTTACGGAATGATTTAAGTGCAAAGTAACACCAAGCAATACAAGTAGACTTTATATTATTATTGCTTCACAATATTTCACTTTTTCTGATTCGTTAGCTGATAGACCACCCCCTGGCTAATTCTTCATAGCCAACTGGCACCTCGTTGCCAGTACAATCGAACTTCCATGTGCGACCACCTCCCATAAGCAACCACCTATCCAATACACCAAAATGTTTTCCAGTCAAAGCCTTACAGGTGGAACCTCCTGTAAACGACCACCTCTTGTGAACGACTGCGACCAATTTTCGGGGCTGACTGTTTAATAATTTTATACTGTTTTTAACCTCTTGTAAGAGACCTCTTCACGCATTATACTTAGAGTATACGAATATTTTTTAACAACATGCAACTTCACATATCATAACTTCGAAATTGCATGCGAGAAATTATTTTATCTACCATCAAGTAGATATGTCGGACCTTTTAAGAGACCTCTTGCTTGATCGATTCTTGTTATCGACCACCTACGGTAATCGACCACTAAGTCTTCGCATTTTGGGTGGTGACCTACGGGAGGTTCGACTGTAGTGTTTTTCTACCGTTAAAAATAGTATCATTATATGGACATGAGCATGCAAAGTATCAAAAAGTACTTCGTTGTGAACCTCGGATGCTTAAAATAAGCGCGACACCGTGTTTTTGCAAAGTTCACTCCCCGTTACTGTAATTTTTCTGGGACCAAGAGAGATGGGAAATACTGGATGGAAAACCAGGGCTTTTTTCCACATCTAAAGCTCACATAGGGGTACCCTGAACCGGGTTACAATATATCTAATGGTAACACAACTTGTGTCCTCTGTCGCGCAATGCGCGTTGCACGCAACATCACCTTAGGACCGGTTTACGACGAGGAAACTTGTCTCAAGCAGAAGTGTCACCCGCCTACTCAAGATAACCTGGGCAAGCCAACTTTTACTACATTCCCTTACACAACTTGGCGAACCGTATACACGAGAAACAAGTCAGCTCGGTTAGAAGGGTGACCCGCGTAGCCGGCTGGGCCTTTGGCCCTCGCTTGGGAGGGTGACCCCCTTTCCAGGGACAACTTTTCTCCATATAAACGGCGTCTTATCTCCAGTACACCAATTCACATTTTTATAGTGACAAAGGCTGCGAGCTATTTACATGGTTGCAACACGCTTCATAAGAATGGCCAGTTAAAACTTAAGGACGGAAGACTGAGGTAGCATCCGACGCAGACGTTCTTTAGGCTCCTCAAGCAATCCTACAGTGGGACAGAAACGCGTAACGCACCCCCAAGAACGTCTGCGTGGGAACCTAGAAGCAAGGCTGCTGGTGGGCGCCCCCACCCAACCCTGCTTTTTACTAGAACGGCACTTTGATTCTAGCAAACAAAGGAAACATGGTTTACAGTGGGAGTGAAAGGATGACCTCCACCTCACAAACTTTGAAAAATGTTGTACCTTCCCTGGAAAATCCAGGTGAGAATATTCTTTCAGTGTCTGGGTAAGTCTTGAAGCAACGACTCCAACTCAAATTTGATGCGCGAAATAGAACGTAGATCAATGTGGTATTATGTTCAAATATTATATGCACATTCCAAATCCAATTCCTGGATGGAAATGTTTAGCCCGGGGGTGGGAGGGGGTGGGGGGTACTTTTATATGGGGAGGCTCCGCTCCAAAGTTCAACCCCTTACCCTTTCATATACCATTTTTGGCAGAAAAGGCACTCCTTTCACATACCCAGTTTACGACTTTCCATCTCTTTTAAACTGCTCCGAAGGCACCGTCTTTAAAATCTGAATAAATCACAAAAACAGAACGTTTTCTCGACTTTTTCACAGCCATGAAATGCACCTCTTAGTATATATAGCCCTGTTGAGCCTTTACCGACCAAAATGACAGATTTCCTCACCCTTTCATATACTTCAACAAGTAAAATTCCTACCCTTTCTTATACCTGAAGCCTGAAAAAGGTACTCCTTTCGGGCGGAGCCTCCCGGTATAAGCCACCACAGGGAGTACCCCCCTCCGGTGTTTTACCCCCTCCCCCCGCCCCCTGGCACTTACAGGAAAACTATACCCATACGTTTAACCAATCTTGCTACTTACAATCATCCATGCTGATTAGGTCAGACACCAAAACTTACCACAATTTACAGATGAATACGCCATGGCCTCCGTGCGACACGGTAAATGATCTTTACACAATGGCTCAGGCTTTAGGAAAGGCTTCGAAAACCTAGGGCAGCGGACAGATGAATTCCAAAATCAGGAGCTTCATCTTTTAACATCAACTGAATGCTTCAGTTTGACCTATACTTACCAATGTTTTTTAGATCGTTTATAGACAAAGAGCTTTAAAAAAGGGGTCTGTTGCAACAGCAAGTCTGTGAATTTTGACAGCTCTAATTTCTTCCTACTCTTTCAACCTTCTTATTTGACCTTTGACCCAAGTGGTATGACTAAACTTTCTGGCTTAATCAAAATTGCTTTTTTTCCCGTAAGTTGACATTTCGATATGGCAAACTCTGCAAACTAACGATAATTTACAGTAAGAGTAAAATTGGAAAGTGTTGTGTCCACCCAAGCAAAAGATAAGGACTTACATATAGCCTCCTACACAGACGTTCTTAGGGGTTCCTCACGCGCACCCCTAAGAACGTCTGCGTGGGAGGCTAACTTAGATAGGAAGGCTAGTTGTTACAAGCCTTGCACAGCATATCGCTAGTCACCCTAGAGTGTTCCAGTGTGGATGAAAATACTTATCACGTGACTTTTTGAAGCGCAAACCCCAGCCCGAGGTCAGTCCAAACCCTAACTGTTGAACTAACTCACTTGGAGGTCACAGCACCAATACTTATTTTGTAATCACAAGAAAGCCACTTGGTTAGAGTCTAGCTGGGCCTTACATTTTCTGGGAGTGTCAAGTATTTAGGTCACGTGATGCAAATCGTTCCCATAAATCACAGCATTTGAGTTACCTTTGCAGTGGTCAATTTTCATAAACGACTCATTTGATAGAAGCAATATCATTACGCCTGGAAGGCCTTCATGACAGGGGCAAACATGCTCTTTGTCTCACTTAATGATGTAAATGGGAGATTTTGATCTCACTTAGGGCGTTCAGGACAGAATAATATCTTTACCCAAATTGGTACCATTTAGGCTTTGCCATAAAAACAAAATTAAGAAGATACAAGGTAAAAAAAAAGAATTAATAGTGAGGAAGAAGGCACCACTGGCAACTTCTCTATAGAAATAAAAACTTCCAAAACTTAATTACCTGTCCGTTTTAGAATATCTCATAGGGGTCAAATAATGTTGAAGCCACGCACAGATTAGTATCTGTTCAGATTTGAATTCCACTTTTAGGAAGAGCGCAACTGCCCATTTTTTATGTGAAAATCACCCTCCTGCCAAGAAAAGTTAATTTGCGCCTCTCCTTAAGTGGGAATGGGATATCAAACAACTTTGTAAGAAAAAATAATCATCATCACAATCTTTCCACTTGAAATGACCTGTTGTTGCGAAAACTTAGTAGTTTTATTACTTCCAATGGACACAGCAAAACGTTTTCTTTTAATGAGTACAGCAGTCTACTTTGACTGCATTGATAAGGCAAACAAGGAATAAACATTCCAAGTTTAGAACTACATGTATACTGGTCGACAACAACAACAATGAAAATAATATTTAAAAAAATGCTGGACTTTGTATGGCAAGCCGTTTCTGCATAAAACATGGATCAGTCGAACACGTCACAAGTTGAGAATTTCAGAGCACATGGATCAAGGTAACAGGAAGTCTACTTCGGAGCACTGAACGTCATAAACAGAGGAAATTCATTCATCGTGTTTCAGGTCAGCCTGGCACTGAATATTTTTTTCTTGTAACAAACATCTCAGCTCGTCAATATATAAGTACATTGTAACAGGAACATGGTGGTATCATGGTGTTGTACAGAGCATTACCAGTCACGGCCTTTTGTAAGAATGACAAACAAAATACTATCGTTAAGAGACGGTGCAAGAATAATCACAGTACATCATCAACCCTTAATTAAACAACAAAATTGTACAGAGATGCTGTGACAAACTCTGACAATTTTAAAACTTAGGATTTACTGGTACCTTTTTTTGCCTCTCTCCCCACCTAATCAACTGATCTCAACCTCAACCCCAGACCCCTACCCACCGGCACCCAGGTAACTCTCCACTCTTGTAGCTCACATATTAACCCTTTGTATTAAACACTAAGATCAAAATTTAGATTCTCATTTGTTGGCCATATTTGGTCACTACAGAAGTACAGTGGCAAGGTTGGTAAAGTATCGAGCAAACTCATCTTGTGTGATCAACTCCTTCATTCTTGTGACCACTCCGTTAAAATATAAAGCACTTATACTGTATGATTATCAGAAGGAGAAATTAGATGCTGATCATGCTTAGGGCTTAAGGCTTAATCACATGCTACTGTCATGGACTTGAATCAAACAGCCCCCTTGTACATAGTGTAAAATGATCATTCCAAAACTGTGGAAGATGAGTGCAGCCAAGCATGGGAGATTTTCTAAGAAGCTGCAAAAAATGTAGCCAAAATGAAAAGAGAGCACCATATTGAAACCTGCTTTTACATGTCTTCAAGGCCATGAAAAAAGAGCACAAGATGCTTGGCAAGATGCATAAAACAAAACAAGATCTGATCTCTTTTTGGTGCCAAGTTGCAATTTCCTTTTAAAAAAATAATCTGTCACCCAAAGTATCTTACTTCCCCACTCAACTAAAAAAGTCCTCTGCCCAACGGCAGCATATACATGGAAGCAAAAAGCCACAAGCCTGGGCTATGGAATAAACCTGTTTTGAGCAAGTTTCTTAATAAACACGGCCAAACTTTAGCCCAACTTTCTTGTTCAAGTCCACCATTTTCCTGCTTTCTTTAACATTTTTATAGCAAGGGTAGGCCAATTTCTATTAACATGAACTTCCTTTGGAAATCTTAACTAAGATCTTGAACTGCAAAACATGTAGTTTCACTGAAATAATAATAAAAAATAGCTTTTTGTGTATAAAAAGCTCTTCAGGCTTTTTGACGAAAAGCGAACCTTGCAGTTAGTTTTCAATAACTATCTAGATATTTACAGGGACCAAGTGTAAATCAGGTATTGATGAGAAGGGATCCATTCTGATAATTTTCAAGTGGCCTTATATTTTAGTGATACTGCCCCTGGTCTTAAAGACAATAAACGAAATATAACAGGAAACTTATTAATCAACACTTCTTATTTATTGGGACAAGCAAAGCAGGACAAGGGCAAATGACTCAGAGATCCTCACATCCAAGGACCCAGTGAACCTTGAGCTCAAATCAATGACATTGAGACCCAGAAAAACACAAAATTTGATATAAGTGGTATTTCTGCTGTCACAGGTCTGTTTTACACTCTTTATAAGCCTAGAAATGTAACTTTCAGTGACTGTAAATTGTTGGGGGGATTAAAATGTCGCAACAGCAGACAGATTTTTACCACAACATTGAAAATCAGTCACACTTCCTACTTTAATAATGTTCATTACCTCGGCCAGCATACCCACCACTATAGCCACTTCCTCCTTGGCTACCATAGCCACTATAGCTGCTGCCTCCTCCATAGCCCCCTCCTCCTCCTCCGTAGTTACTATAGCTGCTATCATAGCCACCGCCGCCACCACCACCATAAGAACCTGCAAAGTAAAAGTCCAGCTGTTTGAACACTAAGAAAGTCACTCAGTTGTGACCTTCCATGGGAAAATATAAAAAAGCACTTAGTTTGAAATAGAGTGTAAATTAATGTATTTAGCACAAGAGTACTATTATTGAAGACGGTATCTCTACATCTGATAGAGATAGGACTGCCATTTTACAAGGTCAACAGAGCATGCAAAGGTCACAGCCATTTGCAGGGTGAGGACGGTACCTTAATTTACCAGTTATTTTAAGACCTTGAGTAGTGGACTGGTCTTTCTCCAGATGGTAACATCTTTATTTCCTCACTCTTTTCTTTTAACCAGTGAATGGTAACCAACAAAACTATGTAAGCAGCTGCCGACATTGCCGGTTGCCAGCACTTTTTGAGAACCCTGAAACACTCCTAGAAGTGCAATGCATACCTCGACTATATCTTCCACCTCGGTAGCCGCCTCCACCACGTCCGCCACCCCTTCTTCCTCCATATCCTCCTCCTCCACCACCACCACTTCCACGGGGCTTAGCTCTTGATACCTTAATGGTTCGCCCATCCAGCTCCTAGGAGGAAAATTGAATAACAATCCCATTTATAACTGCACTGTGCATTCAGTAGAACAATACACAGGTTGCTATCCAGAGAAAACAGATGACATTTTGCAATGCCACTACTGGTTTTCCCATGAAGTGATGTCTGAGGAATTTCAATGCAAAAATTCCATACCGATTACGTGTCTCTACCCAGTAAGTGAGATAGTTCAGTCTGTGAAAGCTTTCATAATTGTGATAAGGGTACACTTAAAAATATCAACCCTTTTTGCAGTTAGCCACTGTTCAAGTTCTAAGGTATTCAGATTTGGCACCCAGTGTCCCTTTCCCCAGAATAAAGGTATCCCTTCAAAAGAGGTAATAAAAAAGATTATGAGAACATTTTTCCAGGACCAAATTTTGTCCCCTGAATGGAGGTATCCCTTGAATACAGGTGTGCCAAACAAGAGGTTCCACTGTACTTTATTTGTTTCTTTATAATAACCACGTTAATAAATAAAACTATGTGTTAGCTTGAATTCTGAGTAAGTAGTAAACTGAATGACTGAACAAGGGTCCAAAAATCTACTGAGCATATATATGTTATGATTTCTACTCTCTTGGAGATCAGTCTGGAAAATCTGCACATGGATATTGGGATTTACGTAGTTTATTAAGGAATTTGTTGCCATCATTGTAGAAAGAAGTTTTACCCCTCCATCCAACTGATCAATTGCCGTTTTGACATCCCTTTCTTCATAGAATGTCACAAAGCCAAAGCCTCTTGATCGTTGAGTTTCTCTGTCAATTACAACTCTCGCTGCAAGGAACAATATTAGAAAGTACACAATATCAATATAAAGTTCCATTGTCTGGCTGGCTTAACAAGAGAGGAAGCTGAAGAGGTCCAATGATCTAAATCCTTAATAGGAAACTTAAGAACCAAGACAACGACGACCGGAAGTGAGTTACAGTATACTGCGCAAGTGCGACCATCAAATTTCATTGTCGTGGTGTCATCGACGATGCCAAACAAAGTAGAATCACGTCGTCCTGCAATCCAGAAGCTTTGGCAGGTATAAATCCACTGTTTTAAGTGATTTTTATCCTCGTAAATCCAGGTATCATTCCTTTTTTTTCCCCTACAAGCGATGTTGATTGAAAAATCGACTAGTGAATTGTTTTTACTTCGAAGAATGAAAACAGCTGTGGAGGCCGAGCGAGCAAACTCGTAACTGATAAATTTATTTGTACGTATTTAGGTAAGGCAAATCACATATCTTTAATAGAGAGGAAATAAACTTTATATGGAAAACAGCTATCACATCAGAATGTCTCTTTTTCCAAATCTAAACTCTGACAGACACTCGGACTCTTTCATCTCAATCAGGTTGAAAGTTGAATAATCTTCATACAGAAAGCAGGTGTTTTTCCACTCGAAGAGGTCACAAACGCAAAAAATAATTATTCTTCATCGTCAATGAAATTAGACGTACGGTTTAAAAAATAAGATCTTGCATTGTTTTAAAAGATGCCATTGCAAAAAACTTTGTTGTGAATGAACATCACAGTTTTACATTTGTGTTTACATTCAGTGTTGTCGTCATCGACCTACTGACCGACTGCATCTTAAGTTTCCTTTTTCCCACCGAAACTGACATTCTCATTTTAGTCTTTTCCCAGTCAACAGACGTCGTCATCGTGAACTTCGTCATGGTTCTTAAGTTCCCTAATGATCGACACTGAACTAATGATTATATGCATATCATATACCATATTTCCTCAAATAGTAGCTGTCCCTCAATTAATTGCCTCCCTCGAATAATTGCCCCCGTTCAACTGAAATTTTTAAATAACTGGCTCCCTCAAATAATCGCCTTCCCCCCCCCCCGCCCCACTCGCCATATTCTCTTCCTTTTATCCTCTCCCTGTCAAGATAAAGTGCAATGTGACCTAGCAAAACTGATCAGTGATGATTGAAGCTATGAAAATTAATCAAGGACCTAAATTTGGAACACTTATAGTTTCTTCTCTTTTTTTTAAATCGAAATGAATTGTTTTAATTGAAATGAAATGTTCTTAATTTGAATAATTTTTGTTTAATGAAATGAATTTTCTTTTCTAATCAAAACAAAGTGGTTTTTTTTAACTTAAAAAGCCCATGTTCAGTTTATTTGATGTGATTATTTTTTTATTTAAAGGGAAAAGAAAACAAAATATTTAGGGCACGACTTCCAGTGAGCAATATTTGAAATAATCGCCCCCTTTTTGTGCGAAAAAAAGAAATAATCGTCCCCGGCTATTATTTGAGGAAATATGTATTTGAACTGCAGGATGAGGAAATAATTGTAGAAGAGATCATCCCAGTTAAATACACAACTTATGAGGTTACATCATTTCGTTATTTTTTTTCAGGGTGTTTTCACAACTGCATAAGTTGCATATTTAACTTTGATGATCGTCTCTTCATTTATGGATCAACATAACAGGCTGTCTAAACATCCCGATCTCATCAGGATTCTCCCAGTTTGGGGTTAGGTTAGTTGTTGGTGGTCAAGAACAAAAGCATTTCTCTCCTCTGGGAACTAAACTCTATTTTTTTGTAAATTATTCGAGAAAAAATGCTATTGTATTGACCCACAACATGGCCGCCTTGTCACGTGGTTGCAAACCTAGAAGATGCGATCGGAATAGGAAAAATCCCGATTTTGACATCTGTTCTGAAACTTTCCAAGGAATTCTTATGATACTTATACAAGAAACACCTAACAGAGAATACTTAGCTATGACAGTCGACTTAGTGAACATTTTAGATAAAAATTGTCGTCTCAGAACACTAGAAATGTCATTTCGGGGCATCAGGATTTCAAAGGTTTGTGGACTTCCATTGAACCCGCTCTAAAGAGTGCCTTACAACTCAACCATCGCTAACTGGTCCTTATTACAAGTTGAAATTTTCAAACCGCGGAAGCGTCTTTTCGTCTTGTGATGAAAACTTCCACATGCTGCAACCTTCTTACTTGACCAACTGTTGGGCCAGTCGAAGTCAACCAGTGGACATTTCCCCTGTCAGATCGTCATGATGGACGTTTCGATTTCACGACCTTGGAACGTTCGATTTCAAGAACCTTTTTCTGTTACAGGCTACAGTGCTGCCGTAATAACATTACCGAATGCACTACTGAATGAAAATCAAGCACCTTTCGTCATTGCAAGCTTTCGATTTGAAAAATGAACGCAACCTTTGTATAGTAAGCTTAGATATTCAGAGTTAATTTCTCTTACCATCTGAAACTTGACCGATTTGTTCAAAGTGTGATTTTAAACTCTCGTCGTCTGTGTTAAAGCTCAAAGAACCAACATAGAGCCTCTTCTTATCTTCGTCGTCTGCCATTTCTCTTAAAATTTTACCTCTCCAGGAAACAGTTTACTGAACAAAAACTACCTCGTGCTCCGACAAACTTGCGTGATCCTCTGCTACGGCGTCTATTGAACACTAACCTGATAAACCGGATAAACCGATTTCTTGCTTCGTACCCAGTTCCTGCACGGGATCAGTGAAGAGATCAGAAAAGCCAAGTTCCCACAATTGGAGATTTATTTTTTCCGAAAAAGAGTGTTTGATAGTTTTAATAAATATAAATCGTCCAAATCAAGTATCTGTGCTACAGTGTAGCACCGATGTTGTACGAGATTACACCTCACGTTCATCGGAGCATGGTGGTGGAACTCCAGGAGCCCATCACCCTCCGGCCTGGTACGTCAGTTGTCAGTTAAATTTCAGACGATTTGTCTGTTGCCAGTTAAAATTTTGGCCACTTGTCACAGCGACCGTATTTCCTCGAATGATAGCCGGCGGCGATTATTTTTTTTTCGCACAAAAAGGGGGCGACTATTCAAGGGAGGCGCTTATTTCAAATATTGCCCACTGGAAGTCAAATAAACTGAACATGAGCTTTTTAAGTGTTCCAAATTTAGTTCCTTCATTAATTTCCCGAGCTTAAATCGTCACTGATCAGACCAGGGGCGGATCTAGGGGCAGGGTGCAGGGGGTGCGCACTCCCCCCCCCCCCCCCCCTGAGATGACCTGCGGTTTTCTAATACAACTGGTATTCTGCAAAAAAAAAAACTATGTGGTTTATTGGTGTTGAAGTAGAGCAAGAGACGAGTGCACCCCCTCCTAAAAAAAATCCTGGATCTGCCCCTTAAGACGATGGCGAGAGCCAATTATTCGAGAGAGGCGATTCTTTTAAGTATTTCCCTCAAAGGGGGCGATTACTTGAGGAGGCGAGGGACGGCTATTATTCGAAGAAATACGGTAACCCCATCCAGAGCCTCTATAGTAAACAATAAAAACACTAAGTTCGTAAAATAAACAATAGAAAGTCAAAAGTATCATTGTTTCTATCTAAAATTATACTTTAAATAAAACTGCCAATACTTTCACTGTTGCTTACTTTCAGAGGAATCTCGTTCCATTCTTTGAACAAAAAATATGAAGAACGTAGTTGGGCTTTACTACAATCAGATCTGTCAATTCTCAAATCACTAGCATGGCGCTTTGGTAAATGTGGACTAAAAACCCAGTATTATTATGATAATTGTGATCCAAAAGGCCATTGAGGGATTTAAAGTCGGGGTAGCTAATGGAACGTTCGGTGATCGAACCCAATCGAACTCCAATCGTTCAATTGACTTAGATTGGGTTCGGTAATCGAACTCTCCGAAAAGTTTCAGTTCGATTATGTTCGATTACCGAAAAAATCGAACAACAATCCGACCGATTGGGTTCGATTGATTTTTGGTTCGGTTTCTTTCGATTAGCTACCCCGGGTTAAAAATATGGACAGGTCGATGTATGCGCCGTCGAAACCGAAGATTCACTGAAGATTGACGGATGTCACTAAAACGAGGAACGGGGAGCGGGGAGCGGGGAACGGGGAACGGGGAACGGAAGTCTGGGAACGAGTTGTCAGCGGAAACCTCCACAAAAATCCAAAATGGCGGTGTCACAGCGTTTTGGGCATCCCCATTCCCAAATCCCTAGCGTTTTGGGCATCCCCTTCTCATATTACTGCAGCGTTTTGGGCATCCCCCGGTACCCTCTCGGGATGCCCAAATCCCTAGTGTTTTGGTCATCCCCTCCAAAAAAATGCTGGATTTCGCGGGAAAATCGAAAACGTTTTAGAGATGGTTTCCGATAAATATAGAAATCTTTTCCAGTATCTTAAAAAGAAGGCTTATCTGGAAGACTTTACAAAGCAAAAAAACGACTCTGCGAAAATTTGCCAAAAAGTTTGAGTATGACTCAAAATTAGAGTCCTTGTTCTAGGTGGCCAAGGAGAAGGATGGCACAGCGCTTCGACGACTTGTTATCACCGAGTAAGAGAAAGCGAGGGTCTTCGAAGAGTGCGACTCTGCTCCTTTCTCTGGACACGCCGGCCGCGATAATACTATTGCACCCAGTGAAGGTAGTTCCCAAGGTGTGGTACTTGGTCGGAATTGATTTAATAGAAGCCCCAACTACATCTCAAAACGGCAACAGATTTCTTCTGTCCCGTAGGTGCAAGAGGCCTCTGTAATTGCGTGACAGCCTTTCGTGTGTCAAGTAGCGCTGCGGGGTTAAGTATGGCAAGCCAAATGTAGCAATATTCAATTCGTTTAATTTTATATCTAGTTTTGTATTTTGTATTCAACTATGCGTTCAATATTCAACTTGTATTCAACATTCAACGCGTTATTCAATGTTCAACTTCCCATTCAACATTCAACTATTCATTTTATATTCAATTCTTCATTCACCCATTCAATTATCTGTTCAACAGTTTCAACTATTTATTCAACATTCAACTTTAATTATTAAAACATTCAACTATTCATTCAACATTCAACTATTCATTCAACATTCAACTATTTATTCAACATTCAACTATTCATTCAACATTCAACTATTCATTCAACATTCAACTTTTCATTCAACATTCAACTATTCGTTTCAATTCAATTAATCACTGGAGGAGAGGGCCCTGGGAACGAGTTCTTCTTTCCTGAGCCTTCACTGTTTCTGGTCAGTAATTGCATCCGGGTAACCATCTCTTTCCCGCGTTTTACAATCGATCGATTTATCAGACTACAATGGAGGAAAATTTAAGACGCTTATCAAACTGCTTGAGCCAGGCAAGCCAAGTAGTCCAGGAACTTGCTGCAAATAGCGGTAGAAATGTTGTCGCTGATGCTACTGTTGGCGAGACGTCCACAAGCACAAATACAAGCATCACAACGGTGGGACAAGCCGTGAGTAGAGCCCGTGCAATGATGCGCCAGTCCACAACCAGAGGACTCTATTCTCGTTTGAACAGTAGAGAACGAGTTCGAGCCTCGTCGTCCAGTAACTCTGCTCCTGTAAAGTCGAAGAGAGCGAAAGTTGAAAGTAATAAGGTATTTGAATTTGTGTTGTTGAGGCTGGATGATGAAGATGATGAAGAGCTGAACTCAGATAGTGTTCACTCTGATAGTTGGATGTTGACAGATGAAAATACTGTGCTAAGAGGATTTGTGACGCTTAGTTCGGAAGACAATGAAGAAGCCATTAGAAAGGCATTGTCTGATGCTATACAGATGAAATATCCAGCCGTAGCAAGTAATGACCTCGTGTTCTTAAAAGCAAACAGGAGAAGAATAACACAACCAGTGAATTGCCACGAGTACTCATTCAAACAGGTAAAATCACTGGCCGGTCAAGGGGCTATTTACCTCAGACTGAAACATGGCTTTGGCTTTCTTCTAGACAATCAAGGCTCAGATAATAGTAACTTGAAAGATAATGACGTCAGTAACCACACAGAGAGAAGCATGCCCATATCCACTTTGCAACCACCACAACGCCCACAAGAAGGCAGCAACCACACTCAGAGTAGCCCGTTATCCATCCCACAAGGTTCACAGGTGAGCAGCAACCACACACAAAGTAGACCTGTATCCACCCTGCAACCAACAGAGGGACCACAGGCAGATCTTAGTGATCAGTCATTTCTGATCACTGGACAGAGCAATGAAAACCTGAATGCAATCACTGTTGTTAGCTTTGCCAATCTGGAAGCAGCTGTTGCAGAGTGCATTAGCATCTGTAAGAAAGACAATGTTTGTAATCCTGTGGAGATACTAAGGTGTGCCCAAAAGCTTATTGTGCAGGGTCGTCCCTTGGATGTAAACTCACCTGACCAGCCACTCGATGGTGAAACTAACTTTGTCAGTATAGACCGATTTAATATTTTGGAATCAGCTATGGAAGAATTCAAAGATCTTCAAAACCCAAGACTCACATTGGAAGTTTCATTCTATGGAGAACAGGCCCATGATGCTGGGGGTCCAAGGAAAGAATTTTTTCGGCTTTGTCTTAAAGAAATACAGCAAAAGCTCTTTGAAAATGGACTGCGCGAACTCATGGCTGAGGAATATGAGTTTGCTGGAACTATTATGGCCTTGAGTATTCTTCAGAATGGACCCACCCCACGGTTTATTCCTGAAGAAATTTTACAGGAGATTTTTTCAAAGGATCCTGCAAGGCCATGCATTGCAGAGCTTCGGAAAGGATTCATGAAACTTGGTCTATATGAAGTTGCAACGAGTCTACCAGTCTTTCTTTATCTGCTGCGCACAAATGAATCAAGTCAACTCTCCAGACGACAGCTCATCCTACTCCTCCGGCCATCATTCTCCGAGGAAGGCACAAATGTACGCAAGTATGAAAATGATGCCTACGCTGCATTCTCCAAGTATGTGCGAGAGGCTGCAAGTGGAAGAAGGGGTAGAATCACTCTTGGGAGCATTCTACAATTTGCAACTGGGATGGATGAAGAACCGCCCCTTGGCTTTGAACTACAACCTAGTATTCAATTTGTTGCTGCTAATGAAGGGATCAAGTGGTCTTTCATTCCAAAAGCTAACACTTGTAGCAAAACAATGTTTTTACCAAGGGGCTCCAACAGTCGTTCTTTACCAGCTGAGAAGGAACTCTTTGAAGTTTATGATATTGCCTTTACAAATACCTTCTTTGGACTTTCATAAGGAAACTGTACATTTGATACAGCTTTCTCTGTACTTGTTTGTGCCAGGCTTTGCTGGACTAAAGAACTTTTGACTTATAATTTAGTGTTTATAGTGACAATTCTTTCACATTTTCAGACAAAAAAACCCATTAATTATAACAAGGCATAGATTTATATTTATAAGTTGTTTTGAAATGCAGATAGCCTCCTCTTGTAAAAAAAATTCACTCTATAAATTTGAGTGTTGCTTCTTGTAAATGAAGAACACAGAATGGAATAGCATAGTGAGGGAAGGTTTTTATTACCAGGTCTGCCAAAATGGGTTTGCAAAGAGCTTTTACCACTGGTAAACTTCATGTCATGTTCTAAATGTAGCAGCACTTCAGCCCATACCAAAAAGAAGAGTGTTGACTTAAAAACATTTATACCTGATAACATCATCATTCTTTCATTCTCCTTTTACCACATTTTATCTATGTTGTTAGGACAATTTGCTCAACAGAAATGTTATAATATTTTTATTCACCCCTTTTGACCAGAGTATTATCGCATGTTTCATTTATAAAAATAGAAATTCAAGTTTGTTATGTTAATGTTTACAATAGTTTATCTTTATCCCAAAGCAATATTACATTACGAAAGTATCACTCTATGGTTGGAAGAAATATTTTTAAAAATGTTAAATCACTTGTTCATCATAATGTAGTAAAAATGAGCTACACTTTAGTATTTAGCAGAGCACTACATATTGCTATTTTCTTTACTATTGTTGTTTCCAGTTTGAAGGAAAAATTTACTGTCTTAAAATAAATTTACAGTTGACGAGAATGTTGCTTTACTGTTCATGTAGATTTTTTCAGTTTAATGGGATGTTCCTGGCTTTGTATCAATTGCTTTGTTTTCAAGAAGAGATGTCCTTTTCACTGTTGTTAAAAAGATAACACTACATACAGAAAGCCCTAGTGAAAGAATTACAAAATTGTCAATTGTCAACACAATCACATCCCAGAAATATTTCTGGTGTTCATGGTTTGACTGTATAAACTTCCACCAAAAAAGGTTCTGAGTCTCTAGTTTAGCATACAAAGAATTAAATTAATATGAAAGCATAGCATCTTGAAATAAATTGTCTTTCCAGATCAAAACATTCAACATATAGCTATAAAATACAAATACCGGTGTTATAATTTATTATTACTGCTTGCAGCCAACAGGACATTAACTAAAGTTTGGGGCCTATAGGGATGGGCTGGCTGGTGAAAGTGGAAACCCCAGATACTCTAAACAAGTATTATCTTTAAGTCCTATAATATTATTAGTAATAACTTAAACAATATACCTATTCGGCTAACTCAGTGTTGTACCCAATTCAAACCCTTTGGGAATAAAACGTTTTGTCTCAGGAATTTCCATATCATTTAAATGTGAATGCCACATTATAATGCAAATGCAATACACAAAGAATCTTATCCCAGGGAGATTTGAATTGGGTACAACATTGAGTTAGCCGAATAGGTCTATTGAACATGCACCTGCCTTTTTGCAGAATTGTCTAACTTTTACTTTGTCAAAAAATGAGCATCTTCCTAAAAATGCTTTCCTGAAGAGATACACTGTTTTTACACAAGGAATGTGCTTCAACAACTTAGCCAGATCTGTTGAACAGGGTCCGAGTTGTAACTTAATTTAATATCCCTAGGTGGTAATATCTGTGGGGGTAGCGGGGACAATCTTATATAAAAGTGATAGGGATGCTCATCATCTCGCTTAGGGATAGGAATTGCAGATTTTTGTGTCACTTTAACTTAGGGTGTTCAGGATGGGAAGCCAGTATTTTCACTCAAATGTTTAAGTCAAGGTTCTCTGTAAGAAATACTCGTGAAGAAAAGGAATGTTGGCAAACTGTGATAGGGTATGATCTCCTCTGGGGGTCAAATAAAGCCTGAGCTATGCCCACATTGGTCATTTTTAGGGGTGTAGTTGTAATTTTCCCACAAGCATCCTGATCATTCTTACATAGGAGTCTGTCCTCCTCACCTCCGGGTAGGAATTTTCTGTTCCAGGGAGATCTAAATATCATTCCATTCTATCCCTGACCAGGTCTAGGGCTTGAATATAAAGATCGATACCCAGTTGAGTGGACTGTGTTAGAGGGTCAACAACATCCAACACATAGGACTCTATTTAATGCCTATTATCTAAAGAAATTGGGTCAACAACAACGTTGTTATCTTCTTCTGAAGGAGAGGGGCCCTCAGGGTCATATCCATAGAACTGAATATCATCTGGCTCTCCATCCACATCCCCGTGAGCAAGGGGATTATTGGCATGCATCATGCCATTCATCCAAATTTGATATGGGGTCCAATTACCCTCAGTACTCACTGCGTGATTGTTGAAAGCTTCAGAAAATTCTCTCAGGGAATTGTTTACTCTAGGGATAAAAATAGTGTGTAAAGCGAAAAGCTGAATTGGATCCTCGACATTAAGAATCCCTGATGATTCCATTGCATAAAAAGTATAGTAGTACAGATGACAAACACATCTATAGACTTCTCTCCAGAGGCGTTCAATCCTCTGATTGTGTGTTGATGGACCAGCAATGAAACTTGCTCTTCCTTCTCCTCGATATTGTATCATTGTATCACAAACAAGGACGTTCTCTACTCCCCTATCAACTCGGATCCTCGATGGCCAACGGTCACCATCCCTTTTGACAGCATCCAAAAACACGTCAAGCACTGTCTCTGACAGGTTATTCGAATTACACTTTAAATATATTATACGCCTCGAAAACCCATCGACACAACCATGAATGACGAGCTTCCAGCGAATTAAAGAATGGTGCCCATCTAGGTGCCATAATGAATTGGGCCAAGGGACCTGGTATACCCTTCGTGAAACAAGAATTCCCCACCTCAAAGCCCTGTTTTGTGGGTCCAGTCGAGCTAAACATTCCCTTACTCTTCTTCTTTGCACTCTCAATCCCAGGGATCTTAAATATCCCGTCATATACACTTGTCCACTTGTTGCTCCATGTTCACGAATATAACCTTGCACTACGTCTTCCAACTCGTCATCAGACAGTTTACTAAACGACCTAAAATCTTCTAAACCATAATCGTTGATCCTTCTTGATATAGTCCAACGAGATACTCCCAACATCTGCGCAATTCTAGTGTAAGTAAATCCTAAACCCAGAAGGTCTTCAAGTAGTTCTGCAGATATGTCGAAAGCCGGCTTACCGGGTTCACCACTTTTAAGCCTGGGACAAACATTCTTCGCCACTGTGGTGGGAGACACGGCTGCTCTGGCTGAACATTGTTGCAGGGCTGATAAGACATCACTGAACGCTGATGAGAGATTATCTAAGGTTTCTTTGTCAGAGGCATTAATATTCGAACTGCTGTCTCGGAGTATACGAAGCAAACGCACCGTTTCATCGACAACAACAATATGCTGCTCCACAATTTCCTCATCCATCGTCTGGGAAATCTGGTCAGTTCTTTGAAGCACCGAGTCAAGAAACCTTGGAAGGTCAGACTCCACATCGAAGCCTTGGAGCCTTGTGTCATCTTCATAAGCTCCTATTTCCGCAGCCAGCATCGCCGCCGTGTTTTTAACAAGCAATGATCTGCGTCACTGACCAGAAGTAGTGAGGGCTCAAAAGAGTTGAATGAATAGTTGAATGTTGAATGAAAAGTTGAATGTTGAATGAATAGTTGAATGTTGAATGAATAGTTGAATGTTGAATAAATAGTTGAATGTTGAATGAATAGTTGAATGTTGAATGA